>VYXD01002775.1:311253-394197 GCA_013397195.1 Hylia prasina
AATATATCCCAGTTTTCATGAAAAGATAACCAGCCATCTAACAACATAAGTTTTCCAGCATTGAAGGCAGAAGCACAATGAGGCAATAAGCAATATCTTCCTTTGAGATTTGCCAGCAGAGGGAGTGTTGCAATGGTCACAGATTGTGTCCAAGAGCAGGGAAACTGCTCGAGTCTGAATTTTAGCTGTTTGTGTTCCATATTTGATTTGACATATTATATTGCCATATTGATCAAAAAATGATCTTTTTATATTTCAGAACAGTAAGAATATTAATTATTGATCCAGTCTAAACTTTACATTTCAAGAGTGAACCTACATAGTTAGTGCCTTGGCTAAAATGTCAGATTTCATTTAGTAGAGATCAGCTGTCGGTCTGTGAGACTAAACCTTCACATATTTTCATAATAGTTACATCTGATATTGCTGCATTGGTGAAAAAAATGTATTTCTGATTCAAACTGCAGCTCATAAAACTTAATGGAATAAACCACAGATACAAGACACAGAGAGCCATGAACTCTTCAGTGTTGTGCAATCATTTTGTACACTTGTCTTCTGCTATCTTGCACACCTATCATCTGCTTAACACAGGAAACTTTTATGCCTCCTCACTGCCTCACCTCTTCATCTGCTGGGCAGCTTTACCTGGCTGGAACTGAAGCAGAGGGGTTTGATGATGAGGCACTGCAATGCAGCCTGTGTTTATTAGGGGCAGTGTGTATCTGTCTGTGCAAAGTGCTCTGGCCAGGCGCCTCTGCACCTCTAGATGGCTCCCAGATCCCACACTCTGGGATTGCCCGCACCTTGGCCAACATTTCTGCTGAGCTCTTCGTGGCAGCAGGAGTGTCAGCGTCAAAGGGGAGATGCTGGGTTTGGCTCTGGGCTATAAAAGTGTTTTTGTGTTGGAATTGGCTTGTTGAACGGAGTTGGAGAAGCTGTGGAGTGCAGCAGAGCCACCGCCTGTGGTATCTGTCTGCTCTTGCAGATCAAGCGTCATAGGACAACACCATGGTGGAGGCCCAGGTTACCTCAGAGGCCAGGTTAATCAGGGCTCTGGGCAGAAACAGAGCACTCAGGCTGGTGGTGGGTGGGGGGAACACACTGAAGTTTGGGGAGTTATGGTGCTGTTATGATGTTGAGACATTTTACTGATTCTGTGCCTTGTTTGGCCGTTGGTTCCAGCTCCTCCCTCCTGCACCTGGAGTGATGGTAGCTGCCAGAGCCTTGCTCACTTGTCCTGCTGATTTAGGACTTGCTTAACCATCTGGAGGCTTTCCAGTGAAGGCACTAAATACACCTAGAGCAGGACATGCAGTGGATGTCCACGTGTTGTTTCCTCACGCCAGCAGTCACTAGCATAGTGAGAGGTCTCACAAATCAACACAACTGGCTTTGAGAGACTTTCTAGTGAAAAGTAACTGCACATTTCAGGAACAATAAAAAAATCTATCTTTTGTGGAAAAGGGAGATATGTTGTTTCAGCGACTTCATACATAAATGGTTCTGTATATAAAAATGTTGCCACTTCAGATTGAGAGTCCTGCAAACAGTGTTATTGCTGTGTATAGATGTTTAACAAAACATCTGTGTCACCAAACTGCTTAGTGCCAAAATCACTTTTGGATGCCTATACATATTTGCACTGGAGCAAGAACCTCCTGGGAAGTTGCTTTTCTCATCCATCTGTGAATTTTGTTTCCTCTTGTGCAGTTAAGATGCAAATGTTTGTGTCCTGCATGAAAAACTGAATATGTTTTGCAAGGCAAATGTCATCATTCAGTGGTTATAGAGCATTTTCCCCAGTACCTGCAGAGGGTTTCATTTCTAGTGCCTTTCAGAGTGCCTGTCGAATTGCCATTTATGCACAGAGCAGAATCAGTCTGAAGGTTCAGAACCTCTGCTGACAACAGCATCCCTGCTCAGCAGTCCTCATCAAGGCACAGTGCTGCATCTGCTCTTCTTCCTGCTGGTTTGCTCTAAATAAACATCTGTAGCACCTGTAATATCCACCAAAATGACAGGCAATTCAGAAGAAGTGGTTTTCTGCTGACTAAGAAACAAAAGTTCTGTGTGAAGTGAATGTCCTTCAATCTACTTCCTCATTAAGTGTAACAAGATTTGTTTTTACAAGGCAATAGTAAATAAAGGCAATTTAACAAAAGAGCTTGGGTACCTGGATTTGATCAGGAAGATAATTCGAAGCCTCAGGGACTTTATGTGGCTATTTGACATGATGTTTTCTGTACAGTTTCTAATTTGAATCTTTGCTGGGCCATTTTAACAGCCACAGTTGATCAGTGCAGAGGGATTTGGGGTGGGTTGCAGCTACTGCATTGTGCCCTGCACTGTCACCTTCTGTCTGGAGTTTTTCCCAGAGGCAGCTTTTTGAGGGGTGGTTGTGTCATCATTAATTTAAGAATCTTTCTCGAGTTCTGTGCTTCTGTTTTATGTGAACCCTGAAAAACACAATTCTGGGCATGTGGGAGAGCTCTCCCAAAGATTTTTGTTTTCTCTTCACAGAATAAATCTTTACATGCAAAATAATTTGCCACACAAAGTTTCCCTGAGGTAGGCCTCTGTCTCTTTATGCCATGTGAAATCCAACCCCTGGCTGGCATCCAATTTGCTTTAAGGATTTCTGGACAGGCTTTGTATTTACGTAAGTGTGGAACAGTGTAGGTAAGCTGAGACTATTAATGCTGGGTCTGTATCTCTTCCCCAAATATGTGTGAAGGGCTTTTTTTGCTGTAGCTCTGTGGTGACTGAGGTGGTGTGACTGGTTCCTTGCCATGGCAGCTGTGCTCCATCATTGACAGGAACCACTTCTGACCTCTGTGACAAAACTCTGTGTGAAGGGAACACTTTTTGTACCCTGTTTGCTTTAAATCCAAGAACATAATTTAGTTCATGAAAAGCCATTTCTGTGACTGTTCTTCTGGAAAGGCTTGGTGATCTTAGATCTCTTGAGGCATTTCCAACCTGGTAAACATCCAAGTAACATCCTAGAAGTAAGATTATCTTGGGCAACCTTTGGCAGCCCAGCTGGAGAGATCAAGGCCCTGAGGCCAGACTACTCCCTCTCTCCAAGACTGTCCCTTTCAGAACAGAGGTGTGCCAAAGTCACAAAAAGGAGAAACTGGGTATTTCAAATGCTGTTTCTGTCCTGGTACTGAACATATTTTTGTTTTTCCTCTGTGCCCTCAGCTCAGGATATCCCTAATGACAATAACAGTTCCATGACCAGCATTTTTCAAACCCCAAGGCCACCTGAGTCCCTACATGGTTGTAGAAAAATCTCAGCTTTTCACAGCTCTCATTACACAGAGGTTGGATGAGTTTCATGCTACCATGTTAGACTATTAACCATTTAGCTATCATGAAAAGTTGAGAATTTGATACTGAGTCAGGATCCCTGGGAAGCCAAGGAGGAATTCCAGACACTCAGTCATTTCAGTAATTCCATTCAGCTTATTTTTCAAACATACAGGACACAAGTTACACCAATACAAGTGGCTCTAGACAACATTACAGCTGATACCTGAAGCAGCTGTATTAGCAATCTGATATTGCAGTGAAGGGGACACTTTGATTCACTAGTTTTATCTTTCTTTCCTTCCCTTCTTTTTAAGTGGTAGAGAGTTCAGAGCACACAGCATTCTGCAGGATGAGACCTTCTGTAAATTATTCCCTCATCCCTGCCCTGGGAATTGCACATTTCCTTTTCCTGATGTGCAGGCACTGAGCACAGAGGACAGCTGCCTTGTTCTCACCTGTTAATGGGAATTGCATTTTAGTCTGTCCCATTACAAATCAAAGACACTGGGCTGTGCCTTTCCCTCAAACAAGGTGTGAATGGAGATTTATGAAATGTATATTGATAGCAACTCAAGAGTTGTTACCATCACCTGTGGAGAAAACTATTGTCTGGATCCTTTGACATGTCAACTAAAAATGCTTTCATGTTGTCTTGACTTCAGGGAAAAACTGTTCTGATGTTCCTTGAGCTGGAAATGAGGTGATAACTAGAGTCAGGTCCAAGTTAGAGGGAAAGCAAGTCAGACTTGCTAGGGGAACTTGAATGCAAAGTAAAAACAAAAGCTATCTAAGTGGTCAGATTCTTTTTGTGATTGTGAAAATGAAGGATAAAATCTCTCATTAAAAGTCTAATCAAAGTAACACGATTGTCTAACCCCTCCTGCCAAGTGTTAGGCAGAGAAAATTAAGGAGACAAAATATCTGAGGAAACTCATTATGGTGCAATATAATATTGTGTGAGAAAATTATTCAAATATCAAATCTGACCTAGAGAAAAAATGATACCTGACTTTCCCACCAAATGAAGCCAAGAGTGACTTAGCCCATGGGAGCAAATGTCACATGTGAGGGTAACCTGGACAGGAGGTATCTTATTTTATGGAGATAAAGGTCTTCACACATCAAAGTCACTAGGTTTATTTTTCTGGTGACTTTAGTTTGACATAATTATATATAGCTACATGTAATAACAGTAAGACAGATCAGTAACTTCAATTTCATCCTCTTTTCTTGGCACATTTCAGAAATGGTAAGAGAGATGCAAGAGAAAAGCACTCAAGGGAGTGCAAGACTGTTGTTTGGCATTAATTCGTGCCCTTCATACCTAGAAGTTGTTTCCTTATTTCCCACAAACTCTGGAAGCAATTGTGGGGCCCCTGTTTCTACTTTAAATGCATAATTTTGTATAATACCCATTAAAAATAATGAATTTGGGAGGGGTCACAGCATGACACAGCTATGCTTGGAATTATAGATGGAACGTAAGACATTCCTGCCCTAATATTTTTTTGCAATTTAATTCATAATTATCCTTGAGGACAGTTGGGGATCTTCATTACTTTGCTTCTACTTGCTTGAATAGTTTTCATCTTAGTTTCTTGCCATCTGTAAGTTTGTGTTCAGAGCAGTGTTGAGGGGGCAGAGCTGGTACTGCCGAGCAGCTGCTGCTGTGAGAGCCAACTGCTCCCACATTTCGCCCTGTGAGCTGCTGCTCTGTGCTGCTCACTGCTGGCCCTCCTGGCCTGGGGACACCGGCATTTGCCACGACTGGAGGGCCTCAGTTCCATGTGTCACTGCCTGCACACAGTGAAGGACACATTGCTTGGCTGGTTATGTGACCTGTGGTGCCACTGCAGTGCAATTTGATCGGGTTCAGAAGTGATTTTTGGACTTGTTTTGCAGTACTGAATTCTCCGCCTTGCCTCCTCCATTCCATTTGTATTTTCTTTCTTCTGCCAAGAGAAAACACCAGTCTTCTTGTTGAGAAATTTTCATGTGGGAATAACTCTTGTATCTTTCCTTTTCCAATTTACTGTTTTGGAGTCTAAAATCAGAAACTCTGTGACATGTCCTTTGATGTGATTTGTAATTTGTCTTCCCATATGAGGACTCACACTTCCTCTGTGACAAAGCACCCTGGTGAATGTGACCTGCAGCTCAGGCTAAAGGATCTTGTGTTCCAGTTTGATGGATGCCATTCTCTTGTGGTGTTTTTTCATTTTTTGTTTGGTCTGCTTTGCCTCTTTTTTTATTTTAATTTTTTTTTATTATTTTTTTAAAAAAAGCTTTTCATTGTTTATTATCTCAGCTTTCAGATTTTAAAATATGCCATATCATTCTTTTGAGGACTGTCACCAAAACCTGGGTAAAGAGCCATGCAGCATTAGGATTAAAGGCTGCCATTTATATTTATGTGGCATCTCATTCTAGATATGAATGGACTGAAGCTGAAACCAGCCAAATATCTCAGTTGGATAGATTTGTAGAACTTCTGACAATAGCTGAACTTGGGGCTGACAGACAGCAAGTCCTATTTTTACCTCAGGAAACTTAAAGTCTGTTTACTGTGACTTAATTTTCTGCTTCAAAGTTGAAAAATATCCAGACTTCTGTTGAAGAAAATAAGACTGAGGCTCTCCCAGGGTTAGCTGTCTGTAACAAAAACATTTCCTAATACTGACAGTGTAGTTTTAATCCTTCTGCTCAGATCCAATGATTTGGACATGCTCTGATAATTGATCCATGTAGTGCTCCTGGTATGAGCCTTCTGGAAAATGAGATTTAAGACCTTTTTCACCTTTGGTTCAAGTTTTGGAATGGGTAATATCTGATCACTCAAGTGCAGTTATTCTGCATATATTTATTCCACATTTCTGTAATGCAGACACTTATAATTACTTTCCAGGTTTTTCACATAAACCTCCTCCTCAGATTTGAAGACGTGTACATTGGAGTTTCTAGATCTACTAGCAAGAGATGATTTCCATTTAATGTATTTGAATGTGAAAAGTGTTTTCGTAATGGGCTATGAAAGATATATCCAAAAATTTTGGCCTCTCCATAGTTACATATGAAAATGAAAAAAAAAGTTAATTAAGAGACATTAAAGAAAAAAAAGAGCAAGAAATAGAAAGACCTCAGGACCATCAAGAAGTAAGATGTCGAGTATAACTTGCAAAGACATCAGTATGTATTGAATTAATTGTGTTCTGAAGTTCCTTTTCTAATAATAATTCATGTTACCCTGCTGCTGTGGGATATCATTGCTTAATCATTCTTTCTTGTTTATTCACAGACCCCACAGCCAGCTGAAAACTACATCAGTGAAGGAGAGTTTGAAGACGATCTGAGTTCTTCTACCCCAAGCACAACCGAGCTGGAGGTACGTGGATCCAGCCAAGAAACAGATGAAGATTATTTTGAAACCGTGTCACATCAGAGTGGATCTTTGTCAGATGTAAAAACTGAGCCTTATGAGAGTGCATCAGACACAGAATCCCTTTCCAGTGACATAACTGGGAATGCTTGCTCGGATTCAAACTGTCTGTTTACTGAAAAAAACTCCCTATGCTGTAATCTTCCCAAAGAAAAGGCAGAAACCTCCCATGAACTGAAGTGCTCCAGGCAACCAGAGGTCACCCAGCATGTACAGCTAGAATTGTCCTCCGAGATAAAAGAAGCACCAAGCAAAACTGAATTTTGCATACAGTTTGCAGAGTTAGAGGGTAAAGAATTGGGTGATGAAGAGCTAACGTTATCTGGTGATATTTCCATCACAGAGAGCCAAGTCTATGAAGAGTCTATTTTATCACAGACAAAGAGAAAGTCAGTAAGAGCACTGCAGAGTAAGGCAGAGTTAGAAAGCAGTGAAGTGCAGTCCTGTGCCAACTCAGTACTTACAGAAAACGATGTTGCAAGACTGAAGGAACATCCGGCAGTATTTGGCATTGCTTTTTTCAAAGCAAACTCAGAAAGTTGTTTGATTTTTCCTGAGGTACAGCAGTTTTCCTTCTGGTCAGATGCAGCAGCAAGCTGTAGTTTGCCTAATCTTCATTTTGAAACAAATGGACCTAACTGTAAAAGTGATACTGAGACATCTGACTGTAAGTGTGAATTAAAGTCTATGTCCAGTATAAGATGCAGCAGGAGGAATTCAGCTGACATTGAGGACACTACAGGTAAAAGGATAAAATATGGAAGTACAGAGACCATGCTGACATCAGATTCACCCTTCTACCAGAGTTGCTTCAACCCAAAATCTCGGCTACCACACACGAGGTCAGAGATTACAGAAGGAAAAACATGGCACAGTGTACCTGAAAATATCAGTGCCCAAAGTGAGACAGAATGTGTGGTGAGCTCTATTCACCCAACTGACAAATTTAGATGGTCATGTTCCGGAATACATCTTCAGGAGCTGGATTTTAAATACACTTGGAAAAACTTAGGAAGGGTAACTGTAAGCCCTGAAAAGACTATAGAACTAGAGGGCCAATTTGGCATAAAAAAATCTCTTCTTGATACTGACACAGACTCAAAGGAGTGGCAGGTTTCTCAACCAGCAGCCTCCCCCCAGTGCACTGATTATTTGCACTCTAAATCAGAGACATGTGGCCTTAGCCCAGAGTCAGCTGGTACTTGTGCTGACAGCTTAACATGGAGTGATGCTTGTGAGGGCAATCCACACCAAAAGGATACTTCCTCTTCCCTGGACTGGGATCCAGTGATCATAAACACTGAGGAACTTACACAAAACAAGGAGTACAAAGCTGAAAGAGATCTGACAGCAAGTAGATTCCCATGTGATATTGGTGTTGAATGGGACACTGATGACACTGAGAACCCTGAAGCTTCTCATGCCGGTGTTCCTGCTGTTGTGGAAAGCAGAGACTGTGGTTGTTCTGTAAACTGTGTTTCCAATAGTGGAATACAACACAAACGTTTGAAGGAGCATGGCCTTGAATCTGAACTGTCAGATAGGGAGATTGTGGCAGGAGAAAGATGGGCAGATGATTCTTCTAATCTTGGCTTTGGTTGGAAAGTCCTGGAAACTGCAACACAACCAGATGGCAGTGACAGAGGAGGACAGCATGGAGGGTCAGTGCAGCAAAGTACAAATTGCAAAACTGGTGCCTTAAGGAGCCCCTCGGAGCTAGGAACAAATGAACATCCTACTCATAAAGGAAAGGATGAAGAGAGTGTCTTTGCTGTTGAAAGGACTCCCAGATCAGATCATATAAGGCAGGGAAGGGATTTAATGACTATTCCAGAATTAAAGCCTGCCCTAATTATAGTCTCTGTAGAGGAGAAAGGATTACAGTCCCAAACACTGAATGATAACCTTCCTACTGAAGTGGCAGCTGAAACACTGGGAAATGTAGTGAGCAAGGATTTGATGTCTCCTCATACTGTCAGTAAAGCTCATGATAAGCCAGAGAGAGTTCTGAGTGAAAGCTGTAACTGTGAAGAACAAATTCTGGCCATCCCCCCCATTCCTGGCAGTGCAGAGGTACTCTCTGGTAGGGATACAGCTGAAGTGAAAACAGAAATTTCAGAAGAGAAAAGAGAGAAAACAGAAGCAGTTTCATCCTTTGGGTTCACCTGTAGTAATTCTGCAGTAGCAAGTGCAAAAGTGGAATTCAGGAATGTTGCTTTACCACTAGGCAGTCATACAATTATTGCAGAAAGTCAAACAGATCCATATGAAAACTCACTTGTGAAATGCCCCAGTGGAAGCAGTGCGAAGGTCTCCAAGGAAGGGCCCTGCAGAACAGGGACACTGGTGACTGGTGCAGTGACACTGGAAACCAGCAGCAGTGTAGGCAGTATGTGTCAGGGAGATGGTGCTGGTGTCAGGTTCTGGACCCTTGAAGGGCTCAGCCCTCTAAAATCACAGGGTAGAAGTGGTGTGATGGCCTCTGAGGAAGGGCCCTGCAAAACAAAGAGAGGTTTTGAATTCAAGACCGGACAGTTAGGAAAGTCAGGCTTTAGAAACCCTGGAGCAAGCCATTACCTGGTGTCTAAGGAAGAGGGATACAAAGCATATCAAAGCACAGAGAAAGGTTTAAATATTACCAGTGCACTGAAAGCCAGCAGCAGTGTAAGCAGTTTGTGTCAGGGACATGGTTCTGGTGTCAGCCTTCAGGGGCCCAACGTTGTCTCTAAAAAAGCAATAGGCAGGCAAGGAAAGGAAAGCTGTAATGGCTCAAATGAAGAACCAGGTATTTGTGTAGAACCCTCTCCTTGGGAAAGAAAGGAGAGCTCTCCTGCAGGAGACACCTCTAGCCCCAGCAAAGACAGTGCACTCAGTCTGGATGCTTCTGATGTCTTTGATGAGTCTCTGACCAGGGAGACCCACAGCACTTTCATGCTGGGCCTGGATAATGTAAGTACCTGCAGCACTAACAGCGAGGAACTGGATGAGAACTCATCCCACATCCTGGGAAGTGACAGCAGTCTTCATAAACCTGTACAAAAACCAACAAAGAATGAGAATAGTGGGAAAGCTTCCAAGTTTTTAGTATTCTCAAAAATGACACCTTTCAGGAAAACTAAGCTTGCCTCATGGGAAAATGAAGGGAGCAGCAGTATCTTTGGCAGCAAGGCAAAGACAGAAGAACTGGATGTTGGGAAAGATGATGAAGACACTGCAAGTTTACTGTCTTTCAAAAGTTGTTCATCTGGTTTACTCTTCCACAGGAAGGAAAGTTACACCTCTGAGTACTCCGATGATGATGATTTATTTTATGAGAGACCTTCAGGATTATTCAACAGATTGAGCCTGAGGAAGGCCTCTGGCTCTGGTCGGATCCTGATGGAAGATGCAGATCGACAAGTTTCAGGTTCGTCTGAAAACAATGACAGTGAATCTGTGGAGCATTCAGGGATTAGAAAATCATTCCCTGAAAATGAACACAAAAGAAACAAAACCCCTGAGGGTAAGAAGTTCAGGACAAGGTTGGCCTTGGCACACAAATCCCTCTCAAGCTTATTTGAGTCCAAATGTCCAGAAAAGGAAAACGCTGAGCAAAGCTCGAAAGCATCAGTGAAAAATGAAAAGGAGAAAGCCAAACTTCGCCAGAGCGCCTGGAAAGCTTTTCTAAAAAGCAAGGAGGCAGATGGACTAAAAAGGCCTGTCTTAGTAAGTTTATCATCCACACAGGAGAGTCTTCATGGAACCAGTGGCCACGTGTTAACACCACTGGAGCGACAGCATGGTTCCAATGGACACACTTTTTTCAAAACAGAAACAGATCATGGCTCCTCAACAGACTCCAACTATTTTGACAGCTCTGTGGAGCCTGTTGATGTCTCTTCACCTGCACGTATGTGGAGAAGACGAGTACAGTCCCATGACTTGGGTATCAGATACTCACAGAGTTCAGACTGTGATGAACAGCAGGAGGTTCTGAGCAACAGTTTAAATACTTCTCTAGAGGAATACTGGATGAAGTCTTCATTTAGCCCCACTGACTTGCAGTTGGCATTTAGTCAGTCAAGTCCATCATGTCCCCAGCTCTCAAAAGCTGATGGTAAAGACATGCCTTGTAGGCCCATGAGTCCCAAACCTCAGAGTTCACGATCCGCTTCTCAACACAAGAACTTCCGTTATCCTGGGCGAGTGTGTGCCACTTCCATGATCTTTTTTGGGAGCAGCTCTGGAGTGGAAAGCAACCTGGAGGCTCCTGAGAGACCAAAGACACTGAAACCCAGAGGAAGTCTCTTACACTCATTGGACGACTTCCAGAGGGATGACAGTGGCATAAGCAGTCAATCCCAGATCAGCCTAAATACAGCTTCTTCCATTAGTGACATGCTCCAAGATGAGGTGAGTTGTTGTCAAGGAATGATCAGGGGGTGGGTTTGGTTTGCAGTTGCTTGCTTTACTTTATGGTTTAGGAATTCCAGTGAAATTCTTCAATGGCTCAATGACTCATTGGGTAGATGAGCTCATAAATATTCTTCTTGGTCTAACATAGGTAGCACTACTCATTCTTTGTGTTTCTGTTCAAGACTATATGAATTGATGTGCTCTTAAAGGGAGGATTTGCTACAAAAACCCAAAGGAATGGAGCATTAAACACCATTAAAGACTGTACAAACATCACCCTGTGTTCACCTCCACTTTTAAGCTGAATTTTATCCCTCTTAAGGTGGAATTGAGCCTTGTAACTGGTTTATAGTAAATAAGTTTCTCATACTGAAAGGTGACGCTGTTCAAGATCACAACAACATGGACTCCGACTCAGAAGGCTGACAATGACTCCTTTATTTTTAGTTATTTCTTCCCTTTTATGCTATTCTACAAAGAACAACCCAATAGGTGGAAAAAAGATAAACTTCTTCACCTACATTGGTCAAGTCAGAGGGACACCAAGAAGAAGTCCCTCCTAGGGAAAGGAATGTAAACATAGGTTACAGTTAGGAAAACATGTCTCTTGTTGACAGAACAGTCTCTGGGAAAGAGTTTCAGAGAAACCAAAATATCACAGGCACGAACCAGGGCTACAAAAGGCAACAAAGACATCAATTCCTATGGCTAGCAGTCACTTTTTAAGAAGTAAAATCACTTTCTTTAGACTATGAGTAGCTGTCCTTTGAAGTACCATGTGTCTTTTGCAGTCACCATAAGTGCCTTTTGGTGGCTGCTAGAAATCCTTTTCTGCCTTTTCTACAACAGACAGAAAAAAAAACCCCCAAACTTCACACTCAGGGTCTCCTTTTCATGTTGTATTTTTTTCTAATCCAGGTCACATATTAAATCCTTGGCATAGGCTGAATCCCATGGAACAGATTGGATCTTCAGTAGGACTTTGTGTTGGCTGAGACCTCTAAAAGCAGAGACTTCCTCTGTCAGTAGGCTTTTAATCCCACAGAGGCTTTCCCAAGTTGTAAGGGGCTGGGAGTTTAGGAATCTCTTTCAGTGGCTGAGCACATGCCCCCAGAGTGACCAAGACTGAGCTGTAACTGAGATCCCAGAACATACCTTGACCACGCTACTTTTTCAGTATTATTGCTGATGAGCAATAATAAGAACATTGAGAAATAGGAGAATAATTTTTTTGAGTAGATTGTCAAAAGTGGCACTTGAGAGCATGCATGAACTTTTGCATACCCCAAGCAGACAATTTTCAGAGGGCTCATTAATCTGGAACTGCTTGATCAATTCACAACAGCTGAGGGCTGCTTGTGTTCAACTCAAATCAGCCTTGCAAAGTTTTTGCTGCTGTTGCTTCTCACATCTCAGCTTATATTAAACCTTTAAGATACCCTCCAAGATGGTCTTATCCTGCCCTTTCTCCATTTTTTTTTTTACAGAAACTCCCTATTTTTTGTATAGAAACAAACAAAGATACACAGAACCATGCCTTTATCTAGCCAAGTCTTGAAAAACTCCACTGCTGAAGGTTTCACTGCCTCTCTGGGAAACATATTCCTCCAGAAAATTTTTTCCGAATGCCTAACAAGAACTTTCCAAGATGCAGTTTGTGGCCACTCTCTTGTGGCCTTGTCTGGCACTACTGAGAAAAGCTTAGATCCGTCATCCATGTAAACACAAAATTGTTGGTGACTGCTCTTATACTGCCTTTAGAGCCCTCCTATCAGCTTGAATAAACCCAGCTCTCAACCTCTCCTCACATATTCCCAAATGAAAGTGTTTGGTTGATTGGCTGAGGGTTCTTCTCTAAAGCTGTCTGGAATCCAAAGAAATGTTTGGGTGGCAGTTTGAGAAGTGAGGGTTGTAGTATCAGAATTCCAGGGCAGGGAAGGGGAAGAGAATTAGCTTTATTCCCTTCTGTGCTTAGCTTTACATGAAAATATTTTGTTTCATGGGCACTACCTTAACCTACAAGCTTAATACTGGACACTGCATTCCAAACAAGAGAGTGCAGCCTAGGAAAAAGCAAGAGATTTGGACTATACACACTGTCAAGCCTCTCAGAGGATGAATAAAATCATTGACCTGTAAATTACAGCTCAAAAGAACCTCTAGAAAAAAGTGTAGAGATGAGGCAAGCCCACATGCTATAATGTAACCATTAGGAGCAAATAAATAATTACTTAAATTGATCTCTACATTAAATTATTCAAAGAAAACCATAAAAAATTTAAATGGTATCTAAGACATATAAAAACAGTTTAATTTTCCTGATTCTTCTGGAGGCTGCAGAATATGCTATCTGAAATTGGACAAATGCAGCTGGAGCCTAGGAATTAATGCAAATGTCCCAGCTTTCAACACACAACATCTAATCCATTAAAATAGATAGGGCTTTATTTATTTCCATTTTCATGAGGTGAAATGAAGCAGAATTGCGCCCTGGATTTTTTAAGCGAAGTTGTATTTTCAGGAACCTCTGAAAATACCCCAGACATTGGGCAAAGTATATTTGCAGTGTTAAGTCTTTCCAAAATAATCTATCATCTTATCATCTATCTATACACTAAGGATGGCCTTCCTTATGTATGCTGCTTCCTAAAGAGGTCATAAAATTCAGTTTATTGGTGAATTTGAAGAAAAGTCCTTTTCTGTTCCACATGAGTAAGAAATTAGTGCAAAACATATCTGTAATAGTGAAGCTCTTGAGCTCACTTCCCATTGTGGTCTCCAGGATGGGGATTTGTATTTATTCCCCAGCCCCAGCTGGGTATTTTCCAGCTGTGTCAGCATTATGTGTTAGTGCCGTGCCAAACTGTACTGGATCAGCTCGCCCTGGACACCTCTGGCTACCACTCAGGTAAGTAACTCATCTGAGCCTGGTGGAGCACACACCAGCCCTCTCTCATTACCTGCCAATGGATAACATTTTCCAGGTTTCATCCAGGACAAAGATTTTATGCTGAAAACAGCAAGACAGAACCATTACCAGTTTGCCCAAGTGCCAGGCCCTTCACTACATGTTTAATAAATCTGTTCATGGCATGATTTTACTTGAATAATTGTGTTACTTAGCAGGCAAGAGCGAACTGTCCTAAAATGTTTTGAATTCACATGTTCTTCTCCTTGCTCCTCTCCAGTAAGGTGAGGTTAGGAACAAAACACCTTTTTCACAGAATCTATTTTTTCTAGACTGTGACCTCTCTTACCTGGGTCAAAGAAGGATTGACCTGGAATTGTTGGATAGTTGAAAATAGACAATAGGAAGTGCCTGTGATGGTTTGAGGGTTGTTTTATATGGGTTCGTCAAATGATCTGTGAGATACTATTGTCAGGACAGCATTTTTTTGTCATGAGACTCCTGAGTTCACTCATTCCCCAGTGTTGTTATCTCCTCCCTTAAATATTGATTCTTACACTGATGCTACCTGGAGAAGTAGTTGGTTGCTTCAGGGCACACTTGATTTCAAGTTGTTCTCGTATAAAATGTGTGATTTTGTGCAACCACTGAAATGGGAGTGAAGGGCAAAGCTGTGCAATTCCTTACTCTCAGCCCAGCATCAAGCAAATAAAATGGATAGTGTAAAGAGCATGTCAGGATGCACAGGGCTTAATATATCAGACCTGCAGGCATCTATGAAGCCTTTTCACATTGTATAACTGAAGTACACTTAGAAAACCAAAAACAGACAAGAGGTCATTTTCCTATTTTCAGAGATACTGTCTGTCTTTGTAAATAATATTATACAGACAGAGTGACCTAAATTCTGGAAGTAATGCCAGTGTGATATGCCATCTAAAATGAGGGTGAACAAGCACTGTCCTATGCACAGGGAGTATATTGCATCCTCAAAGGATAGCAGAGCTGCTGCTTCAGGGTGGAGTTGCACCTAAGCATTTTCTTCTGAGAGTTCTGTGGCTGAATAACTGAACTTTGCCATCTTCTGTTCAATCTGACTTGAAGCAAACAAAATTCCCACCCAACAAATGCTGTGTTTTCACCTGCAGTTTGTAAAACAGGAGTCTAAACAGCCATGTCAAACAGCACCTGAAAAGGGGCCAAATAAGAAATGGGCTCCCCATCGCAAAAGGAGGCTCCCCCAGGTTCCACCGTGCCCACGCCCTGTCTCCACCCTGGAGAGCAAAGCCCAGAGGCTCCCCTCCCTTGCTCCAGATGAAAAGGCCAAGGAGATTCCAGAGAGGAGGAGGAAGAGACCCAAACCCCTCTATAAGTGCTTCAGCTTTGATGACGTTTGGATGGAGAGGAATCAAAAGAGGAAGCTAGACAAGAAGTCTCAGCCGGAGGGAGGGGTTCAGTTGCAACATCTCCCAGAGGACCCCTCAAAAGTAAGAAGCCATACACCGACCTCCTCGTTCATGGCACTGTCTTCCTCTGCTCCGGCTGCTTCTCTCTGCTCTCATCATATTTCTGTCCTTACACTTTGTCTGGTACCACTTCTGTCAGCATTTCTGTGGGCCTGGTACTCTGTGGAGACTGCTGAAACACTGAACTGATCCTTAAGTGGTGATGTCTGAAGGGGGTGAGTTTCTTAGCTTCTGTAATTGAACAACTCATGCCCTGTGAGATGCTGGAAATAGAATGCAAGAGAATCAGGTTGCTTTGTGAGCTGAGTGATAGGGAGGGCAAGGAGCAAATCAAAGTTTCCTTAAATCAATATAAATTAAACTGATGAAATCTCATTCTGTGCCCTGTGGTGTTGCTATACAACTTTAATAACAGACTTCTAAATTAGACTTCCCGTGTATCTGAGGCCAACTCCACAATTCCTACTGAAGCAAATTCCTGCTGTGAAACACTCAAGAGAACATTGCCATTGGATTTTTAGCTATTAATATTCTTGTCTCTACTGAGGGAGACTTTTAGTTCAGCATTATGATTGCTTGTGAAAAACTTTGTGGCTGTTGTGACTCACACTGATGGCATCTGTTACTTTTGGATCCAGAGCTAAGGTCTGTTCCCTTCAGGGAGAGTCACAAATCTCTATCCAAGAGCCAAAATTAGCCTTAATACATACAAAAGAACTTCTGGGGGAAAAAGACAGGAGATCAAGGGATGCTCTATGAAGCCTCTCATGATAATATTGAGAAAGTTTCTGATCAAGCTTGAAATCACGTAGCAGATACTCAAATAAAAGCTTTCCTCAGGGGTTTCTGTTTTGTTCTGTTATCTGTATTTGTTTCCCTTTCTCTCTGTTGTCCTGGTTGCCTGTTTCTCATTGTTACATTAAAATGACAATTTTGGAGAGGAGATGAGGCCTCAGTAGTCCTATCACCACTTCCGAATATGCTTGAGCTTAGGTGCACAGACAGTTCTGTGAACTGTGAAGGGGAAACATTGGCCTGCCTACTATGGCTTGCCCAGAGAAAACCTGTCCACCTGGGAGAGCTCCCATCAAACTGGCAGCCACCTGGGACAGCAAGCCAGGCCAATCCCAGAAACAGGGTTGCTATAACACTGACCCTGCTCTGCCCGTCTCAAGGAAAGAGACTAAAAATCTGCACTATTGTGTATGTGTTGGGCTCTCCAACACAAAGTGTTGCCAGCTGCTGCCTGGATGGGTGCTGGATATGATTCTCTGATGTTTCCCACTCTCAGCCTAGTCCCTGGCTCAGCTCCCTACCACCTTTGTGATGGAGACAATGAGTAATGAGGCTTGTGTATGGTAGGATAAAAAAGATTTAAAAATAAATGGCTTGGGTTACTTTTCTACCTTGGTGGAAGTTCTGAGTGCTTAGTGCTGTACAGGGATGAGCAGGCTAGTGAAAGTGAAATGTAGTAAAAGTATTTCTCACAATTCCTCGGCAAGGATGGGGAGTGATGGAAATCTAGCCGGTGCTGCAGGGCATGAGGGAGGCACTGAGACCATTAACGCTGCTAAGAGGAGTGACCAGTTCCCTCAATAGCTTCCCCTGGAGCCATCAGATTACACGGCTTGAATGCTGTCTGCTTTGCTGATTGACTGCACATTTGGAGGCTGCCAGAAAACAGCTTCTCCTTCAAGCATTTCCACCCTTATTTTCTGGTACAAACTTACCTCTAAATTGCAATCAGCTGCATGATGATTTGCAGCTGCCCCTGTGCCTACAGAGGCCTCTGAACATCCCCTGCCTGGGGGCTACTGGGCCTCAGTCAGTTTTCTGGTTCATTCTTCTCTGGGTAGAAGTGAGTAGGTAGGTTTGGGGTTTAGTTTCTGTCCATTTGTGTTATGTAGGTTACTGACACTTTAATCTTTGTGGGCAGGCCAAGAAAGCAAAATGCTGGTTCACTGAGAGGACTGTGGGGATTCAAAGGCTCTTTTTTATGCCCATATAACTGAATTTCTTGGCCTTCTGATCTTCAGGAAGAAACTGAATTTCTTTTTATTTGTAATAGTAATCACACAGTTTCTTCTTCATATTATTTTATTCTGTCTTTGCACTGCTCTAGTCCTGTAATAGTGCTGGTTTATTCATATTCCCAAGTGGTTTGGAAGTGCTGTCACAAGCTGCAGTGTTTGAGGACAGTTTTAGAAGGATGTTGAATCCCTTTTAGTAAGACGGAACAAAATATCACAGAAAAAGCTCTGTAAGATGTTTATTGTTTGTTGTGGTTTTGTGACTGCAACAAGGCGACTGTATGGAGCTTTGGAGAGCTGAAATTACAAGTCTGATGTTTTCTGACACAGCTGCCTTGGGATGTGTGGCTTCTGTTGTGACAAGTCACACTGTGTTAAGATCAGGTCAGCCCATAAGGTGATGTAATGCTGCAATATTGGGGAAACAACTTAATGGGGCAGAGTAGAGAGGAATTCTTGATTATTCAAGTGCTGATTTCTGATACCACTCTGTCGTTCACATCAATGTACAGAGAGGAGAATAATGGAAATAGAAGGCCACTCTGAGGGCTGGCAACAGGGACAGGGAAAAATAGACAATCAAGAAATTACCTACAAACTTTAAAAAAAAAAACAACCCAAACAAACAAACAAACAAAAAAACACCCCAACAAACACAAAACCCCCAAAACATTTAAAATGGAAGTTCCAAACAATTCTATATATTGTGGATTGTTTTTGCTTAGGTCCAGTAAGCTGCTCTGCTTCCTTGAATGGGAACAGCCTGTGTAAATTCCCAGTCAAACTCAAAGCTTGACCCAGCTGTCCCTTATAATGAGATGTTGCCAGTAACAAGCTGAGCAGCCTCTGATCTTGGGCCTTAAAGTCTTAATACAACACCCCCATGCTGCCCACCCCAAGGGGAAGAAGAGAAACATAGCTGTGCATGACTCTATATTCTTTTGCTTGTCCATAGGCTTTGCCCTTCACATGGTGATGGGTTTCAGGGTGTAGCCTGGGGTCCTCTTGCTTGTTTTTAATGCAGGAGAAGTTCCCTAACTGGAGCAGAGACAATGCCCCAAACCACTGACATATGGAATACTGTAATGGCAATGGGATCTGTTTTGGGAATTATTTTTGCTCTGAACTGCCTGTCTGTTGCCATCCAGGGCTTTTCTGTTTTAACGAAAACTTAAACCCTGGCTCTGAAGCTTGATGCCTCTAGAGTGCACAGCTATAGGAGCACAGACATGGCTTCTATGTGCATTTGCTTGAGCACAGTTTGTGCAGTGCCAAATTAGAGAGATTCCTAAAAGGCCCATCAGGGGGCTATACCCAGAGGGGGTATCGTGCAGAAAAAGCTGTTTTATTTTGAAAGAGAAATGAGAAGCAGTGAAAAATAGATCTTTAGCTCATTGCTCTGAATATGATTTCTGGAAATGTGATTTTACCCATCCAAAATAAGAGAAAATGAAGTTTTGTTGTGTGGTACGATGATTATGAGCACTGTGGACAACTCAGATTTTAAGAGGGAAATGAACACGCTTTGAGGACTTTAATGAGAAAAGTCTCCCCCATAACCTGCACCTGGAAAGGCATGGATACACAACAGAGACCCAGCCTCTGCCAGGGACTGAACTGCTGTGCATAAGAACATAGAAATAACCTCTAGGACCTCTGGCAGAAAATACAGGAGAGAGGATCTTTACTATGGTCTGCTCCTTCATTTCTCATCCTCTCCTTTGTCAGTTGTGCAAACCCTGCCCACATGTTACTAACACTGCTGAAAATGCTGCTTCTCCTGAGTTAGGGTTGTACAGGAATCAAATGATGCCTGTACTCAAAATTTGCTCTGATGTCCCAGGAATTAATAAGAATGAAGCCTGCAATTGTAACAGCCTTAGGCCATGGTTCTGCTTTCTTGTCTTAAACAGAACAATCATGCTTTCTATCACCTTTTATGTAAATAACCTAGACTTTACCCTTGACATTTTCAGAGCTGTGGCCCAGTAAACCTGATTTTCACTGTCACAAGAAGAGTGTGTGTTCCCACTGGGTCTTTGCTGCAACTTTTCTAGAAAAATAGGCACTGCTCATGTTAATTTGAACAGGGTTCATACTATCCCTCAAGAGATGGTGATTTGTGCCAAAGTATTGGCAATGTTCTCTTTGTTTCAGGAAAGTTAAGACCAGGAATAAAAAAACAAATCAGGCATGGAGCAGCAGCACTCTCAGCTGCGTGAGCATTGTGTGCTGGTTAGTTTAGGAAGGAGGGTTTGGCTAATGGCCAGTTACAGGAGAGGCTTTCAGCATCAAGGCTGGTCAGCAGACTTTCTGCTGATGGGACATGCTGTGGGCTGGTGGGGAGAGAGAAAGATCCTAGAGAGAATACTGGACCTCAAGATGCCAAGTTCCTGGCTCTGTGAGGGATGGATATCTTGTAGCTGAAGGTCAGTGGCAAAAGGAAGGGGCAGTAGTGATAGAGATGAAAAACTGGCTGTGCCCATGGGACCAGTGGTTACTGATCAGCTGATCTCCCAATCATTGATGTTCTCTGTGCGTGACAGACACAGGAGAGAGAAGAGAGAAAAGGAAAAAAGGGATAAAACACACCTGCAGCATGCATTAATTACTACATTCTGTATTAGAGACCATGAGCTATGTGTATGTATCTCTAGGTTTTCCCCTTTAAACCAGCAGAAGTTCAATGAGGTCTGGCAGTGGTATAGAGTTTTCAAAGTTTCATTAAGTTCTATAAGTTTTATAAAATCAATCAGCCAGGTAGAGGAGAGTGTGAGAATTCTTACTTGCACCTTTAGCTGAAGAGAAGAATGTTGTTATCCACATTCTATAGGGTTGGGGACTGGTACAAATAAACCTCTGATGTGAAAAACTTTATTTTCATATGAAATACCAGAAGACAATCTATTAGTTGCAAAGCTGCAGGAAGAGTCCTGCAGCTGAGAAGACGATTTGTAGTGATATTCTTCCCCCCACCCCCCACTAGAAGCACTTCATGGGAAGGAGTGAAACTTGGAGGTGTGAGTGGCTGTATGTGAAATATGAATCCAGTACGTGCTTATCTACTTCTGTTCTTACCACCTTGCAGTTTTCCTTGCCTTCTCACTGTTTTCTAACTTTTCTAGCCATAATCATCCACTAACGTGCTGCTTACTTACATGGGCAGGTATCAGAGGTGGGAAGAGGTACTCTGGGATGAATGCTGTATTTTGCCCTATGGAGCATCTAAACTTAATGTTTGTTGCCTTTGTTTTCCCTGTCCTGTTGCAGGCTGGAATAAGTCCATCCATCACATCTCCTATTGCCTTTGACATCCTGCCACTGAAACTGCATCCGTTTTCCCAGAGCACCCCGACAGGCCTGGACTGTGTGGGCTGGAAACGGCGCATCTCCGCTCCCGGTGTGTACCCTGTCCTGCCTGGGTGTGCCTGATGAGAGTTCAGCTCTGGTTTACTGAGTGTGCAAACTGTGTGATAAGCATTTGAACTTGTTTATGATGATTGCTGCATCCATGTCTGAGCAGAAATCTGCTTTGGGGTTGAATCTTTCATGTGCTTTTCATATTCGGGTTTGTTTTCTCCCTGAGTGGATGAACAGGGCTCTGTCTAAAGGCATGGTCAGCTTTTCAGTGAAGAAGAGATCACTGGTAGCAATGATAGTGTGCCTGATGTAGAAACATCGTGTTGTCTGGTGAGAACTCTGTCTCACCTACGATGATGTCACCTGTATCACACTCCTGAATTAGATTTCTGCAGAGGAAATAAACTCTGCCTTGTGTTTGTTGGAGAGCACTACAGTGGGTATGGTGAGGTTCCTCTCAGGTTGCTAATTAGGCACTAAAGCAACTAAATGAGCGTCTAGAGACAGAAGTTTCCTGTACTTTAAATCCCCTTAAAGAACAAGTACACTGTGTTTTCATGAGGCATGCACATGAAGTATCATGTCTGCTTCATTTCCGATGACTGACACTTTCTCAGAATTAAAATGTAGGTTGCACAGATTATTAAACTGTGAGACATATCTTTGCCAGATTTTTAAATTCTCCATCTGGCAGCACCTGCCCAAACACTGCAGATATCTCTATCACAGCACTTTGGGCTGGAATAAGAAAAACAGAATGCAGGGGAGTTGTTTAGCAGTTTGGAATCTAGCCAGGAAAAGCCAGCCACAGTTGGGTGCCAAACTGCCATTTCTGCCTCAGAAGGTCTCTGTACCATCGATTAAACCCTGCTGGAGTTACCTAATAAAGGGACAATAACACTGTACTAATTACATCAGAGTTGAATGGTCACAGTATTTTGTCAAGCAAAATTGGTTTTGCTTTCTGACACTTTGTGCAGCTCATGCACGAAGTCATGAGGCTTGATTTGGAAATAAGAAAACTATTTATTATTATGGTGTTGAGAGCCTTGCCTTTGCTCTCTCAGCACTGAGGGCTTTGATCACTTGCTGTCACAAGCATCTGGTGCTGCCCCAATGCTTAGGACCAGCTCTCTGGCTGAATTAAAAAAGCTGCAGCTTCACTCCTTGGAAATCCCAGATGGAAACGCATCATTGTCAAGTTGTCTGTGCATCTCTGACATTAGCTGAAATCCCTGAGCACTGCTGTCATAGAAGTACATTCTGAGTCACAGCTGAGACAAATTTCATGGTAGTTCCGAACCGGGACATGAGGGAGTTAAAAAAAATGTATGAATTTCTGAGGGTGAATAGGGGAAGTAAATGTACGCAGACTGACCAGCTGGCAATGCTGTAGGTGTTTATATGCTGTCTAGAAATGGGGCCTGCAACCTGAATCATCTGTGATTCACTCAATATTACTGAGATAGGTACAAGTGAATTTCACACCATGACCCAAGCCCAGACCTCAAGAATTTCTGAGTAAATGTAGCAAAGCAAATGAAATGGAGCAGAATCATTTTTTCATCACCAAAACCATGGTCCTGGAAAAGGAAACTGATGGAGAAAGAAAGCAGAGGTTCTTCTCCAACAGCTATCTCTATTAGCTGCTCCTTGTGGGCTTCATTTGGAGCATTTGGGGCAGATGGATGTGGGCATGTGTCCTGCCTGTGGTAGGATGTGGATGAGAAGAAAACTGCAAGTTAGTGAAGTAATACTTTGAAGCTGATGGATCAGTTTTAGGATTGGCTCTGTCCTTGAGGCAAGAATAGTGCAGCAGAATGCCCTCTTTGATTCTTACACAGCTTTGTTGTGATACCTGTTGTTTTTGACAGAGCTGTAGGGCATGTAAAATAAATAGAAAACAAATGGTCAATTCATTTAATCTAATTTTAAGATTTCTAACTGCAAAGCTGCACCTGCTTGTATTAATGATCCCAGTCTATGCTTTAGTCATAAAAGACACCAGATACAAAATTTCTATGCAATATCCAGTGCTACTACATACTTCCGTGTTGAAAACAAGGATAAATTTCCCACTCCTGAAGTGCGCACCTAGTCACTTGTGCAGGGAATGCTGCAGAGGCTGAGGAACTGAGTATGGAGGCCTCTCTAGTTCTGCAAGTGTGAAACGATGGCCGTGATGGTGCCAGCCCAAAAGGTGCCCTGCATAGCTCTCAGACTGTCATCCACCTCCCTAGGGTCTGGGGACAAGAGCTGGGGGCAGACTGACTATCCTGGGTCAGGCTGCGTGGCCTCTGCTAGAACAGCGCTGAGAGCAGAGAAGTTTCACTTCAATGCTGCATCTGCCGCGCTCGTCACGCTCCTCTCGGCAGTGGGAGCCCTCTCTGTGGCGCCCTTGATGCCCTCGGCCCGTGCCCAGCTGTCCCTCGGCCCGTGCCGAGCCGTGCGGCACCGGCAGGTGGCTCCGGGCGCTGGGAAATGCGGCAGGGCCGGGCTGCGCGGGGGCCCCGCCGGGGAAGGCTGTGGGTGAGCCCCCTGCAGCACTCCGTGCACACACACGCACCCCCAGGGCAGCGATTTCACCGTCCTGTGCAAACAGCAGGAACACCTAAATAGTTTGGAACAGCTTTCTTGGCTGCACCACACGCTTCAGCATGTGAATATCAGTGTCTTCCCCTTTAATTCAGCAGGTGCATATCAGTGTTTTCAGTGTTGGTGAATGTCAAGTGTCTTTCCCCTTTAGTTCACAGAATACTCTGATTTGGAAGGGACCCAAAAGGATCATCAAGTCCAACTGCTGGCTCTCCCCAGGAGCCACACCACGTGCCCGAGGGCCTTGTCCAAATGCTTCTGGGACTCTGGCTGGCCAGGTGCTGGGAGCATTGCCCTGGTGCCCAAGCACCCTCTGAGTGAAAAAAACCTTTTCTTCGTCTCCAACCTAAAACTCCCCTGACACAACTTCGGGCCACTCCCTCGGGTCCTGCCAGAGAGAAGAGATCGTTGTCTGTCCCTCTGCTTCCCCCTGTGAGAAAGTCTGACTGCAATGAGGTCCCCCCTCAGTCTCTTTCTTTTCTGGCTGTCTGGATACTCCCATGTCTTCATTTGTACCTTTCAGTATTAGCCTTACTGCCAGTTTAGGAAGCAAGCCACATCCTAAAGTAGGTAATAGGAATGCTTTTCTGCTTTTTAGCAGCCTCTGAAGACCTTTTGATGCAGGAAAACCTGTTTTGACCTATTGCACCAGGAAAGGGGTGGGAGGGAAGGGCCTAATATGTACTGGAGTGAGCAGTAGCAGGATAATGAGGCTTTGGGTAAGAGCAGTGGATGAGCATGTTTGTCTTATAGGCTGTGAGACCTATTTTCTCCTTTCCCATCTCTCCTGAGTCTGGTATTTGTTTATTTATAAACTGAAGACTGCCTAAAATTGGGGATGTTGCTGGGAAGCTGTTTGGACAGTGGCTGCAGCTGTGAGAATGTAGCTGCAACAAGGCTGAAGCCACAGGAGATGGGCCTAGAGCAGAAGGGACATTCCGGGGAGATGTTGCCATTTCTGAGCTTTTCCATAGGGACTTTGCAGCAGGAGGCAATCACAAGGTGACACAATGACAGACAGACAGAGGTAATTGTCTGAGAACTGGAATTTCTTGACATCCCTGCTCTCACTGATATCCATGCCTCTCAGGCAGAGACTTTTCTGTTCTCGTGCCAGCTTGCTACCCTTTCCCAGGTGTTTCCTTCATGCTGCCTCTGAGAGACTCAAACATTGGGATAGGGACAGGGACACACGCACGACCATTAACCCCCAGGGTTTGTCATATCCTCATAGAGGGAGAAACCTGTAACCTGTGTATTACAAGATAGGTTTGTAGCTATGCTATCTCACACCTGTATTATCTTAAATTGTTATCTAAATGCAGCCCAGATCTTTTTGGCAACTTTCCACATGTCTTGTCCGATTAGAACAGCCTCAGATCTTTGAATTTTCTGCTATCAGATGTCTACAAGAGAAGCCCTGGAGCTACACCACAGAGCTGTGGTTGGTTGTGCCAAGCAGAGAGGCATGAATTCTCTGTGACTGATGTGTGCTGATGAGGAACATACTGGTGGCCTTGGAAATCTTGCAACAAGAATAGGCGAGCCAAGTTCTCAAGGGCTGAATCTTTTGTGGATAGGCTGGAAAACAGTGACCACTTAGTGAAACTGAGTTATCCTCTGGCCTCCCTGGTGTAGTGGAAAGTATTTCTCAGAGGCAAAGGGTCTGTTTGTTTACTCGACATCATGTGGACAACTTTCATCTTCTTTTCCCAGCTATAGATGTGCTGCTAAACTCACACTTGGCAACAGTTAATGTGAAGATGTTTGACAGCCACTGGAGAAATCTGTTCAAGAGGGAAAATATTAGCTCAAAACAGGACTTCATTATGTCTTATAAATATTTAGCAGTTCTGTACTTCAGCAAAATAGCAAGCTGAGTTATTTATTCCGTTTTTGTCATTTTAGCCCTTGAAGAAAGTGGTATGCAAGTTCCCAGAAGTGTATCATGGTGGCCGTAGCATGAAATGTCCATTCCATCCCCATTAACTAGAGGAGTATAATTGAATTTAAGTGGCTAAAAAAGAATCACGTTGCCTACTGTATACTTTTCATGTTGTGTCTGAATCCTAGAAAGATTAGACTCAGTATGTCAATCTTGACACGGCCACAAACATTTGTCCTCTGTGAGGTCTTTGGTAACATGCTCACTCAAAGGTTTTCATCCAGTCTTAAAAGCAGGGCCTGGTGGTGGCTGAGTTCCTGAAAATTTGTCTTAGCAAGTTGAGTGGGATTCTATGTATTAGCTACTGAGGTGAAAGATTTAGCATACCAATAAAAACCTTCTGTGGGGCAAAGAGAGAAGAAGAAGGTCCTAGGAAGTCCTGAATGATTCTGGCAATCACTGTTCAAAGCTACAAGCTTACAGGGGAACCCAAGAGAGGCTAAAAAAATCCAGCAGATATTTAGGATCAGTATGTCCAAGGGTAGCTTGACTACCTTTACCAGCTTGTGCGGTGATATCCTTAATCTTTAGTTGCTACATCAACTTTAGATAACTTCTCTCTCTAATGTCACAGAAGAAAACCTCTGTGCAGATTTTACAACAAGGAAAAAAAAAGAAATTGTAGTCAGGGGGCACCCCTCTATGATGGGTTGAAGTCTTGACCTCTCACAAAATATTTGCTTTCCACAATTTGGCTGTGTAGAATTTTTCTTCTTTCCATTCCATTAGAAAATTCCTCTCCAGTGCTTACATACAAAGACACACATACATAAGGATAATTAGGACTGAACTGTAGCCTCTCTTTAGCACCTTTGCTCCTGAAGAGCTGCAAGTGACTTTCTTCTTCTCAATGCCCTATTCTCCACATCCGCAGAACACCTGCATTCTTCTTTGTTGTCGATGTTTAATTTACCTTCCCCTGAATATTGTGATCAAGAAGAGTTTCTCTCCAGTTGTACTTGAATGCAGGCAGTTCTGGAAGAACCAAATCAGTGCAGAAGAGTGGTTCTAATGCAGTCAAATCAAGAACACATTTCCATTTCTCTGTTAGGAAGTATTAGATATTTTGGTCTAAGTAGCTACATTCAGAAGATAATCAAAGGAATTATTTTGTTACAGATCACTAGAAATGTCATTTTTGTTACTGCTGCAAAGACCTTTCTTTTAAATAATAGCTGAAACATTTAAGGACTCAAAAGTTCAGCATTATTGGGTGCTTTGTGATATTCTCCAGTGATGGAATGTGACATTTTTTCCTTTTAGGAAATACTCAGTAAACCAGCAATCTTATTGAACTGAAGTAACACTGCTACTGCATGGATAGTGAGGCACACTCAAAGGGGTCTCTATTGGAACAAGCTATAATGGCCATATAACATGGCCTTTTTTACTTTGCAAAGAGCTACCTTACATACAATTTGTAAAATAAGCATTTTCAGTTCTTGTGTGGTATTGGGTTTGGATTTGGGTGTCTGGAGCTGTGTTCACTCTCTGTGTGACAGGAGCCATGTGGGGTTTTCCTCTGTGGCCCACGTGTGGGTGGCTGTCCCTCTCCCAGCTGTGCTGGGGGAGCTGATCTCCTTTGCTTTGGTCCAGCCCCTACTGGCAGTCTCACCTGGCTAAACTTTCACCTGGCCTGGGTAACCTCACACTGAATCAAGCTGGTTCTGGTCTTACACTACTTTCTTCTGTACAGGGAACAATCCATGTGGCTGCTCTTAAATTATTCTGATAGTTTGACAAATCTGCCATCCGCAAGGTCTTTGAGCAGAGCGGCACCCCAGAAATTGTCCTTTATTAAAATATCTATGTGGTGCCTCAAAGCTGTTGTTCAAGTGCACAGGTATTTCTGCATTCTCAAGAAACTGGTATTCTTTCAGGATCCTTCTTATAGGGACACAGGGAATCTCCAGTTAGGTAATGAGAATATAAAACTTTCTAGTAAACAGTAGTCAGTGATGCTGTTTGAGCTGGAACTGAGGTCTCTTACAAATGGAAATAGGGATCATACCAGGTCTGCAGTCTGGGAGTGGATGCTAAATGATTTTTCAAAAATCCCAGCTGCAATCTCCTCAAATCTCAATCTGTGTTTTTCTGGCTTTAATTTCATTTTGAATTCTTTTCCTGAGTACTTACAAAAATAGTTTTTTAATAGCGGCAGCCACAGCCAGTTCTAAACATGATTAGTTTATATGTTAAATCCTTTCTGAGTTCTCAGGGGAAGCGGATAACACAAGGTCTCTCTCACTTGGGCATTTTTAAAATGCGTGAAATTCTACCATTTCCACTTATTTATTTTTAATCTGACAGTTCTGCTAAATTAGGAGGAGAGATCTCCGTCTCACCCCTTGCTTTCTTAATGCCTTGAAATCGGCTTTAATAAAAATCAGCTGCTGGAAGCCGCAGCCGAAAGCGGCGGAGCTGCCACAGAGGGAGCCTCCTTAGCGGACCCCTATGATGTCAGGATGCATCGAGGCGAGCGGAGAGGAGGCTCGGGATCCAGCCCAGAGCTCAGCCGGCGCTGCCAGGTCCCGCTGCCCGGGGAGAGCTCCGGAGAGCGCTGCCCGATCCCCCCCGCAGCCCCGCAGAGCCCCCGGCTCCCCGGCTCACCTGCCTGCATGAGGACCCAGCAGTGCCCCAGCGAGTCCAGCGGGGCACACAGTGCCGAGAACTGCAGCAGCAGCGGCAGCTCCGGGCTCTCGCCGGGCTCGGATTCTGACAGCAGCGGGGTGGTGTGTGGTGGTGGTGGCATGAGAGGCGTCCTGTCCAGGTACTGGAGCTTGGAGAGTCTTCACTCTGCCACAGGTAAGGGGCTCTTTCCCCCCNTAATTTGGAAATGCAGTCTCTTAGTCTTGAGAAATAACCAAAGCATTCAGCGTTTGCTAGCTATACCCTCTGCAGACTTACACCTAAACCAAAACAACACAGACCCTTAATAGACTTCTTAAGTCAGGAGGGAAGAAATAGATTTTTAATGGCTTTGGAAACAGTGCATAGGCTTCTACCGGATTAAAGCTGTCCTTGCCTATTGGAACATTTCTCATTTCAGTTTAATCATATACAGCCAAATGCAGAATTGATATTTCTCTGTGTAAATTCTAGTGTAGAGACTATCACCGCCTCTAGAAAATGCCCAGGTGAGTGCTGTGCAGCAGATGAAGGCTAGGTAGGGTTGCACTGCTGTGCACTGAGGGAGGGAAAGGCAGTTCCCTCGACCAGCTGCTCAAGTTCAGTTTTTGCTTTCACACCATTTTTTAATGTCTTTCTGAACCAGAGATTTTGGAGGCATGTTCATGTAGCCTGGACCTGTTCTGACTCAGTCTGTCTGGATCTGGCATTCTGGTTTTTAGTTACTGATGTGCCTGTTTGGGGTTTGAATGTCTGAACTGCAAGCATAGTAAAGAAGCTTTCTCATTCCCAGCTGATCCTAGCAAAGGAGCCTGGCAATGTTGTTAACGGCCAATGACTGCTGAGCTGTTCAGCTGTTGCTGTTTAGAGAGATTTTTAATAGAGCTGAAGTAAATTAGTTCCTCTCAGAGAAATTCAGACAAGTGCCTTCAAGGCCACCAGTAATTGCCATTTCCTTAGTAAAAACACCCAGTGCTACCAGCTAGAATCAAGGCTTGGGAAGAATTTAGGGTGCAGTTCTGTGTAATCTCCTTTAGTCCTGTGTACTTTTAATTATTGAAAGGTTTTATCATTCCATCTGCTGCTGTAGATTTGGAGCTGTTTAATAAAATCTCCATTGCTGCTCTGGAGTCTCTGCTGAAGTGTAACTGCACAATCATACAGGAAAAGGCTACAGCAGGGTGGCCAGTCTGCCTGACTTTCCACCCTGCACACCACACCTTCTCGGTGGCCAAAAGCACCAAACACCTGCACTACATCCTGAGAGTCCAAGGACAGGAAAAAAATGCTGAGGGTGAGATCAAGCCATTGGTGCTCTGTTTTGAGGGAAGATCTGGGCTGCAAGTACAAGATGATGTGCTTTTGCATTCTCAGTAGCATCTGCTGGCTATTTCCTCTTGTAACTGGGAGTGCAAATTAACCCAGCAGGCTCTGACATTGGCATGAAGTAAGTCTGGCACAGGGTCTTTGTGCAAACTCCTGCTCAGAGTTGGGCTTGGGGTTGCAGCGGTGGCTTCTTCCCCTCTGTGCCAGGGTTTGCTGTCAGCTGCCCTCCCTGGATTCATTCTAGGGCTTAATCAGGTCACTTGAAACAAATGGTGTACAGTGATACAGAAGAAGTAAGGTCAATAGCAAAAGCAGGCTCTGAAATTAAGTCTATTTTTCTAAATGCTCTTTCATTTCCACAACAGTCTTGCTCCCAAGGCTGTGAATCATGGTGTCATTTTGTGTATGCTACATGCATTTAGCAGGATATACAGAGATGAGGAGAAATGGAATAGAAAATGGTATGGAGACTGACTGAGGACAGGGAAAAACCAAATTAAGTTTCATAAATACAGTATTGATATATAAATACAATAATAAAAGCAGATCGCCACACTTCAGACTCCTTGCTGCCTCAAAGTATTGTGGTAGGAGTCTTCCCATGTGCAAAAGATTCCTGAGCAGTTTGTCTCTAACTACTAACGAAATTTAGGTCAGAATTAGGATTAAACTTGAAGAGAAATAGATTGCTAGCAGGAATTTGTTTTGTTTTGATTCTTCTCTGTCAGAATTCTTCTTTGGCTTAAACTTAGGAAGTTGTGGTAGAACCACTCCTCTCCATCAACTTCAATTGCCTGTCTGAGGAGTGAGGCAGGATTTCTTTAAAGCTTGTGCTAAATAACATTTTTGAATGATAAAATTTAATACACTGCTTAAACCAACCTAAAAACCCAAACAGAAAAGCCAAGGAAAAAACCAACAGCAGGAGCAGTAGCAGCTGGCAATGCATGAGAGAAGTGGTAACTAAAATGTGTGGCAATGTCCTCTCCTCAGAGGAGCAGGGAGCCTCCAGCATCTTTCCATGTGATACATCAAGGAGTTAGCGGGGAAAAAAAAGTACAGACTGTGTGGAAACACTATGAAGTGCCCAACATTGCACTAAAAATGGTCTGAGGGATGAGTGAATCTCTTTGTTTAAAAGGGATTCTGCATTTCCTTAAGGCTGGATAGGTGGACTTGGCAGAGAGAGGGTTTTGCTTTTCCCCCCCTGTATGTACATCACCTTTTCTGTAGGGATCTTCATACTGAGTCTGTTGCTGTCTAAGACTTCAGGGAAGATTGGAAATAAACCAGATTTAAATGACTGAAAAGTGGAGGTGAAAAGAAGGTGGGAGGTACGATTGGAATGCATCCATTGGAGTTTTTCTTTTAGATAATTTAGATTCCATGGAAGTGAAAAGACAGAGATGTATGTATACATTTGACAGTGTGTGATTTCAGAAATACAAATTGTTTTCCCATGTGTAGAAAAGACAGAGTTTTCTGAGGTTCACAGGAGCAGAAACTGGTTTGTTATCTTCCTCTGCAGTCAGTAATGAAGTCCAATTCCTTTTGGTTTGGGGTTGACCTTGTTGTGATATATTGATCAAGAAAGGAATCTAAATGTGACAGTTGAAAGAGAAAAGACCTGTTGTTACAACATAAACTTCTATGCAAATGCCATTTGAAATACAAATATGCCAAAAACATGGTCCAGGCTTGTAGGAAGTGAAAAAAATCTACTGTTTTTTTGTATCAGTGCATGGCATTTCTGGTCTAAATGTCAATAAACACTGCCTTACATGAGAAGACCCTTCTCCCTGAAGCTAAATATAAACATGAAAATAGGGAATGCTTTACTTTTCTACCAGACTCTCCATTTGAGGATGCCAGAGGACTTTGCAAGCATCAGTAACCCTCACAGAGTGCCCAAACGACTTTGAAAGCATGATTTAGGATAGGTAAAAAGGTATCATTTGATACTTGGACAGTATCCTTGCTATTTTTAAATACTTATGAGCAGTGTCCAAGTGTTTGGTCAGTGAAAAAAGGACTTGGAGCTGGAGTGGCTCAGCAATCCTGCAAGTTGGACCATAAGTCTCTCAGCTGGCAAAAAACCCCCAAGGCATCCAAATTAAAAGTCAGCTGTGACAGTGCACCAGCAAGTGATTCAGTGGCACTCTGGGCACTCTAACCCTGGTTTCCCAGGCAAGACTTTGTACCCCAGGGCTGCCTATACCCCCATTCATCGCTGTTGTACAACTCCACTGAAAAGTTTTTCCTTTAGACTGTTTCCAGTTTCAAGCCTGTGAGCAGCTCTCTTTGCCTTTCCAGCTCCTTTGTTGCAGGTCCAATCCCGACCTCATTAATACTTCTGTTTATTCTTTTTCTTGTCCAAGTCAGGAAGGACTGGAAGAGCAAAGAAGGTAGGGACAAAGGGGGAATCCCAACCTGGAGGACTAGTGGTTGCCATAGTTTCCCTGGGATCCTCTTTGTATTTGTGCATATGTAGCAATTTAATTGTACAGGCTCCACTTCAGTGCACTTCTGCACAGATTTGTGGCTCCTAATATGCAGATATGCTCATCTACTGCCCTTGGGAATATGGCCTTTAAACAAACAAGAAAACATGAAGCATGGGTGTGGAGGGGTTTTTTTCCCCCCTTCATTCAGAACTTAAAAAGAAAATTGTGGGGTTTTTAGGAAGGTTTTCTCCAAGTCATTCATTTCATTGTTGTGGCTGATGAGAGAGCCTGTAATAGAGCTGTGGCAAATGCTTTGCGTCTTTCTTGTTTGGCCAGAGATTTTCTTTTGAGCCCCTTCTTTCTCATTTTTCTTCTCCTAGCCCTGTCTTTTTGGTACTGATGTCTTCAGCTGTGTTCATGGACTGCAGTGCATAATTCCACTGACCCTTCTTTCTCTAGGGTCACTCAGTCAGCAAGAGTTAGAGGTCACAAAAGGGGAGATTGATTTAAGGTTCAAATTGCTTCAGAACACATCCAAAGGAGAGCAGAGAGGAAAAAAAGTGAGTGCCTCAGAGCATCCAGTGCAGCATGTAGAGGTTGTGTTTCACCCTTACCTTGGCAAATCCAGAGCTAAGATATTTCAGCTGGATTCGTGCTTGCACTCTAACATGTCCTATGTGTTCCTCATATATCCCGTGTCACCTGCCCGAATAACTTCCACTCATCTTCTGAACAAATAATCAATGGATTTAAGAACAAACAAACAGTAATCCATGCTAAATTAACTTTGATTTTTCTCTCTGTGTGGATTCATTTGTAATGGTGGCTGGTATGGTTAAGTTAAACCTAAGGGCGATCCTGAACTTTTGAGGAAGTGTTACAAGATGAACATCTCTTGGTTGAGCTAGTGAGCTGCCCTAAAGCTTAAGTAGATATTTCTTAGTTGAAAATACATGTTCCAAATAGTATTGGGTGTTGCTGAACTGTAACTTGGCATCACATTCAAATAGTGAGGGCATCTGTATCAATAAGTGGTTGAGTTCATTCCAGTAAAGGGAAATCTCAGTCAGTGCTAAATGTGTGTAAATTTGACCACCTAACTATTTTAGTACACCTACAGAAATATTTTTTCAGTGCAAACTCCTCTAGCACCATGCTTTTCCATTAAAGGGAATTAAAAGTAGTGTTAATAGAGGTAGGAAGTCTGATCATGTTTCTGTACCTCTGTTTGTAGCAGAACCAGATTTTGCAAGTTCAGCTACTTTGGAGTTTTAATTACATGTTAATGTGTTGGGGGTGGTTTTAGTTGGCTTTCCCTTGAGATTTTTTTCTTTTGTTTCAAAAGAAGTAAATGCTTATTCTCATGTCCCCGTGAGGCACAGATTAGCACCTGTGCCTACCAGAGGTAAACATTCCCATCTTTGCTGATGCTGTGTTTGCAGCAGGCAAAGATAAATCTTTGGAGCACTGCCTGTGATACTTCCCCACGTGTCACGGGTACACCATCTTCATCCTTTTCCTCCTCTGCCTTCAAAACAACTCCCATGAAGAACATTTAGATTGTAATCACTATTCCCTTTGCTGAGGAATATGACAACTTCTAAGGCTGTATTTTCTCAAAGATTCAGTTACCTTTAGAGCAGCCCTTCAGACCAACACTTCTCTGGGATGTATCCAAGTTTCAATTGCTGCTATTTTTCTGCATGGAAGTGAAGCACCTTTATGCCACCTCATTTCAATACTGCCAGCACCACAGCTCTTGGAGCAGGAAACTAGCATAGTCCAAGGGAGTAAAGGAAAGGAGGAATGAGGTGACACCATGAAACTCACCTGACCCTTCCTTTCTCCTCTGCCTTTAGGTGGACACCCAAGGGCTGGCAGAAACCTGAACGCAGCTTTTCATTTGCATTATCCGGGTCTAGTTCATGGAGGTAAAAAAGCAGCAAAAATAGATTAGGACGTGTGCTGGCAAATAGTGTCTATGCCCAGTGGTCCCAGAGAATGTGTGTGCTTGCTGCTGACACATGCTGCAGCTTTGCTGTGCTGCTTAGCAGTTAGTTAAGTTAAACAATGTGGGGAACAGTCCTGCCTGTCCTTCACCATTTCGATGTAGCATTTAAATGACTAAGCTTGTCTGTAACTAAGCTTATTCCCTACTAAGGTCTTGTTCTCCAATTCTTCTGAATCATGAGAATTGTCTTTGAAGGATTAGAGAAATACAGCCCTCTTCTGAGTGTCAGTAATTATCTGTGGAGGCTTCTAATTTAATTAGATTTCTGTCTCATCTCACAATCCTTTTGTGGTCTGATGTTTGTTAAACCAACTAACTAGTTCAATGATTTGCTTAAAAGTGCCAGGGACAGCTGAGTGTGCTGGACTGCACAGGGTATTGGTCTGAGCAGGCCCAAAGTCTGAATGTGAGCTGTCTTCCTGGATACTGAATGTCTTCAGTGGCTGTGCCATTCTAAAAAAGCTGCTCCTGAAAGTGGTGTGTCTGCACATGAAAGCGAGACAGTAGCCTGGGTGTAAGCTGATAGGAACATGGTTTGCACCTGGTTAACTGTCTTGGATTACATTGTGTGAACATCCAAGTGCTGGCAGCTCTTACTACAAATATCCCTCGGGGTGTATTTGCCTAAACAGGTAGAGAGCTTTGCTGCTGTTGTTCTCAATCCCTGATAATCAAGGAGCAAGAGATTTCCTGGACTATGATGTTGGCTCAAATAAACCTTTGGGTTTTTTTTTTTCCTTTTTGCCATGGAGTACAGAGTAATTGCTTTGCTGGAGTAATTGAGCCATTTCCAAGTTGTGCTGCATCCCAGGGAGTGCTTATGGATGCTCTAATGCATCACCCCACGTGCAGCTGATTCCTGCATTCTGTGGCCTCCAGCAGGATGAAGGCTGGCAAGTGCTCGTAGAATAGGGGGGAAATCAAGTGCTAAAGGCAGCTGAGTACACAATTGTTTTGAATATATTCCTTGTTCTTACTTTGTTGAATTATCTTTTTACTTCGTGTTTGAGTGGACGTGTATGCACACATATATATACATAAAAATATATACATATAAATATATACATACACACACACAAGGTTATTAATTAGTTAAGTTTAGAACATTCCTCAGTTTATAACATTCCTCAAAAACAAACATTTGTAGATGTGGGCTTTAAGTTGTTTTTTTTGTCTACCAATGGATAAGGTTTCTTTCAGAACCCTTCTTAAAGGATCTGATAAATACCTAAATAATAATTTGAAATCCATCTCAGGTGTATTGTTAAGGTATATGGTACCGTCTTCTTGCTTTGGAAGGTAAATTGCATGTAAGTATTTATAAAATAACTCAAAAAAGATTTTTTTATGTCAGGAACATGAGGTAAATGCAGAACTTTGATTTTATTTTTATTTTCTTTAAAATAAAAAATCATTATTAACGGCATTGGAATGTTTCATGTTGAGAATAAAGGAATCTAAGACTAATGATGTTTTCAAACAGCTGGCAGAGATTTATTTCTATGTGGGAGTGAAATTGGAAGAGTTTCCCTTTTGGCTAATGGAAATAGTTTTCATGAGGAAGTTTTGAATTAGGCACCTTTCTTTTTTTAAAAAGGTAAGTGTGCCTAAAAATGCAGAAAAAAAGGCAGTGAGCTCAGAGGTTCAGTGTTAACACAAACTAATCTGTTTCAATGGGTAGGATTAAGCTACTCTGCTCTCCCTTGGCCAATGGAATCTTTCCAGGCCAGGTATGAAAAGCCCTCAGCTCTGTGAAGCAAGATCACTTCTGGGATGTACATGCGAAAAGACAAACTTGGCATTTGGCAGCTGCAGTTAGTGGAGTGTTCCAAGAGGCAAAGGAAGACCACAAGCAGGGCCTGTGCACCTGCTGGCCACGGCTCCCTGTTCTCAGAGCTCTCATCAACGTTATTGCTTGCAGGGATCCTACAAATGTCAAGGCACATGCGAGTTCAAAGGAGGAGAAGCTGTCTGCATGATTACAGAATCTAAACAAACCCAGCCCCAACTATTTGGGAACTGAAGGCTCAGCTGTAGCAGGAATGTGCAGCAAGCAGTGAGAATCAGTGTCATTTGCTGATCCCAAGGGCTGCTCCTGTGCTGTGACTTCCCTCGCTGGCTCTCAGGGAAGTGACCACGCTCTGTGGCAGTGCCTGGTGTGGGACACAGTGCAGCTCTGGAGAATCACAGGAGCCAGCAGCCCTGTGGGCTCGGGTGGCCTGTTCAGAGTTTGTCTGACAAATACCTGCCTGCAGTGTTCAGATGTGAGCTGGGTTCCAGCTGTGAGGGGTCTGCAGCTGGGAGGTGACAGCAGGGTGCTGCAGGCAGGTGTGCAATCCCAGAGTGGGGCCCTGGGCTCTTCCCAGCCCTACACCAGGCAAGCTGCTCGTGTGGCTGCTGTGCAGATTCTGTAGCGTGGCTGTAGTGAAATGGTCTCAGTTTCTCACAATACAGAGTGACCTGGATAAGAGAATATCCTGGATGCTGGAGCTGTTGTTGGAAGCGCTGGGTTGGCTCAGCTCCTGCTGACTCTCGGGTCCCTCTCCCTGAGCAGAGCTGTGTGTCAGCTTGAGGTCACTGATGGTACATCCTGCTCAGGGCAAAAACCTACTCTGCATGCCTGAAAGAAGCTTTGACAATAAACCTTTTAAGAGAGTTTATTATGAAAACACAGCGTTACTAATACCCTGAAAACAGTGGATTTGGATCAATTCGAAATGTGGCATTCTTATCAGCCTTAAAAGCCTGAATAAATTAAAAATATGCAGAGCCCATCTGTACTGAAACTTGTTGATTGGATCTGTCATTTCTCTTTGGAGAGCACAAAATAATTTAATTTGGGCTATTTTTGGTCCCAATTCTGAGCTTCACCACAATCTCTATGCTGTCATAAATCTAGGGCGTGGCAGTCCTATTTCATGCTGTCTTACTGTCAGTACTCTGCACAGGTTGAATTCTGAAGGATGGGTCAAGTTTTCTTCTGTGAATCTAGAGTCACAGTTGGTGGTATAATGCTCACCTGTGTTCATGCTTCTTTTTCTGGCTCACTTGAGAGCATACACTGCATAGCTGGGGCTTCTGCTTGGCCCCCAAATGCCACTTGACCATCATCTTTGAGCCACTGGAGGAAATCTCCAAAGTAATTGTATGTAGAGCAGCTTATGAATCTTTTAGGCAGCCACTTGTGATTAATCCAGATAACTCCTCTGGTCTGGAGAACTTGGCTTTCAGAAGGAAAAAAAATACTTCCAAGGGTAAGACAAAGAAGTGTCACAGAGTTTCAAGCCCGTGACTCGACACTTGAATAGAATTATTTTAAAATACACTGAATTAATTATGGCCAGGTCATTAGTCTTGACTCATCTGAATCATTCTTGATGTCTCTGAAATCACAAACGTAGATGAGTGTGAGCACTCCTGTGTTAAAGTCCTGAAAGGCTGCTTGATCTAGTACATGGATTTTTTTCTGAATAAAGCTGGGACCTGCAACCTGATATTCTGTCTTCTTCTCAGGTGCTACCTTTCTTTCTTTCTTTCAGTTTTCATTTTTGAAAAATGCACCTTGATTGCAAAGACTATTCCAGTTGTAATAAGAGAAAACAGAGGATGATTAATGATTTTTTGGCAAATATAGGGAAGAGAAGAACCATTCTGCCCACCTGTCAGAGGACCAGGCACCCATTTTTCTGCTTTAACTTCTCTTGAGGTGTTCACTGGCTTGCAGTGGCACCCGTGCTTTAACTTTACAGCTGACTGTGACCCAATTCCTTTATCATACTATGCAAAGATGGGGCAGTTCAGCAATTCCTGAGTGCTCAGAGGAAGATGAGTCTTGGCTAGGTGCAAACTGGAAGCAGATTAGAGAAGAAGTAACTTCTTTCTGTTACTTCCCAACCTTGTGAGAAATGTTTTTAATGGCACCTTGGCTTGTGTGGTTTGCTGTGCTGGCTGGAGCATTGATCCTTTTTCCTCTCTGATCAGGCAGCAGGGAGGATGGAAGTTTCCCCTCTATTTTGCAAGGAAGCTGAATTGCATGATTGACACTGATTTTCTTTAATCATGCTCTAGTTTCCAGAGTCCTGGAGAGCTGAAGCATCCTCTGCTGTGGGCTACTCCTGAAAATTTCACCTGCTGTAGAAGTTTCTACTTTTGCTGAGGGCTTCTAAACAGGTCTTCCTCCCAGCCTGAATCTCAGAATGCTTTAGGCACCCCTGGAGACTGTCTAGTCCTGCTCCAGTGTTCTCTCTAGGGTCACCTTCATGAGCAGTCAAGTTTGAATATCTTCAGGAACAGAGACTTTGCAACCTCTTTCAGGCTATGACTACCCTTAGTGTAAAAAAGTTTATATTTGAATAGAATTTACTGTACTTTTGTTTGTATCTATTTCTTTTCATCCTTTTATTTGCCACCAGATCAGAGTCTGTCTTCTACACCTCCCTCATGAGGTACCTATACACATTGTTCAGATCTCCCTGAGCCTTCTCTTCCCCAGGCTGAGAGTCCAAACTCTCTCAGCCTCTCTGTGTATGTCAGGTGCTTCAATGCCTTAAACACACCTGACCTTTAGCTGGATCCACTCCAGGACATCCATATGATCTGTGCAGTCTCATTTGCACTGGAGTCCTGGCTGAGTTTAATGTGTGTTTTCTGGACTCCTAACCACCTTAATGATCATCTGGTATTGCATCTGAAGCTTTGTCTGTCAAGTGCTTTCTTTGGCCAGGCAGGTAGGGAGAGTAAATTTTCTGAAAACACAAAGCACAAGCAAATTTTTCCTGCCTTAGTCCTGAGGACCAGGGTTTGCTGACAGTTGGATTATTGCAGGACTCACAAATTCCTTTCTATTGATCAGCTGAGCACATAGCTGGAGAGGAAGCTTTGAGAAGCCAGGACAGGTCAGAGTTGCTTGACTGCAGCAGATATTGAAGGTGATGGTTCATTGGTGACACGTGCCTGTACCAGACAATGTTTGGAGCCTAAATCTCTGAAACAGCTTTTAATTCTTTTAGAGTATGAATTGCATGGTGTGAGATATTTTGTTTGTTTGTGGTGGAGTTTTGTGACCTCTTGCTGCATGTTTCTCCACTTGCAATGCTCACCAGTGCGATGTGGGGTGTGAGCACCTGATCAGTGCTGCTTTTGTTCTTCTGAGAGTCATGTCAGATACCAGCTGGACCATGGCCTCAGGCGTATGCCAGGCCAGACTTTGGTGCACTTGTGGGAGGGATCTGGTTGTACAAATAGTTTTGTGAAGGTGGAGCCTTGTCTGAAGGATCCTTAGAAAGCACTGAGGCTGTGTGCTCTTCTATCCAGCTATGTATGTGGTTTCTGCACTGTGTGCAAACTCATTCAGTTCCCCTTTTTATAGCACTCCGTAAGTAACAAGCCATAGCACAGAAGGGACCTGCCATATTGGGCACAACAGCCTACAGTTTTGTGTGCAGTGCTCTAATTATTAATCCCAGAAATCTGTGTGAGAGGCCAGTGTGCTCGTTAGAATGAGCCCTTGTGAGTAAATTCCCTGGATAACCTCATTTAAACACAACATCCCTTGGTTGTGAATATCTTTTCTTGCTGCTCAGCCTGTTGTGCTCTCAAAGGGTTTTGATCTAACAGTTTTCTTGGGCAATTGAAAGCATTGCCATTAAAACAGGGCTTTCTCCTGGAAACACTGATCTCAACAACTTTCTTCTTGACAAAACACTTGAGGTAGCAAGACTTTGGGAGTTCCTTGACACAGACTCTGGAAATAGAGAGGAATGCTGTGAGGAAAGGGGTTTTGGCAATCACTAACTCTGTGTGCTCTCTGTGGCAGGCAGGCACATTACCTACATTCCTGCTCTGTTTTCCTCTCCCATAAAACCTAAATACGAGGGGGTTGTGTGGGTTGCTAAGTGCTGTCTGTAAGATAATCAAAAGGCAAACAGAGCTGGGCCATGGACCAAAACATTGCTTCAAGTACCTTACAAGGGCCACAGAAAGAGTTTGAACTCTGCTGCAGGTTGGAATTTCCTGCTCCCTACAGAGCTGTGATTCAGGATCTCAGAGCCTTGTGCTGGAAGTGTTTTAGTGGGTCGTTCACTGATTCACTATTTTAAGTGGATTGATGTTAAAATCCCGGGCAGTTCACACACTGTGTGGTTCTAGATCATTGTGTTGGAATGATGCTACAGTGCAGCAAGAGGAGCAAGGAGCTTGTGTTTTGTTTTATAACACAGAGTGTGTTCCAGGCCAGGCTAGACAGGATCCTGGGCAGCCTGACCTAGCTGGTGGCATGCCTACCTATGGCAGGAGGTTGGACCTAGGGGAGCTTTAAGGTTTTTTCCATCCCAACCTATTCTGTGATGATTCTGTGGTAAGGCAGCAGCTGACAGAAGGACTTCAGGTCATGTTCTGCCCTGTGATGGGGTTTCTGCAGTGAGTGAAGCTGTTTGCAGTGCTCTACAGGAGTCCTTCCTGCTGTGTGAACCTCACTTGGCTAGGACAGGCAAAATGCTGGTGAATGCTTCTGAAGTGACTTTAGAAGTTGTCTGTCTTTGTTTATGGCAGTCTTCTATTTTTAAAGCAGGGCTAATGAGATAAAAGGAGTCTATGAACCTCAGCTCTTTAAAAACGAGGCTGGAAACAAAATTTAAATCTTCCTTCATCAGCAGTTAATGCTCAGCTGTTTGGCTCTGTGTTGGAAAAGTTAGGGTGAAGCTAGGCAGCTGGTTCCCTGCCTTCTGCAGAGGAGAGAGCATGGGGGCAAAAACGAGATTGAGAGCACTGGTATCCCAAAGGGTCCCTGTTAATTCTTCCCTGTTAATTTTCCACAGCCATCAGGGAGGAATTGGGTTTAAATGCAATGCAGCAGAACACCCTCTAGTCATGTGTCTCTTCCTTCTCTGTTTGTTGAAGTCAAATGTCTATATTTGGCACATCCTAGGCTGTTGTCATGGAAATGGTTGTATTGACACATCCATAGCAGAGCAGCTTTGTTCTGTACTGAAGGATCAGAAGGACTATGGGTGAGAAAGGAAGAGGCCTCTTCTCAGCACTCAGGCATACATAATTGTTCTTCAGCTTCTTCATTCCAGTTGGAAGGCACAGAGCTGTTGAATGAGTTGTTTTCAGCTCATATTGAAAGAATTGTGTAGGACAATACCCACTTATGGACAGAGAGCATTACTGAACATCACAGAATATAGGATCCCCAGCTACAATAACTCATATGTATACCTCATGCAATGTATTTCTAGTTCTTGGGAGATGTTGTGTGTACCTGCTATTTTGAAAATGGTAGGAAAGAAGACTTATCCGTTTGAACATTGTAGCTGGAAAAGTCAGGGACTGGAGCCAGATATTTCCCACCAACCACAGAGAAAAGAGGAGTATTTGAAGAGTTAATGAATATGAACTTAGAGAGAAGTAATACTGGCAGATTTCACCCTGGTGTCCATTCTGCTGCTGCCAGGCCACCCTGCATTTTCCCCAAGACAGGTCCTCTGCTGTGAGAAGGGGAAGGAGTAGAAGAAAGAACACTGGATCTGTTTGCCTCAGATCAGAGTGTTTTCACAGCCTGTTGCTACGGGGAGCTTCTCAGCTTCATGCCAAGAAGAGTCAGGATAAGGAACTTCAGAGCAGTGAGGGAAGCTGCATCTTGCATCTCGGAACTGAGCTCTGCAGGGTTCTTTCCTCCAGTGCCTGAATCTGTGGGAGGAGTTCCTCCCCCCTCCTGTGCATCTTGAACGTGGTGGGAGATGATTTCAATGCATTTCATCAGAAACATTTGGTGGGTTGGATTTCTCTGTTAAACGTGCACATAGAGGCTGGTATGTGCTTAGTGAAAGCCATGCTGTTTCTAGTGCAGCACGACCCAGAAATCACCCCAGCCTGACTGCAGATAAGGAAGGTCTGTTCTGATTGCACTGACAAAAAGCTCCACTTGTCACGATGGCCTGGACAGACTGGACAGAATGCAAGGAAAGGAGTTCCTGTCCCTGCACCTCAACTGAACCAAGCACTCCAGGTGCCCCTGTAGGGAGGCAGGGCAGGACTTGACAGAATCCACTACTTTTAGGAGTTGTGATGGATTTAATCTTTTGAGATTTCAGGAATGTTTACTGGTTTATCAACTTCCCAGATACTGTTGTATATGAACAATACATGTAAGAGTCATAAATGTATTTGTAATTAGTGCTTCCTAAACTCCAAGCTTTTTAATTGTCCATTACATATTTGAATTTTAAAAACATAGCAAAACAAAAAATGTTGATTTTCTTTTTTAAGGTTTGATGCAAACATCTGTTCCCTGGTGCTTTTATTTGGGATCTGTAAGAAGGGAACCATATGGGAAGGATTTTCATTTTGTGTAGAAATTTGCAATTTTAAGAACATCATCTTAATATTTTATCTGCTTATATCTGTGCCAGCTGTTCTGCCTGAGAAAGCTGCTGCTCCCTTCAGGGCTCTGTGGCCCTAGCACAAACTGGTCACCCTGTAAATACTGGCAGATTAGAATTACAGAACCTGTACAATTGCTGGTGTTCAAAGCAGAAGCAGCAGCAGCAGCTGGTAACTTACTGTTTATCTCTGATAAAGCCAAATACTGGAAAATATTCCATAAACGTGGCCTTTAATGGTGATAAGTGAAAAGATGGTCAAGATTTATTATTAGATACTATTATCTAATTATTATTAGATGACATGATTTATTATTAGATGCCATTTATTAGATAAAGTTCATCCTAATTTCTTCTCCTTCCCAGGAAGGGAGTTCTCTTGAAGAGTGATAGCATATCTGTATTGCTGCTTGGGGCACAGTGGGTGAAAGCCTTGGATGGCTTTTGTCTGCAGGAGGTGGTTATGGTTGAAAAATGGAATAAACAAAATATGGGATATAATTAGAACAAGTTCCCAGGCAGTTTTTCATGTTAGAAATTAGGGAAGACCCTAAGAAGAAATATTTTCCTTTAAAAGCCATTTTTACATACATTTTCTTGGAGCAAAGGGACTTTTGCAGATAACCCTAACCTGAAGTAATCTTTCCGGATCAAGAAACTTCAACCAAGAGGGGTTGGTTGCTTTCAGATCATCTCTCTGGTGAACATTTTGTATCTCACAGTGGCAACATGGAGAAAACAAAAGTGTTCTTTTTTGATTGGCACCACCTCTGAGGCAAATGTCAAGGGACAGTAGAAAAAGTGAAGGAATCAGTGGAAACTTTGATATATATCCTGTTGAGCTGTACATTGCCTTTGGTAAAAAATGAAGGCAGTTGGCAAGCTAACCTTTTTATAAAGATAAAAAGGTATAGAACTGCTGTCCTTATCTGGCTTCTTCCAGTGGAAGTAGAGAGAAATCTCTCCTGACATCACAGTGGAAAATTCGATGTGGTGCAGAAGCAGAAAATGCCACATGCAAAAATGTCATCATCCCTATTGTAGGATACCAACTTGGCTAATACAGGGAGTCCAACTCTGTGTTTTAGAATGAAGTGTTTGACACAAAAGCAACTTTGTCCAGGCAAACCCAGCTCAGTTGCACATTGCAGCTCCCCAGTTCCACACAGTGTGTTCACCCTGGTACCTGGTGTATGCAGCTGGCAGGTGTTTGATGGCTGCAGCTGTGCTGGGCATCCCAAGTTGTCCAGAAACCTTTCCATCAGCCACAAGTTCAGGGTTGGGCAGCCTGTTCATGAGGAGTAATATAAAGCTTTGTGATCAGATTCACTTAAGCCATTAGTTCTGGTTAAAACAAGCTAATGTTTTACTGTCTTGTTTTGGTGTGACCTCCCTGTCCCCTGACTTCTGAGTAATAAATTGACATATTCTGCAGTGCCCACAGCTTGTGACATGAGTGAGAGAATGGGATTTGGTATCTGGTTGGTATTTCTGATTGAGAAGTTAAATGTGCAGATGATGGTAGCAAGTGCTGGAGGTGTTGATGCTTTCAGGTGGGTGCTCTGGGTGTGTAAGAGTGTCCTGGATCTTTGTCAGTGTCTTGTTCTCCCTTGCACTATCCAAAATCTACTCCTTCACTTGTGCTCCCACCTCTTCTGCTTGCACAGCCAATCTCCAGGCAGTGGATTTGCAGGTGTGAACCCAGCTTCTTGAACACAATGATTTCTTCTTCCTGCCACCCATACATCACCAGCTTCAATCGGCTCTGTTCCCCTCCCAAACTTTCTCCATTATTGCTTTCCTATTTCTAAGCACCATTTCATGTGCTCCTAATCCAGCCTGTCATTTTGATTTGATTTGTTAAGGTATGTGGGAAGAAATCCTCAAATTTTACTGGACTGATGAAAGCTTTTGACATAGAGATGCATTTTCTCTGTTCTCCAGAAACCTTCACCTCTGTTGAAGGCACCTTAAACTTTGTATAGGTCATCCTGTAATAAACCTATGGCTTAGCTGCAGGACTTAGACTAGGCTCACCTTTCAGCACTCTGCCACTGGCCTCTGCTCCATAAACAGCACAAGGCTGTACCCTCTGTGTCTGTGTAGCTCCTGCAGATTCAGGTTTAATTAAACTGTCAAGAGGGTAGAGCTGAGGTTTGCTGGATGGAGGTCGTCAGACCTTTGTCAGCACAGAGGTGTTGTGTGCTCAAAGTGGATCCAATCCTCGTGTTTTACAGCTTTCAGGGTAACCTGCTCCTAGCTGACTTCAATTAGCTTCTGCTTTTCCAAAGGGAAACCTTAGAAGTGTGCCTGGAATTAAAATGTACGTATTCCAGTGGGTCTTATTCTGCTTGTATTGCCATGAACTGAAATCACCTCCTGCAGGAAAGAACAGTATGCAGGTGAGAAGATGTTATCTCAAGGAAAAAGAAAGTTTCCAAACCAATTGCATAATATAAAGTGACATTGAAAATTAAAAGCTAATTTGCCTGCAAAGTTAGCTCTGACTCACTAGACCTTGCTCTGCTCAACTCTTAAACCTATCTAAAATAGTGATTTTCACATCAGGTGTCTCAGTTGCATTCTGAAAGCCACATGCTCTGGAAGGGGATTGTGTAATTAGCTCTTCTTATGACTGATTAAATCAGTTTTGCTCCTTCAGCTGCTGAATACAGTTGTTGATAAGTAGCAGTTGTGATACACACAACATAAGCTGGGAGAGTCTCTTATCTGCTCTCACTTTCTTCTATATGCACTGTTACTTTCCATAAAACTATTCATGCTATCTTTGATATTTCACTTGAAATCTAATTTTAATGCGTTTGCCTTTGTTTAGACTTATAACCACAGGTAGTAGACCCAATTTAGCTGTTTGATGTATGGATCTCCTATGAATCTCCTGGCTTTCAAGGACAAGCATTTGAAATTGGTGACTTGTTCTGTCAACAAGTAATTAGCGTGAGCTATCAGAAAAATAAATTAGCTGCATTTCAGTGCACAGAAATGAAGACTTTCTGTGGCATCAACAGAAAATACCAGTGGTTTACAGTGGGCAGCTTCTCAGTGTTATTTTAATGCAAATAAGCATGAGCTAATTGGTCAGGGGTAGAGGGAGCTCCTAATTGGAATGTATAAAGAATAGGCAAACATGCAGAAGAAAATTTCCACTAGAGCACATTTCCACTGGGGAGGAAACTCTGCAATGTTAGCTAGGCTATACCTGTAGCACAGCTTGGCCTGCTTCCAGTGAAGAATTTTGTAACACACAGATTTGATAGTCAATCAGTATTTTTGCAGTTAATGCCAATTTACAACTTAAAATAATCTTACCTCTGCTGTGTGACAGCTGTTGCTTGTGAGACTGGGTCACATGAGGACAAACCAAGAGAGGCAGGAGGTTTGTGTGACCCAGCAAGGGTTTTGTGACTAGGATGGGAGTGTCTCTCCATCACTGGAGATGTCTCTCCATCCTGTGCCCCAGCTGGAGTGGACATGCTCGCCGTCATGGCAAAGCTGCCTCTGTCCTTCCCACAGTCTTGCAGGCAGAGACATATCACTTCTGGCAGTGCTCATGCAGAAAGGAATGCAGGGAGTGGTGGGCATCCATTTCACACTTGACCAGGCAATAAATACAGGAGGCAGCACACAAAGCTCTAAGTTCCTGAGGGGGCCTGTGCTTCATTTATATTGATGCTATTTTCTGATGTCAGACAAAACCTGTATCTCATGTCTAAAATGAAGCATCCACTTATGGGTTGAATAATTGGAGGTTTATTAGTGATAATAGGAGATTGATGCACTGGGAATTCAATTCTGCCCACTTGTCTCATATTCCTTTGCTGGACTTCCACCTTTTGTGCATTCTCTCAGAAACAGAGACTGTGAGATAGTGAAAAACATGGGGTTTCGTTTGGGGATTTTTTTTTTTTTGTCTGAAAAGGTAAGACTTTTAATGTCATGTTTAATGTAATTGCTTCAAAATTGTCAATTAGCCCTTACAAATTATGGAATTAGCTACTCATTAGCTTTTCATGTTGCCAGAGGATGGACACAGTTCAGCCCCTGGGGTCATGAGCCAGTGGATGGCTGTCTTAGGTGCACTTTAGCTAGATCACAAAGACTACCACTTGCCATGGAAAATCCTCTGGTATTTCCTGGCAGCTGGCCACTAGTGAAGGCCTTGAGCTATATAGCTTAGGAGCTTTAAGCAGAATGAAGTTAGATGAATCTGGGCCCTAATCCCTGTTTTACCTCAATGTTTTCATCTGTGGTTTGGCAGCATTAATTACTGTGCATGCTAAGGCTGAAGCCTTGCTCATTAATACTGAAAGAGATTGAAGACTGTTATTTTCCATGCATGGTCTTCCACAGGTTCCAACAATCTGGAGACCAAAAGAATTTTGGTGCTCTTGTTAGGGTGGTGGATTTCTGTGTTAGGTTCTGTCTGTGCTGGGAGGAGGTTCTGTCACTCCTACTGTTTGTGTTGTATGACCTTGGTTGGTGGGAGATGTAAACCCACCTGCAGGTGTGTAACCTTCCCTGTGCTTGCCAGGAGCAGAAGTGGGAGTGTAGCTGCTGAGGGGAGCCCATGTTTGGAGTGAAATCTATTCCATCTGTGATTGAGAACATATGGAGTGCCTTGCCTTCTGTGTGTGCTCAGCACATCCGACATCAACACTTGGTTGTATTCATGCTCTTGCTTTGTTTGAGACCGTGGGCTGCCTGGGCTCAGCCCTGGGAGGAGAGACAGACAGACAGACAGGACTGCAAAAGGCACTTGGCCAATCAAAAGGGGCATCAGAACTTTTGGTGCAAATGGTTTTTTTGTCTAAGCAAGAACAACAATCTTTGGTGCCGCTTTTTATAGATGCCAGCTGAACTCTTGAATAATTCTGTGCAGTTCTGCTTTCAGGGGAATAGAAATGTTTAATGGTAATGACTCTTACCTGAGGAAGTGATTTTAGAGGATCTCTAAAATCTTAGCTTGATGCCTAATATGGAATGCAGAAAAGGGATGTAATTCCTGAGCCCAGAGCAGAGATGAAAGAAGCTGGAAGCATCAGTCTCCTAAGCCTGTGTGACAGCTTTTTCTATGTTATTAATGTTTACTTTAGAAACAAAGATGTACTTGCTCAGTTTGCTCATTTTCTGAGACTATTTTATGTTCTGGGTTCAGCCATACTATTTTCCTTACTGCTATGGAATTTGGTTGTATTAACAAAGAAAGAAAAATCCAGAGGGTTGTTCTAGAGAGGGGCATAATTTATGGAAGGAGGAAACCCTGTGAGTTTTCAGTGGTAGTAGTAGAAGTGAGCTACTCAGCTCTTTTGCCCAGATGTCATGGTAGACAGTCCTCCAGAATTCTGCCTGCAACAGTTGCATAAAAATTAATCCCTTTGGCACCTGGCAAGCTAATTTACTACTTGACTCTGAAAAATAGGGAGCGTGGGAATCTTTATGCAAAGTATAATTAGGAAGAAATAACTATAATGAAGTAAAAATTAATCAGCTAACTCAAACCTGAATTAAATGAATATTTTTGAGCAAATACTACAGACCAAATGCATTGTTCAAACATTTCAGGAAGTGTAATACAAATAAAAAGGCTCTTACTTTGAGGAAATTTCGTTACAGCATAAAAAGTCCATGTAGCCCAAGGTGACAAATACCACTTTTGTTTTCCCCACTTTTCTGAAGGAATGGCTCACTATGAAAGCACTTCATTTTTCATTACATGTTGTTGTACTGTGACCAAAGAAGAGTTAAGGGCACAAGAACATGAGAAGTTCTGGACCCAGTTTGTACATCACAGAGGGAGTTACTTTAAATTTAGAAATTGGACAAGCTGTGTAAACTACTTCTGCATTTTTGGTTTTGGTTATTTGGTAGGTTTGCTTGGATTGCACAAAAATTGTTCCAAGTTCTGTCCTGCTCCCATCTGTTCTTGGCTCTGGTCAGCTTCACTGGGAGCAGAGAAATGTGCAGTTAGATTCTGCTTGTGCAGAACACATCACCACAGTAAGCTTAAGGCTGGTTCTTAACTCAATTGCCTTTAAATAAAAAGACAAGATTCTCCTGTTTGTATTTTACCCACGAGCCTGAACCCCCTCTCAGTGCCATGTTTCAGCATAAAGGACAGTTTTTATCCGCCTTGGGTCAGTGATCACCACGTTTTTATTCCTGACAAGGTTGGCTAACTGGAAGAAGAAAGCACTGCACTTGATTTTAGGTTAAAACACTATATTAGCTGATTGTGTTTTTCAGCTACAGAGTATAATTGATATATCCAGTCATTGTAACATTACCACTGACCAAAATTAGCAGTAAGCTGACCTGAATAAAGATTGGGAGAATTCGGGGCTTATAACTGTGGTTTTGCAGCAGGGTTTCAAAACCTAATTAAAGATACTTCCAATGTTTGAGGTGGCAATGAAGGTTTGGAATGTGATTATCTGCTGAAAACATTAGTGGATTTCTTAATGTGTAATACATATTAATCTACAGCATATTGCCATCCCATGACAGCGTTAGGTCTGTAAAATTCACCAGGAGAATTATCTTCTAATTAAAAAAGGTCAGACCTTTCTCTTTGGAAGGGCTACAAGGATGCAGCTCTTAGAGGCAGAGCAAGAGCAGGTGTTTTTGTTCCCTGTGACTGCTGCAGGGTCACAGTGAGGTCTGGGACCATTTATGGAGCAGTCAGTTGTGTCAGTTTTTCAGGTGGATAAGGAAGCTTTATTTAGCCATTGATATGGAGCCTGCTCACTGTCAGCCCTACCCTCAGGAACAAGTGTCCACATCAAGATAAACACAAATGGGGGCTCTTCTTGTCAGACTCCAGAGGACATTTTTCAATTCTTCCCAAGAGGTTCCTTCCTAAATAGGACTAAAGAGCTTCGTGCTCCTGTAGACAGCTCAGATGACTTCTGTTTTTGCTCTACCTGCTCTTGAAATAGACGATGAACACTTTAAAGGATTTGGCAGCCTATGAATGTTTCTCAAGTGCTCACTTCCCATTGGAGCTGAAGGTGCTGTGCGTGGACATGGTCTCGCTAACCTTGAATTGGAGTGATCACAGCATGAACTGACTCATTTTACTTCTTTGTGTTCTCTGTGAATTCCCTCTGTCTATGGCTAGGCAGCAGCTTGCTGGCTCTGTTTCCTGTCTTGTCTTTTATCTTTTCATCCAGATTCACCCTCTTTCATTTTGAAGTATTTCGGTTTTGATTTCTGACAGAGAAAGAAAGGCCTCTCTGATGAAAGAGGTGGGCACGATCATTCTTTTCTAGAGAGGAGAGAAAGAAAAAGTGAAGTATTGTGTGGCATGAGTGAGCATTTACTGAAGAATATATGATTCAGTGGCACCAAGTATTTATGGTTTTATTGTGAAGCAGAATGAAATTCCAAGTGGTCACAGTTCAGAGCAACAGCAGCCCTGATAGGAATGTGGGTCTTTTTTCCTAAGAATTTTTCTGCGTGAATAAATTCAGTTTTCATAATGGAGTGAGAAATACCTTTTTTTTTAACTGACCTCATTTTGGCTTCTCAGCTTCTTTCACTGTCTACTAGCCAGAGACAAGTCCTATCAGAAAATCCCATAGCTCTTTGCCCCTTTCATTCTTCAGCCACCTAGAAATCACTTGCTATTTTATGGATTAGTGTGGGGAAGAAGTTATCTGGGGAACTTGAGAGTAAGAGGGTGCATTTCAAACTAACCCCTGGATCATGCTGCATACGTGTGTATTGTCCAAAACTACCCAAATCTGTTCTTATATCCTGGGAAATGTGCAGAGAGCAAGAAACAGTGAAACAGGCGAATATAGTATAAACAAAATATAATCAGATTTATGACAATTCTACTGGAATTCTGGGGTGAAATCAGGATTTGTATTTTTACATCCATAAATATACTAGAATGTGTGTGTCAGGAAGGAAGTAACCAGTAATTTTAAATTGGATTCTGATTCCTGCATTAATTCCTCAAGCTTTCAAGAATCATATCTGCTCTCTTTAAATAATGAGGGAGAAGATGATAGAACTATGCTGTGATCACCCTTCCACTATTGGTGTCATGTCTGTTTCCCCTTCATCTTTTGGTGAGGCACAAAAACANTGCTATTGGTGTCATGTCCCCCATCCTGTCTGTGTTTTCCCTTGATCTTTTGGTGAGGCACAAAAACAGAGAGAGGAAGCACATGGTGTTTGAGACCATATCTTATTTTCTGAACATTCGATAAACGTTTAGTCTTCTTGCTTTGTTCTTTTTTTCCCTCCAGAAAGCCTGTAAGTTGATCATGTTTGAATCCATTTGCCAAGACCAGTTCCTTGGCACATTTCAGATGTGCCAAAGAAAAATACATTGTCTCATGAGTCTTTGTTTAGTATCAATCTTTAATCTGGTGAGCAAGCCTTTACTACACAGCATTTTCCATGAGATAATAATTTACCTCTTGAGTCACTTATTACTTTTTTTTCTTGGAATGTATGCTTTGGCTCTTACCTTTGACAGTTTCAATCTGCAGCGTTGTTCTGTCTCCAGAATGCTTTCATCCTCTGCTGGGTGACTGGTGGTTCTTGCTGAGTTTCTTGAGAGAAGTGCTTTAGAAACCAAATTCACCACTGTGTGTCCAAACCCAGGCACAGTCTGTGCCTCCTGAGCTGGTCAGCAAGTACAGTCCAAACTCATGGTGCTGCTTAGCATGTTTTTCTTGGGACTCACCAGATAAGGTAGTGCTGTAAGGCACACAATCAGATTTATAGGGAGGATTTGAGGTATTTTTGTTACTCTGGAAATTACACGTGGAATGTAGGTCATGATTTCACAGAGAAAAAAATGGGTCAAATGTCTTGCTGGAACAGTAAGGGTCCCCTTGGTGCTGTAGGTGTGGAGAAATGATTTATCCTGTACATGCCTATCATGGCATCTGCAGCTCTCATGCACACAAAGTGTGAGGAGATTGGGGTTTATAATTGGAAGCCCTAACCCTGTGCTGTCCATACCCAACACACTTGATGGCCTCAGGGGAAGTCTGTGATGCACAAGGAATGTGGGTTTGCTGCCAAGTGTTGTAAAATGCAGAGATGACAGCTCTGTTCCACAGAACACAGTCTAGGGAGATGCAGAGACATCTTTTACATGATGCTGGTGTCCTCCTTTTGGGCAAAAGGACAACATAGACTGGGAAATCCAGTGCTAAAGGTGGCTGAAGGGTTTTATTGTCTTAAATATAAACTTGTATCTTGCCTTAAAAAAACCCACTAAGCGTGGAGTGTTTGTATAGTTTTCTGGTGGTTTGTTTCTGCCTTGGTGACTGAGGCTTTCTGCTAAATGAAGTTGTTGACTGTAACTTATCAAAAATCAATTAACATGATGTGTGAGTTTCATAGCTCCCATCCCTTAGTTACAAACACTCTTACTTTTTTTTTATTTGTAAGTAACATGGGGTTCTCACCACAGATTGAGTTAAATTGATTAGGCTGTTAATCACTGAAGTGATTTTGAGTTGGAATAATTTGAATCAGTTTCCCAGACAGACTGCTTCATCACCAAGTCTCGAACAAAAATCCATTAATATGATAGGCTCTGGTAAAGCAAGGATAATGTCCTTCCTTGCCACTTCTCTCTTAGTAGGAAAAGAGAGGGTTTGATGCTCTCAATGGCTGTCAGTGATAAATAAAATAGGGTGAGGGTTCTCACAAAACAGTGAGATTTCGGGTGGCTGTTACATGCTTGTCAAACCAGGGCTGACTTTCAGCTGAAACAGAGTTCCTGGAAACACTGGAGCTAAAATCACTGTTCTTTCTTGAAAGAGAAGTTACTGGGGAATAACTTCCAAGTCTGTCCAGGTATTTGTGAGCTTTGGCTTCTGAATTTCATAGTGACTATGGAAGCAGCACACAGAGTTTTCCAGAGAGCTTATTCTGCAAAACCGAGCATGGGACTGGTATCCATCTTTCAGCAAGGTCCTTCTAGTGGTGGAAGCACTTCTGCTCACAGTTGTCACGAGTGGAATGAGCTATTCAGTTGGAGGTTGGGGCTGAGCAGGCAGATTTAGTGCTGCTTTGGGGACAGTGTGGCTGTGTGTGCTTGGGTATCCTTCTCTCCATCCCTGGCACAATCGGCCTGAGGTGGTATGTCGAGTGTTTTTCCTGCACACATCACTAAAAACACAGTTCCAGAAGCTGACTGCACATCCCTTGTTTGCCTGTCAGATGCTAAAGGGAATTTGTGGAATATGAGCTTCCTCTGGGACAGACCTCCAGGCTGAGCATGCTAATTAGTACTGCAGAAAAGGCAAGTCTGAGGGGAGCAGCTCAGAAGGAGACACTTGAACTAGGCTGGCTTTGTGTTTTGATTCTCTGGAAAAGAACAGCTTTTCCATTTTATTATACTGTTGGTAGGGAGAAGTACCAGTGGCTGCTGTGACACTGTTGGCAATGATATCTCTGCTCTGCTTCAAACAAATTCACTTTTTTGAAAGTGGTGTCTGACCCACTGCAGTATGTTAATAAGACTGATGGGGGGAATAGAAAATGTTCTGTTGTCTATACAGGCTAAAAGATAGAGTCAGTTTGACTTCAGACCTTTCCTCTCTTTGCACTAAACAATTGCTCAGCTTCACTGGCTGATTTCCACACATTGGCCATGAATCTGTCATTTTCTGTGCTGACCTAAAAGCAAAAAATTGGTTTGGGGCTGTCTTAGAGGTTAAAAATTAATTGAAACAATCTCGAGTGAGTATTTGTGTGGCTGCTTTCCCACACTTTTGCCTGCATCACAGCAACAGACTGCTTCAGTAACTGGAGAAATTGTTTGCTTTATGAGACTGAATTGCTATTGCAGGTTGATCTCTTTTGCCAGGTGATGTGTGTGTGAGTAACTGGCAGGTAGGAGTTGTGCATCAGTGTCTGGCTTCATAGCCAGCCTTGGTGTCACTCCAGCAGTACAGAATCCAGAGCCTCTCTGCAAGACTGTACGCAGCTGATGGGGTGAGAGATAGAAGTACCCCTCCTCTGTTTCAGAATACATTTGTGCTGATTGGTTTGTTTTAGGGAACTAACAAATCTCCTAACATAAATCTGAAAACTTGTTAACAGCCTTTCAGCTCAACTTGAGCACCTGTTATCTTAAAATAGAAAGACGAAGAAAAAGAAGAGAGAAAAAGTGCATTAAAACAAACTCAGTAAGAAAATGTAAAGTCTTGCCTAATGAAAACAACTATGAAGATTTGGACAGTGTAAAGTTTTTTTAAAAAATAAATTAAGAGAGAGCTTGCTTTGAGATATTAGTAGTTAGTGAAGAGCCAACTCATAATGCGAAGACAAGCCCTGTGCCAGACAGCTAAATTCAGGCTTTTTCCTTTTAGTATGTTACAGCTACCTCACTCTGGAATTCCTCATCTGAAAAGGGAACCTAGATATGGTCTGGCCCTGATGCAATGCCAGATTGCATTTCTTCCTCAACTAATCAAGCCTCTTTATGCTACCCGCTCAAGTTAGGCCTTGGTTTAGTGTTCTGGGACTGGCATACCTTTGATTCCTGAATTATTACAGATCCATCAAAAACTTGTTGGTTTCAACAAGAGCAGGGTGGTGTCCCACAGAGCTTATCAGGGCAATAGCTGGTGGGGAAATACTGCTTACCACAGCAAAACATCTGTGAATCAAACTTATTTCCTCTTCCCCTAGGTGGTGGTATCCAAGATGTCCACAGGGAACAATTTAGTCGTTCATCTGTAACTGACATGAACATTTTGTGCAAATAAGATGCCTAATCTGATAGCAGGTTGGCAAACAAACTTGAAGAGCTGGTTGGTCAGCAGGCAGAAATTAATACGATTTTCCTTACTGCCTCCCATATTTTTGGAAACTTTGGAAGCCAGAAATGTTCATTGGAAATGTACATTAACATGATCCCCAAAGTGAATTACTCAGCTATTTCTGCAAGAACATTGCAAATTTGCTTCTGTTGTGCTGTTGGCCTCCTTGAATCACTATTAATTAGGAAATTTAGCTCTTTAGCAGGCTGCTAATTAAATTGGGCTGCAGTGATACAGACAAGTAAAGGACCTCTATCCATTCTCTGCCAAGAGTCATATATCCTGGGGTTGTCATGAGGAAAATCCAGCCAAGCTGCCAGTTTCCCTTCCTCTAGGAATGACGTGTCACATTTCATTTGACTACCTGTCTGTTACAGTGGATGTCTCCCTCCTTTTCTTTTAATTTTAGTTTTGTTTTTCTCATCCATTTTCAAGGCGAGAGTTCAGCCCGACAGCATCTTTTGACTTGGTTTGTGGGCTCTTAATCAGTCAAGTATGTAATTCAGTTCTGTCCTGAAGGCAGTGCTGGCCAGAGTGTGGAAACTAAAGGCAAGGGCAAGAAGTTACCAGCAGTAGCATCTCTGTAATCATAAACACTGTCCCAGTTCTACAGATCTGCTGAACTCTGATGTTTTTCTCCTGTGAAACTTATTTAAGCTAAAGGTGCCTTACAAAGTGCTTCATTCTCTCCAGACACAGCCTCATTTCTCTGACCTCATTGTGGAGAGGTGATGCTTTACTTCACTGTATTACCCAGTTTGCTGTTTGCGTTACCTAAAGCAACATGATGATGGAAAAGGAGTTTTGTTCTGTCACTCTGTCCTTTTCGATGACAAAAAGATGCTGAAGGAAAAGAAAGTTGCAGAAGAGCAGTTTTTGTGACATCTTGGTAAAATTAGCTACCAATTGCTGGCTGAGGTGCAGTGGGAGAGGATTTGCACCCTGCTGTGGGGTTCTTTGTAGCTGGTGACCTTTAACTTGGGAAGTCCATTCCATATTCCTTGCTGACCTAGGAAACTATAGCACAGTATTTCTATGCCACTGCCCTCTCAGCTTATTCTCTGTGTGAAAGAGAACATTTAAGAAAAACTGATGTTTCTGTGCCTGAGAGAGAGTAAGGCTTGTGTGATCCCTGGCTGCTCCACATCCTCCTGAGCGCCAGGGGAAGGCTGTGCTGGAGAAGTGAGCAGACAAGTGCAGGGCTGCAGTGAGCAAGGAGTTAACTTGCATTTCCCAGCTTCCAAGCCTTGAATTCCAACGCCCTGTTGAACAGAAACTGCAGCACGTTTACATTTTTGCTAGCTAGGCTGTTCTGATATTGATCAAAATCTGTTCTTGCATTCCCCATCTTACCTAAAGAGCTGATGTGTTATCTCTGAGATGGTAATCTTTTCTACCAAGAAAAATCCCCACAAAGCCATTTAACTTTTCATATTCTCTTGTTCTGATCTAGATATATTTTTCCTGGAAATTTAAAGCTCATCAAGCAAGTTCTGTGGGTAGGATTTTCCAGCTGAAGAATATCAAGGGCACAGTGTGCATGTGACTTCCTGGTCCAAATTACAATTTAAAGGATACTGGGGATTTGAAACTTGGTTAGTACAAAAGGAGTTTCATAGATTTGTGGCCTACCCTGTTATCACTTTTACATCTGCGACATATTTACCATCAGTATATGAGAAGCATATTAATAATTACTGGCCTTCATTAAAACTTAAAATTAAATTTAATATAATATTTTCTCTCCTAAATTCAATATTTGAGTTTTCTCGTAATTTTTAACTTGGGATAACATTGGAATTTTCTGTCAGATTTTCTTGTTTGACTTTCAGCCTTTGAGACATATTGGTATCTTTCTTTGCCAGACTGAAATGCACATCTAAGATTGTTATAAACAGCTGATCAGACACTGGAATTCTTCATAGGATAGGAAGCTGCAGTCACAACCCTGATTCGTGCTTTCCTGTTACAAGACTTACCAAGACATGAAAATGCCTACAGTGGGATATTGAAACTAAACATAGCGTGGATTAAAAATGCTGTGAATTAAAACCCTCTGTTTTCTAAAAAAAGCCTGAAAATCTTTAGCATGAGGAGACTGCATAGTTGTCTTTAGAGAAATGCAGCCTTTCAATGAGTTTATTATACTGAGATCACAAGGTTAGCCAATGCTGAGCACATATGAATAAAAAAGACGACCAAAGAAAATTCAGCATAGGGTTTGAAATAAATTCCAAATTACCAGCCTAAAAAACCGTGAATTTTTCTGCAAATTTGGGACAAAAATTTCCCTGTGAACAAGGACACTGATTAATCAAGGCTATATAACATACCTAAGGAAGTAATGTGTGGTCATATTTTTTTCTGCTATATAACATACCTAAAGATGTAAAATGTAGCAATATTTTTTTCCAAGCAAGTTTCAAGTCCTTTCAGGCAAAATGTTGTTTAGTCTTCCAATAACTCCATTAATTCAGTAGATGCTCACCCTATTCAGAAAGGGAAATCTCAGATCCTTGAAAAATAGGTTAGTGTTTCCAGTCCAGCCTCTATCATGAAGGTATCATAGCTGCTTTGTTTCACAGAAAGGACTCTGGCTTCAGAGACCTCTACACATTTCATATGCATGAGAAGTTTCTCAAAGCATCTTCTCACCAGCGTTGTTCCACATGAACACAACTCCTGGCAGATAGGTGATGGTTCTCCTGAGACAGGAAGAGAGGCAAGAAGCTGTTTCACAGGGCTAATCTTTAAGTGGACAGAGGGATTTTTCTCCTGGTACCAGAGCTGGGCTATCATTTGTATGGATGGGGCAGAAAGATCTCTTCAGCTGTTTCCTAACGATACCTGTGTAATGCTGTGGGTTCAATTTCAACAGGGGAAATTCTGAATAGATTCTGCTGCCCTCCCCACTTGTGTCATCTCACTGCCTACTGCTTTCACACTCATAGGGGGAGAAAACTATCATCAGACTACAGGCATTAAATCTTCAGTAGCCACTTCTTTGTGTGTCTGGCACTCCTGCTTCCTCCTGTCCTCCTGTTCATTGTTGAAATTGAAGAGTAGTGTCTGTTGCCTGCTGGCTGTAGTTGGCTGCTCCAAAGTTCTGGGGATTACTTTGTGCACCTGCAAAACTCAGCATTGTGTGGCTTTGCTATTCAGGGTAGCATGGTGGATGGAAAAATGATGCTGTGCTCTTGACCAAATGATGCACAGCAAAACTCTTCAGCTAAGAGTCTTAAGCTAAGCTTTGCCTTTCCTTTAATATTCATATTGTCAGTTCTTATCTGGTGTTTCTTCATATTTCCCACTGTAATCAATCACCTGCTGTGCTCATCTGAATTTGTTACTTGATACATGAAGCTCCAATCTTCAGCTCTACATTGTGTTTCTGCTGTACATCTTTGAGTACCATATTTGGACACTTTGCAGGCTGCCTGCAGTAGGTGGGGGTGTTTGGTTCAACCCTTGATTAGCTCTGTGACAGGCTGCAGACTCGGTTCATCACTCTGTTATCCAGATGCTTATCAGCTGCTCTCAGACTCCAGCCCTTGTTTGGCTGCCCAGCTGCAGTAATTAAGGCTCCATTGTTTCCGTGCTCACAGAGCATTGCTGCAGCCCACAAGTGGGAGGCCCGTGGCAGCCCGACTGTGCTTCTGTTTGCCAGAGCCTCCCACGCAGGGTTTGGAGGCAACTCGTGCTTCTTGTATAGTTTAGAAGTCTCCTCGCTTTCTGCTCTGCTCTCTGGGGCAAGCTCTCATCCTCAGTCAGGAGCCTCACAGCAAAAGGTCACCAACCCCAAAGGTGTCTTCAGGTAGAGCTGGGAAAGGCTTGACAAGGGACAGGCAATGGGAGTAGGACAGAAAGATTAATTGTCCCACTCTGTGCTGTTGCAGCCTCACCTTGAGTGCCCTCTGCACTTGTGAGTGCCACTATAGAAGGAGGATCTGGAGCTATTGGAGAATGTCCAGAGGAGTCTATGAAGATGCTGAAGGGCCTTGAGCAGAAGCCATGCAAGGAGCAGCTGAGGTCACTTGGCTTGTTCAGCCAGAAAAGTGAGGGGAAACCTCATTGCAATCTACAACTTCCTCCTGAGGGGAAAAGGAGGGCAGACACTGATTTCTTTTCTCTGGTGACCAGCAACAGGACCTGAGTGAACAGCATGGAGCTGTCAGGGCAGATTTAAATAGGATATTAGAAAAAGCCAGAGGGTGGCTGGGCACTGAACAGGCTCCCCTGGGGTGTGCTCACAGCACCAGGCCTGACACAGCTCAGGGAGTGTTTGGACATCACTCAGGGCCACATGGGGGTGACTCTTGGGGTGTCCTGTGTGTGGCTGGGAGGTGGACTTCTTGTGGGTCCCTTCCAGCTCAGGTTATTCTATGATTCTATGACAATAGATGATTAGAGACTTTTCCCCCTCCTATCCTTTACAAGGTAGGACTCATCCAGTTTCTTTGAAGGAACCAAGACAGAACTTCTGGGTTTGAATCAAACCACAAAATGGCTGCAGCAAACTATTTTGAACAAAGTGTTGTGATGCAAGCAGTGCCTCACGAGCTTGAATGAAAAGCTGAGAAAGATTCCAGTCTTGCATCCCTTAGTCAGGCAGAAATATTGTATCCTGGGGTGTGTTAAAGGGTAGAGCTGTGCAGGCAGGAGTTACAGCCCTTCCTGTAACTTCCTCCTGGATGGGTGAAGGGTTTTCAGAAAGGAAATTTGATCAATTCAATTCAGACTAGAGAAATAAAATGGCAAGAAGCTCTTACTTCTTTCATCTTTATTAAATTCTAGAATATATTGCCTCACAAGACTTACGTGATTGTAACATTTTATTGCATTGTATGCAAAGTAGTTAAAAATATTACTTTTAAAGAATCTGGAGCCCTACCCTGGTGTTTGGAAGTATCCAGATTCCCCTACAGTTTAATGAAGCTTTGATGTACACTGCCCAATAACCCTTGACTTATAAGGGAGTTTATGTGCCCATTATTTGGGGAAGCCAAGACAGGCATTTGAACATCTCATATACAGTCAGAAAAGCAGCCCAGGTAGAGCTGAGCACAGAGTCCTCCTGGACTCCCCTGTCTGTACACTTGGCCCCTCAACACTTCTTCCTGTGCACGTGGAGTTAACATCCTGACAGCTCTGTGGAATGGTTTGGAACATGCAGCAGAGCAGAACCCATCTCCTCACAGGCAGCAGTGTTCAGCACAGGTGTCCAGCTGGGGTTCTCTGTTTATGAAGGGGTTTTCTTGTTTAGAGAGACTAATTAGACTTATCCTTAATTTGCCATCTTTAGTTAATTTTAAAATAAAATACAGGACCATCAGGGACTTGCTGAGTCACTGTCTTAGAGTCTCCAACAAGAACAGTTCTTTTTTCTCTTATAGCTGGTTCTGTTCTGGGGCACTTCTGTAACTTATTTTCCAGCAGTGTCTCTAAATTGACTAGATTGTCTTGCTTTTATCACTCCTGTTTAGGAGGCTGTTCCAGGAGCTTACTGCTCTGAGAGTTACAAGCCTTCTGCAATAAAAATGTCTCCCCAGCCTTAAATTCCCTTCCAGCAAGTTTGTACGTGTTTGTCCTTGTGCCAGAGTTGTCCTTCCAGTTGAAAAGCTTCTCCCTCCCTGTGCCCCAATTGTGTAGGTGTTTCTCTTCAAGACACCTCTATTACTCTGCTTATCACAGGGGGCCTTCTATGTGCCAGAAGAGCTGGGCTTTGTCCTTAAAGGTTATTTCCTCAAAGATACTTGTGCTTTGTGAATTTTATATCTGCAGTTGAAAAGAACTGCAGCTCCCTCTGACCCATGGGAGTTCTCCTCACAGCAGATGTCCTTCTTAAGTAAAAATCCTCCATGTGGGAATGCTCAGACTCCTGTGAGTGTTTGTGTAGCAGAGAGAATCCTCAGGTAACACACTAGCCAGGTGTTTCTAAGCAAAAAAATGCTTGAGTGCCAGAGGGTTGGGGATGTTACAGTCAAGCAATAATTAGAACTGACACTATTTAGTGATCCTTTTGCCCTGAAAACCTCTTACCCTTGCATTTATATCATAAGCACAAATTTCTCCCAGAAACACTGTGCACAAATGAGACTTTTGTGTTAAAATATCTGGCATCCTCTATCTTGACTATGTGTCAGACAGTTTATGTCAAATTGAAGATTTGAAGCTTCTGGGCCCTGGATTAATAGCCCTGTCTAATTCTTTACATTCCTTGAAATTTGTTTATGCCTATGGAGGCTAAACAGAGCTGATGATTAAAGAGACTATATTGTAGTACAAAGCTGTACAAAGAGAAGACTGAATTCCACCCTTCCTAAGCAGGTCATTGGTTACTTGTGCTGAGATCAGCATGGGACTAACCTTGCCTAGGAAGTCAATTTAGAATGTGTAATTCTTACTCAATGATCAAGATTTTGCATATTATTGTTTCAGCCTTCATGTTTAGGTGATTTATTTGAACACTTGAATATAATTTTTGCTTTGATTTATGAAAAAAATATAATTAGTATGTGTGTCATGGTTGAAGCAAGAAATCCCCCTTACCAAGAACGGGATGTTGAACTAATTGTTGGCTGATATGTTTGCATTCCTGTCAGATAACAGCTAGATTTACAGGGTCCTAGGTTTTGTGGACAGATTCCTTTCTTGAGACAAACTGACTTGCATTTTGCTAAAAACTTGAGGTTCAGCTGAAATGTAAAGCAAGCCTTTTGTGTCTTCCAAGGCAACATGACATTAATTGTGACATTAATGTTATAGGCTCTATAAAATAACAGGGTTTGGGCTCCTTTGTTTTGAATTTCCTCAGTGTGTGTATGCTATTGAAGGAAATCTCTCTCTTTGTTCTCACTCCCATGTTCCACCTCAGAGGAATGTTTTTATAGCCGGGATGCTGAAGATCTGAAGCAATGTCAGAAAAACAGAAAGCACAGGCTAAAAATCATCTTAACCTCAGTGATGGCCTCAGCCTGGAGCTCTCTGCTGCTGCTGCTCTCAAGTGCTCGCTCTGTGTCTGGTTTTCAGGGTCTTTCCCCCAGCCCTGGTTTGCAGGACAGGCACTGCTCCTTTCAGTAGCAAACACGGGTGGTGTCTCCTCCTCATGTGTGCAAAACAGTTATATATCCATAACAGGTATAAGGTTTCTGTTTTACATACACTAAGGATTCCCACAAGAAAAACAGTCTTAATTTGGCTTGGAGACTTCTGTTGTGGGCTCAAATCTTTGCACGTCTAGAGTGAGGCAGCTTTAAGACCAGAGTTTCTAAGATAAATTTTGAGTTTCTTTCATTGCCTCCCCTTCTCAAAAACCCATAGGTGAGATTTAAAATATAATTTAAACTATTTGTTCCAGATGTGGATAGTAAAACCCTTTAAGGAAAAACTTCCACACTTTTCTGTTACTCTGAACTTGAGTAAATCTAGAAAAGGGTTCTCCAGAATTATTTTTTCTCTTTTATGTTTTGTTTTCTGATTCATCCAAAGTTGCCTAAATAGTCGGAAATGTGGACAGCACAAACTCAGAGATGCTGAAAGCATTTGGAGTTCCTCCATAATCAATCCATAGCTGAGCATGGGATCACCAGGCCACAGAGGGCCGTGTCATGGTCTGACGTTTGTCCAACATCTGTGAGGCCTCCAGGATGGAAGGATTTGAAAACTGGGAAGTGTGAGAGTCCAACTTTGAGAGCTTTCTGTGGGTTTGGGTGGAGAGAGGACTTCTTGCCAGCGTGAGTCCATGAGAACAATAACATCCTGGCCTGCTGCTGGTGGAACAGCAAGCCTGGTGTGCATTAGGAAGCTGGTGATGCACGTCCTGAACGTGGCTGCTGGCAAGGCACTTGCACTCCCCAGCAAAACCTGCTATGAGGATGGGCTGAAGGAATAATGTGCAGACTGAATTACAGAGAGTTGATTCCATGGATATTTTGAAGCACAAATGTGTGTTCCTCTGTAATCCCACCACTTGATTTTGGGTATTGTCTTTTTCCCCTGCGATTTTCTTTCTCCATTGTAATTACTGCTGGGAGTGTGACCTGGTTTGCTGGCTTTGGTGCCATGCCCACTTCCTGTGCAGATGGTGGTGCAGGCAGCCATTCAGGGTGGCTGATGGTGATTAACAAGATAGCAAAGCTGAGGGATGCCCAGCAATGGAAGGACCACCAAATGCTGCAAGCACAGATTTTGCTTCCTTTTTGCAAAGCTTAACTTCAGGGGTTTTCTGCGCTCTTTCATTTGGGCAAACCACGCATATGAATAGTGCCCCATTGGGCTTCCTTCTGCAGCTTGAAAAAGTGCAGCCAAAATAGCAAATTTTAGTTCATTGCAATTGTTGTATTGCAGTAGCAGTGGAGTCCTGCCAACCCACAGCTCCATTCCAGCCTATGCAGTACAGGCAGACAGAAGAAAAGTCTGCCCTGAGAGGACAAATCTTCTCTAAACAGTCAGCTGTGTAGCAGGAATGTGAGTCCTGCTGCTGAACTGCTGCTGACCTGATCAGACAATAACCAGATCAATAATAATGTAATCCTTCTGGCCAGACTTCTTGCACAGTTGCCTTTTCATTTAATCTATAGCAATAAAGTCAAGTCTTTGCCTAGGTATTTTTATTAATAGTTTTACAAGCAGAAGAAGAGTAGCCTTAGGCAAGTCTTTGCTATCTGCATGTCTCAGGACATTATAATCTGAAAGGATGCTGTCATGGCTGATAGCAGTTGTGTAAGATGATTACAAAACCAAGGGAGCTTTCAGGCCTGTTTACAAAAGCTGTGCTATTGTGTCTTCCTCCCAAGAGCTCCAGCAGTTATTTTACTGTGGAGCACAGCAGGGGAATGGGCAGAAATTAATATTTAGTCCTATTTGGGTGTGATTGCAGGTAATGACACGGGTGAGTTGGTGGTGCAGCAAAACCTGCAAAAGTAAGAATGGGGAGATCTTCCTTCAATTTCAAGAAGATTACTAGCAAATGGCTTTGCCTGTCTCTGCTTTCTACTGTCAGCCTCATACAGCAGCTTGTTCCCTTGTGTACTCCCACCTGGCAGAGGGTCTGTGTCCTTAAACTGCCTGGCAGGGTGCTGGTGTGATCAGTCTCTTTGCATGCTAGGAATACAAGAAACTATTCAAAGCCTTTTTTGGGAAAAAAACCTCATAAAATTCCTGTTACAGTTTTGGAACATGCTCATACTGAGCACCTTGTGCAGCAAAAATAATTGTATTCTTGCAGCAAGCAGACAGTAAAATTGCTTCCAAGGGGAGACTATAGGCAATGACTAAGATGTGACTTCTGTGGAGCTTTGTTTTAATGACAACATATTGCTGTATATAAAACACATACCTTGAGGTAAATTCATAGCCTCTGGCACCAACCTCTGAGAGGTTATTGCATGTTCAGTATAAGCAGACAGGAATAAAAATTTTTATCTTGAGTTGGCCTGTAAGCAGCTTTAGGATTATATTGCAAAAAGCTCTGTGATGCCTGGATTTTATGCATTTACATTAAACCCCAACAATTCCAGGAAGCATCTGAATTCTTGTCCTGCTGATCGCTTGTCTTACTCTTCATTAAAGAGTACGTGGAAGAGAGAAAAGCTGCAGTAATGGCATAAATCATATGAACAAGTAGAATATCTTCTTCAATTATTTTTAAAGTTAGTCTGCAGCCTTTTCTGGCATGTAACTCCTGTTCTTTCAAAACACAGCTTGCTTGAGCAGGAGCACAAAACTAAAAAATACCACATCTTCCAAGCTCACAGTCCCCACATGCTGTGCTTGGTTAAATGGCCATAGTGAAAATGGGAGTAAAAAGTTCAGGATATGTAGGAAAAGCAGCAGAGGTTGTGCTTCCAGGAGCTGGGGCTGGCAGGCAGGCTGGATTTTGTCCTGGACTGTGCTGTGGCACAGTAAGAACTGGGATGCACTTACTTGGGCTGCTGAGCTCATACTCACTTGTGACATGTCACTGGTTTACAACACACAACTGCAGAGAAGTTTTATATACTAAGGTGAACAAAGGATTCACTAGATTTTGGGTTGTTCTGGGCCCTGATTTACAAGAACTTTAAATGGAAAGAGGCATTTCTTTCCTGGAAAAATCTGTGGATGGAAAGCTCAAAAGTTAGTTTCTACTTGTCAAAACCGAGCACTGTGAAAGACTTCCAAGGTAGTTACACATGAGCAGAGATGTCTGTGTGGGTTAGATCTTCACAGTCAGGTTATAACAGGGACCTGTCACAGCCTGGCTAATCAACCTGGCTGAAGCACTGAACTGATGTGTCCTTGCTCCTTCTGGAGCTAGGTCATTGTGGGCTAATTTGGATATTGATCCTTTCAGTCTTGAATTAAAATTTTAAAATCACCTTGTGTGTCCTGATGCATATTCTGTGACTGTAAGGTGAGCTACCCCCCTGAATTAATAGCTTTGTTCCTGGCCCTAGCACAGCCTTACTGCTGGCCACAAGATATTTGGTGTGATGTAACCCCAAAACACACTTTCTTTGCTGCCTGGGTGCTCTGCCCATCCTGGGATTGAGGAGAACATTAAAATGTGTGTGTACCTAACTGAACTCTTAACTGGTCCCAATTACCAGCATCAGCTCAGTGACTTGTATAGAAGCGGCTTCAGGTACTTGAATTCTCTGGTCTCTACAGACATGGTGCTGTCAGAGAAAAATCACCAGGCAGGTTTATTGAGAGATTAAAATAAAAATTGCAATTTTTAAGAGCAATTTCCTAATGGTGCTTGAAGTGAGGCTGGAAGTCATGCTCTGGCTGCAAAGGGCAGCTCTCTGGACAGTTGACTGGTGAGCAGCCACGAGCTAATTGGAGCAAGACAGCATTTCCCAGTGCAGCTGTTCTGTCCTTGTTTGCACAGATGAAAACCACTGCGAGCAAACCTTGCTGGCCAAAGTCTTTCAAAATCCAGTGAGAGCAGCAGGCTTGGGAGTGTGGTGTTCTGCTCCCTCCAAGGGAGCTGCTCCCTGTTCCCCTTGGCTGGAGGCAGGCTGAGTGGGAGGATTCTGCTCAGCATGAATTCCTGCCCTAAGCATTCCTCCCTCCCTGCTGTGCCCCGGTGATGCTGTGCTGCTTCAGATTGTCCTAATCCCCTTCTTCCCATGTCCTCTTCCCTTTGGGGGCTGGCAGCTCCCTGACAGCCTCTGCTGCAGCTTAACCCAGAGCATTAGTGCTCCTGTGATGGTATTTGGCAGGCCTCATGTTTGATCTAGAGGGAAACCTTCACCAACACAAATAATAACATCTAAAATTTTGTTGCTGGTGACTGAGGGCAATTAAAAGCTAAATGTCACACAGCAGTGTAGGCTGCACTTTCCTAGTGAAAATATTACGTGGTGATTTGGTGGCAGCAGTTAATTAGTTTGGGCAAATGATCTCTTGCTGTGGATGTTTATCAGTGCAATCACATTTATAGTCAGGCTAACGGAGTAGAACAAAAGGAAAGGGAATACTCTGCCCTTTTGCATTAGGGAGAGCAGATCATTGAGTGGTGAGACTCTTGCAAGACAGGGACCTGGCTCCGTGCTTTTTCCCTCAGTTCTCTGCTGAACAGAATGCTCAGTGGCAAGACTGTCTCCTGAAGGTCACTGAGCTGCACACAACAAGAACTGACAGGTCTCTTTCCAGGATCTGGCTGAGCTGCAGTAACCAAAAGAAAATGAGAGACATCCAGGTTCAGCAGAGCTCTCGGGAGGGGTGTTCAAAGTTCAGACCAAAATGGGTACCAGAGACTGCTGTCTGTGCTCGGTGCATGTCAAGAGGCACAGTGAGTAAAGGACTCCCAAACCAGAGCGTGGTTGTGTCAGGACACGTTGTGCTGGGTTTGCAGAGTAGGGAACTGTCTGGCACCCTTCTCCAGAACAGCACTGAACTCGGGTGATGACAGCAACAGCTACTGGGGCCCAGAAACACAGTGCCCTCAATTTAACTGGCTTTGAGTGAGTTCATGGCAGATGCATTCTTGTTGCCTGGTCTAGTCTAAAATGCACTACATCAATCTCCTCTATAATTTAAAATAAAGCTGTTCTGAACTCCTAACAACATCATTTGAATATGCTTAGCTTGAAGCATGAAACAGTGTGTAGGCTGACTTGTTAAGTGTGTGTGTAGTGGTTTAAAGGAGATACAGAGCATATTTTTGGGCACCACAATAAGAGTGCTGTGGGATGAGTTGGAGCGGATCCAGAAGAAAGTAATGAGAGTAATCTGGGGCACATGATTTACAGAAGTTTGTATGATTTTAAGGGTGTGCAGTAGAGGAGAATGGAGGAAGACATGAATCTTGAAATGCCTGGAAAGGCTGTCCTGAAGGAACTATTTGATGCTTATTTATGTGTTGGGGATAGTGAAGGGGGAGAAGTGGCAAAGACGTTTCTGATTGGATGCTAGGAGAAGCCCTGGAAAAATATTACCTGGAGAGACTGCAAAGTCTCAGTCAGTACAGGTCTTGGGGAGGAGATTGGGGAAAGCTTTCTTAGAAACTACCACTGCTGTTGATTCAGCTTTGGAGAAGATGAATGGGCAAGATTTTGTGAGGATCCCTTCCAGTCTTGCCCTGTGTAGACAAGATCAAAATGAACACTGGGCTACCACATAAGCTTTGAGCTGCAATTCAAGTAATTGGCTTAATTGATCTTTTTATGTCATTACTGCACAGTAAATCACTTTGGTTCCATTCCAAAATTCCTTTACTCTAGTTAAAGTTGGATGAAATCCTTTCTGCACAGTTAGGAGTACACTTACGTTTCCAAGATATTTATACCCTACTAACTTATGTATTTAAAAGCCTCCTGTGTATTTGTATAGAATGAAGATGACTTCATAGGCCCCCTCTTTCCACTTTCAGTGCCATGTTATGTAGATGTTTGAGTTGTGACTGTTGTACAGTCAGTAGGATACCTGCAGGTCCCATAGGTAATTCAAACTATGTGAGTCACATAGGAAGTATTAGATCAAGTTTGATATTCTAGACGGCTCAGTACTCCCATCTTGGAGAATTTATCTGTGGTGTTTCTCCATTCTGTTCCAAAAATGAACAAAAAAATATCACCCAAGAATAATTTAGATATGATGGTATTTAACTGTTTTACTGACATTGTCAGTTCCTGGTTTGTGGACACAAAATCCAGATGCCACACATTATCAGGGAGTGCTTTCAGCAGCGACGTGCTGAATTCAGGCTCAGCACTTAATGGTACGTGCAGTTTTTGGGGGGTTGTCTCACACTCTGTCTTCTGCAATGCTGTGCAGCATCCGTGTTTTCTTGCCTTTCTGACCCTATTCTTTTTCTAACATAGGTCAGCAACTACTAAAAATGGTATTGTATACCCACTGGGAATGAGAATTCCAGACTCTGCTGTGATGCCTCTGGGGCCATCTCCATGTCCTTGTTAGCTCTAAGTAGCTGCATTTGGTTTCACCCTTGGTCATCTTAGAGCAGAGATAACTGGGGAGGGATTGAAGGACATGTAAATCAAATGCTGGACCAAGAGAGCAGTCCCTCAATGTCTTTCTTGTTAGAACCCAGCATAAGATGTTTGTGGGCCATGGGAATACAATTTACAAGTTGTTTTCTCAAGCCCAAATTTGCCTGTCACTCCTGGCTGGATAAATGCAATCCATTAGTTAGAGTCTGAAGAGGCTTTTTCCACTGGTCAAATTGTTTCAACCTGTTTCTGCAATATATTTATGTGGTTTCATATGTTATTTTAAAGTTCAAATCCTGTCTTGCTGCAGTGGAGATGAATATCTACGAGGTTGAGCGGCAACAAGAGGAGATCTGCCCCTTCTGCTCAATCCTAATTGTGGCTCTGGGGCTGGGGACGTGTTCCCTTCCTGGAATGAGGGTAGCAAAACAAGCAGTGTGTCTTGCTGGCATCACCTTGTACAGGGCTCTCTGTTTGCTTTGCTTGTCCTCCTATCCATCTTGGTCTTGCTCAGGTTTTTTCACACAACACAGAAAAGTGAGATTATTTGAGTGTGTGGGTAATAACAGCTTCAGTCACTGATGTCAGAAGTATAAATTAATAACTGGGGGAAAAATATTTTGCATCATGGGTCTTTTTTGGGCAAGATGGATCTGGTCATGAGAGGAAGCAGCCTCCACCCTCCTTACCCTTTGCTGATGTTACATAAAGCTGTTGCTGCTGATGTTCTGCTGGAAGCTGACGTGCTCAGCTGAGCCCACTGAGCAGGCTTTCTTCTCTTGCTGCTGACTGCTGGTGTGATCTCACCTTTGTGGTGAGACCTTAGCAATAGTGTCTGCTCTGGACTCTCTTTGCACACTGTATAATTTTGGGATTTGTTTTCTTTTTGACTGTGGAAATGGCTGGAATTTTAATGTGAGAATTTTTTTGCCTAAGATTCTTATTTCCATGTAATCATTTCTGTGAGCATGATGAAGATACTGATTTTTGTGCCTCGCAAAATACTGTCAGGAGACTGAATTAGGTGCATATTTCTCCTTTTCCTGCAGTTGTTTCTGAAAGGGAGATCTTTCTGAGATTATTCTAAGGAACAAAGTGGATGCTTAGTTGAGGAAGTAGCACCAATTGTGGTGAGATTGAGTTCACACTATGTCCATTGCCCAGAAGGGAGAGGAAAGTACTTGTCAAGTCCAGAAGCTGTCTTCACACAGACCAAACTCAGCTCTCCTTTGGGTTTGACAGATGTCAGTGAGTTTGTCAGATTTGTGAGTTTGCTTTGTTTGTGGGTTCTGGCAATAGCCACGGCCACAGGAATCAAATGTGTTCTGTACACAGTGATGCTGCAGTGCTGTCACCAGGAGTGTAGAAGCCTTCTCCTCATGATTTCCAGATCAGTTCTTCAGCTGTCATCATTTTGGAACCCAGAAAACCTACTGATTTCTTCATCAGCCCCACTCTCATTTATGAGTCCCAGACCCCATTGCTCAGAAGAATAACATCTTCCCAATGTGCTTCTCTGCCTCCCAAAAGGCTGCGTTAAACTGGAGTTGGCTGAAATGTGAAGATGTAGCTTTAGTGGTGGAATCATTGGAACTGTGATGATCCATGAGCATGGTATCTGAGTGCCAGCTATTCCAGCTGTCAGTGCCCAAGCCCTCTCCCAACGTGACGGTTCAAACCTTTGGTGATCCCAACCACTGCAGAGCAGGAGGAGAAATGATGGTTACAAAGGAAAACTTGTGTTGTGCCTACAGTATCGAGGAGGGCCAACATCAAATAATGCTATTTTTTTGCTTTCAACTGGGAGTACTAATTAGAATGGAGGTATTAATTATACTTTTTATCATCTCTCTGCTACTACCTTGTTTAGTTGTGAAAGCATCTGTTCATTTTGTCCCTCCCATCTAGGATCAATCTGTCCCCCATTAAATGGGAGATGTGCACATGGAGAGCACTCTTCTCTCACCTCTGAGAGAGCTCTTCAGCCTTTATCAGACTGGAAAGTCTATTCTGCACTGAAATCAGGCAAGCGCCGTTGTGCCTGTTCTGATTGTTTTGCTGTTGACATTTTTGAGATTATGCAAAGCAGGATCTGTGCAGTGTGGTGAAAAGAACGACCCCAAACCTTTAAGGTTACTCTGAGGATAGCAATGAAAAGTCATAGAGCTCAGAAAAGTGCCTTGGAATTGACTGGAGACAGAGCTGTGTACGGAGCAATTATTCCCAGGAATGGCACTTTCCAGTTCAAACAAGCTCAGACTGTATTTACAGCAGAGGGATACTGGACTCAAGGGCATTGTTTAACTTCTGATACACTTTGATGACATTTGCTGCGTTTCCAGCAGGAAAGATAAGCAGACGCCAGGAACATGGTCTAGAAATGGCAGTTTCCTGCCCTCAGTGGAACTGCACCTGCTGAGTTCAGACACAGACTTGAGGGGAAGAATGTGCCACTTTTGGAGCCTGGCCTTTGCATTTGTGTTTGAAAGGAAAGAAGGCAGACGGAAGAGTAATTAATCAAGGTTTGAGGAAACAGGATTGTGAAGAGATTTATGTCCCTCATCTATATGTATAATGGCTCTGTCAGCTGCATGATGGGCTCTTGGAGGGGCTGCTCTCTTATGGGGTGGGATTTAGAGCTCTGCAATGCTGAGACAGTTGAGGGTGGGGAGGTTGCTAGAGGGTGATACAGGGCCCCGTTACCCATCTTTTGCTTTTTTTGTTCAGAAGGAAAAAAGGGGAGAAGAGATAGTCAACGCAGTTTGTTGATACAAGCAAAATCTAATTTGTAAAGATTTGTGAGTTTGCTTTGTTTGTGAGTAGAAGGGTCACACCTGAATGGCTGAAGAGTGTCCTCTGCACTTGTGTGCCAGGATCCTGTGCAGTTGGTGGCAGTGCTGGCTCTGCCCAGGCAGGGTGAGGGACGAGGTGTGTTAATCACTGTGCACTCCTGGGCAATCACAAAGGGCTGCATTGCAGCATCACCCCCTAAGCCAGGCTGACAGGAGAGCTGCAGCTCAGCCACACGCTCAGAATGCAACGTGCCAAGCACCACAGGCATGTCTGTGCACCCAAATGGCCTCCTGGACCAAGAAAGCATCCTCAGTTTTTTCATGGATTTTACAGCATGCTAAGCTTCCATGGCCCCCACTACAGGCTATGTGCCTCACTCACTGATTTTAATCACTGGAATAAGTCTCTTTTAAAGCTCCTTTAGAGTAAATTAGCAGCACTCACTGTTCTCGCCTGTTCCTGAAAATTCTGGATATTTCAGAAACTGAGGAGCAGCAGAACAGTAAATTAGCAACATTCACTGTTCTCACCTGTCCCTGAAAATTCTGGATATTTCAGAAAACTGAGGAATAGCAGACCAGTATCTCCCATAGCTGCTTTTGGGGGAAAATCTGTGACTGTTGAGGCAGTGCAGCCCTGGCCTGGCATGCACAGCAGCACCGTGCAGGGTGAGCTTTGCCCTGCTGCTGTTCCACTCCTATTGGGCTCTCCAGCTCACTCTACACACCCCTTACTTGTCAAGTGGAACAAATGTTTTTGGTGCTGAGAGCACTGGTCACTGTCACAGCAAAGATGGATAGCGTTCCAGGATGGGCGGACATCATCTGGGAATTTGTTTTAGAGGTTGGGGTAGGGTTTTTTTCATATCAGAGGAAGAAATTTATATCTTTTGACAGTAGTCTCCTGAGGGCCTCTTTCCTTTATTGATACTTCAGTGTTGTCCTTTGATGTAATAATCCTGCATTATATAGGCTGTCACTCAGGAATGATGAAGTTGGACTTTTGGTGCAGGGGAATACCACCAAAGCTGAAAATAAAAATAATTATCTGAATTTATGAGACAGAGACAGCTATACCTTAACTTAAAGGAAGATGTTTCCACACAGAGCAATTCATGATGAATATGAAAATTAGCCAGGAGCTTGGTCTTACAGAAATATTATCTAAACTGACAGATTTTGTGTTTACACTTCATCCAGGCCATGTCCTCAGTCAGTTTAAAATGTTTATCATCCAATAGCAGTGGCACTGTGGAATTCAATGTTTTAAAATTTGGCTAAACACAGGAAAGATTGCATTTGTCATATCTGCCCTTGAGTGAAAGGATTATTGTGCTTGTGTCATAAATCCAAACAATTGATAAAGAATTGCTGGTTTGTTCACCAGGGCACTGCACTGGAACACACAGTCTTGCTCTGGAAGGGATGTCCTCGTTTTAGCCTGGATGTATTTTGCAGGCAAGTTCCACACTGGTGTCAGATTTGCAAGGATGACTTTAACTGCTGCAGCAACATCTGCAGGAGTGTGTCCCATTGCTGACCAGTGCCTCAAGTACATCTGCCTTTGACTGTACTTCATTTTTACCACCTCCAGCTGGGGATGGCTTCAACTTCTGAACTAGTTTCCAAAGCTTCCAAGATATTCTGTGCTGCATGCAATGATCTGGAAGTGGTAATGTGTCATTTGGAATTCACAGTTCAAAATGCACACTTAGCATCTCAGGCTCACGATTTGCTGAAATGCTGATCTGACCAATTCTGCTGTTCTGATTTCCTTCTCAAAGCCCACAGCAAACATCCTAAGTGAAGAATTTAACTATGAAAAGCACCCTGGCCAATGTGACCTTGACAGAATGTTTTTTTCCTTTTAAAGGGGCGATTAATAATGGCTTTGAATTGAATACTTTAAATATTTCAAGAGGAATAATGTTTTCCTTGGAAGAGTTCTCTTGCTGAAGGGTGAGATTGCATCTGGCACATCCAGCCACAATTTAGAATTCAGACCTGGAGCTGAGTGTTGTGGAAGAACTCTGAAATGAGGCACCTTCTCACACCAGTTTCCTAGGAAACTTAATTTTATTGAAAGTAAAACCTCCTTTTGTTCCTATGATACTTGAAAGTTTATTGAGATGCATCAATCAGTAGATTCAGTATCTTGAGGACAATTCCTTAAATCTGATTTGCAGTAACCTATCCTATCCACATCCCCAGACTCCCAGGGAACAAATATTTCACAGTCGGCAACTCAGTAAGAAGAGTATCCAATGCATAAGGCTGTAAGGCCTGTCCTTGAGTTCTTCAATGTATTTAATAAAAATATCGCTGTCCATGTACAGTTTGAAATGATTTTGGTGCAGAGCCTTTCACATGTATCCCTGGCAGGGAGGTCTGGAGTCCCTGGGGAGGAGAGGTGTTGGGGCAGCAGGATCTGGTGTGAAAAGTCCCCACTTTCACCCCAGCCAAGCCCTGAGGGCAGGAGACTCATCCAGGGCACCTCTGGGCTCCAACCTTCTTTCCTTGGTTTGTACTCCTGGTCTTCAGCACAGGTATTGATTATTAAAACCATCAGTCCTGTGCTCTGGCAGCAAAGTTGGTGCTAACAGAAGTGTAAATATGCTGATTCTGAGTGGGTTTAAATTTCCACCTTGTCTCTGTCCATGAGGTCCCTGTGCTGATGTTGTGCCCTGCTATTCTGCACCCATCTTCCAGTGGCAATGCTCTTGTGTCTTTTTCTACTCAAATACAAAAACTGGATTACTTTTGGCCATGTTCAGCATCTGTCCTGTAGCTTGCTTGGAGCTGATCTCCAAATCTGTCCTAAATAACCCCAAAGAATTCCCCTGACTAATTCAGAGCCTGGCTTTGACTCCTTTGTGCAGCATCGTGTGATTCAAATGTATGCTGCAAAAAGCCTGATCCCTTAGCTATTGTGGCAGTTGTGGTTAAATAATATTAATCCTTGATTTTCTCTTTTCCCCTCAGAAATATTTGGTAGCCTGATCTCAGGGATTTTCTTAGAACTCAGATTAAAATATAAACTGGGACAGAGAGATTTCCCATAGGTAAAGCAGTTTTAACAGTATTTTTTAATGAAAATATTGTATCCCCAGCATGAAATCAAATATGTTGTGTGTTACATGAAGACTGGTCATGCAAAATAATGTCAACAGAACAATCTTGCTGCCCCTTGAGACTTATATTTGATAATGCACAAGAGCAATTGAAAGTCTTCTCATGGCATTCATTTTTAATTACTTCTGTGGTCCAAGGTCATAGATATAAGCCACTTGTCAGCCTGGATAGCTTCACCAAGATAAAGACTAGATTTATGGCATTTATGCAGAATTCTGGGAAAAACCAAAGGTCACATTTTTCAAATTGAAGTGTTCAAAGTTAGCCTCTTAAAGCTGTCCTCAGACACTTGGATAAACAGCCTGCCTTTCACAAGTGCCAGCAGAGGCTCTTTGTGCTGACTGTGCTGCAAACAGCCCGTGCCCAGTGCATGTGTCACTCATCAGCCCAGTTTGGGGCTTGCAGGTCTCCTCCAAGCTCTGGTGTTAGTTTTGCCTTAACCAAAGTGGCCACGTTGTCAAGGCTTTAATTATTATGAAAACAATTCTTCATTTTTAATCCTTCGAGTTATAATGTGGCTGACGCCATTATAAGAAAGATCTGTGTCTGTTTTGTTTCCATGCAAAGTTGGCATGACCAAGTGGAACGTTTTAGAGACTATTGTGATATGAATTGTTTTACATCCTAGTGGAAACTCTGCATAAAAATTATCTTAACCCTTCTTTACAGTGGTTTTTTTTCAGTAGCTAAACCTTCAGTGTAGTAGAATTTTCTTGTTTCTAAACTGTGACTTAAGACAGAAGAAATTTTTTGTTTTCGCAACAAAATCTTTAGCAAAGACTTAGATTCCAAGCTCTTGGTCTTTTGAGGGTGTGCTTGAATGTAGAGACAGAATAAAAATGCGGAGTCTTTGGAAACAGAAGTCAACCAGAATTTTCTACAGCAGGTTTGTGTTCTTTCCTTTGTTTAATAAAGTAACAGGTAGAAGAAAGGAGGCTCTGTGAGAGCCCATGGTAGCTTGGGCTCCTACCACTCTCCTGGGAGTGCTCTGAGGAAGTTGTTTTAGAGGTGAAGCAAATCATCACTAAATCAATAGAAGTAAAACAGAGAAGTGTGAGATTTGGGACATAACAGCACTTGCATGAAGAAATCACCAATTAAGTCTTTGGAAAGTAGCTGCAGAGGCAGGAGGAACAGCAATTCCTGAGAGAATGGGGGAACATTTTCTACTGAAGGTCTTTATTTGAGGCCTGGTGATGACTAGAAATATTGGTTCTGTCCAAATTGTTTAAGGGTCTTTCATTTGCATTTTGGAAGAGAAAAAAAAAGGATTAAACTACAGATTTTGGGAATGCTTGAGTATGCACCAGGGCTTTGGTTCAGATGAACACAGATTAAGTGAAGGCAGAGCAATAAGACTCAGCAGCAGTAGGATAAGTGTGGCTCCTGTGTTTGCACGTTCCCACAAGCAAGTTTCATATATTTGTGCAAACAAAAGCTGAGAGAAGCCCAAAGGTGATTCTAGGAATGGTGCCACATGTAACTATGCACTGAAGTAGTGGCAAGTGTTGAGATCGTATAGGGGAGTCTGTGGGAATAACCTTTTAAATAAACAGTGTGTCTCTTTTTGCCAGAGTGCTGATCTTCCAACTTGTGGGATGTGCCTATAAGGTTTTGAAAGTCTGGAGCTGATGCTCTTCTAAAAATAAACATATAAAACCAGATAAAAACAAATAAATTCCTGGAATCTTATTGACAAAATCTCTTCCAGTCCATTTTTGTCAGGCTTGTCAGCTGTACTAACACCCTTTGATGCTGCTTTTACCTCCTGTGTTTGCTGAAGTAGGTGTTGCCCATTGTAAATAACTATTGTTCTGATTTCCTGGCCCATTTGCTTGAATTTCCTCAGTTTTTGTTACACTTCTGGATAAGAATGGGTGGATATGGATACAGGGACGTAGCATTTTCAACTTTGCAGGTGAGCTGATGGCTCAGTGAGGACACTGCTGATCTGAAGTGACTCTGGTCACGCTCCACCAGGCAGTGTCAGACGTTGTTCCCCAGCCTGGCAGGATTTTGGGATGCAGTGCTCTGATGGAAGGGCAGCTTTGGGGCTGCTGGTGGCTTTTGCATAGAGGGAGAGCAGTTTGGTCTGGGGTTGATTTTTACTCAAGATGTCGCAGGCACAGGGCTCAGCAGCAGAGTGAAATGGACAGGTGAGAATTCAGCATGAGTTTGGAATGTCAGTGCTTGTTACCTGTTAGAAATGAGAAAAGCAATCATTTCAGTCTTTCACAGAGGAAGCGTTCAAAAAATGACAGTAGATTGTTTCAGCTCGACACAGACACACGTCCAAACTCTTTTAAATTGCAGCCACTTCAAAGAGTAAAACTCCTTTTTGGGGCAGTAAATGACATGCCAGGTATTCCAACCTGCACACCCTACCAAGGACATGGTAAAGAATGTGCCTGGGTACTAGAAAGGGTTTGTCTGCTAGCTTTGATTGCTGCCATTGACTCCATGCTTAGATTGTGGTAGGGTTTAAAGGCTGAACTCAAATTGGCCCCCATTGTGTTCAGGGTTGTCCAGACATAAAGTAAATAACATTTCCAGAGACGTTCATCTGCAAAACGAGAGCAAACAGTCACTATGGATGAGTAACCAGACCTGAGCAAATAAACAACAAATACATGGAGGAGGAGGACGTGCCTGCTTTTTTCCAAGTCAGTAGCTGTGATGGGAACAAGGCCAGTGAATTAATAGTTTATGTGCAGCACAGCAGAGGGACTTTTCAACAAAGGATCAGGCTTTGGATGAACAAAGTATATTTATGTGCTTTCCTAACTATTTTTCCCACTCCTTCAAAACCAGTTAAGTCCCTCCCCTCCTCCCAGTTGTGCCATCACCCACCAAGCCAGGAGTGGGCTGGGGGCAGGTCTGTGCCCTGTGTGTGCCAGGGCAAAGTGGGTAAAGCTGCAAGTGCAGAGCAAGTGGTGACGTGGGAGTCAGAGCTGCAGAGCCATTCATAATCCACGTCTCTCTTCCCCATAATTATCTCTGCTACCCGAGAGAGTTGAGAACTCCCTTAAGCCTCCCTGCAAGTCATTTTGATTCTAATTGGGATTTAAAAACTCTTGAAACCTGAGTGGGTGGCTCAGTGCATTATTGCTGATGAATGGTACCCTGGGTGATGTGCCCAGCAGACCCACAGAGGATCTGTGCTTGGTTTTCCAGTGAAGAGCTGTCCTTTTTGTTTTCAAGCACAGATTTGCTCTTTACCTCAGCTAATTAGGACCTGGCTTCATGCACAAAAGAAATTCTGTTTGTGGCACTATACCAAAATGTTAATTCAATTTTGTTGAATTCTTTCCCTTCTTAATATTTCTTTAAAATGGAGGGGATGAAGCTTGCTTTCTCCACTTAAATATTTTCTGTTTTTCCTTCCCAGTCTGTGATTTCTCCTTCAAAGATTGGCTTACCATGGTTTCATTACCTACTCAGAAATGTCAATATAAGTTACTCAGCTCTCTAGACTGGGTTTGCACCATGTTCCTGGTGATTTTCTGGTTTGTTTTGGTGTTTTGGTTTTTTCTCCTCACGAAGCTCATCCTAACCGGTCATTGTTCCCTTGTTGCTAATTCCCTGCCTGACTTCCCTCTTCCTGTTAAACTGGCCCACAACCATAAGCAGAATGATGAGAGAGGGTCCATCAGCACAGTAAGAGCTGGAGAATTGCACTGCTGGGGCAGGAGAGGGATGACATCACTCTGATGGATTTCACTGTGGCAGCTGCAGAGGGACCTCCCTGTACCAAGCATCTGATAAATGAAGCATGTAATTGAGAACAGGACTGATGGAGGCTGCAGCACTATTTCCAAGGAATTTAGCAATTGCAAACGGGTGAAGAGGAGGGTAGAGGGGCTCTTGTCACCTGGGCAATGTAGTTTGGGTGGGGTTCCCAACCCCATGCACGCCATTCACTTGTTTGTCATCTTAAATCTCTTGAAGTGCTCCCTCCAGCAGCTGCACTGTGCTTTCCTGTGGGCTGCACACAACCACAGCAATCTCTGCTCAGCGAGGCAGAGGGAATGATGTTGTTAGCTCTGAATTAATTTGCTCTGTGAGTGTAAATCAGCCTCCTAGTGTTGTTTTGGTGAATTATTTGAAACGTAAATGCTACAGAGACAAATGAAATGTGGATGTGGAAAAAGCACACTTGAAAGAGAGAACTCAAATACAGAAAAAAAAAAATGTTCCCTTTGTCAATATAATGTGCTTTTAATAAACTATGGATGCTCTTGGCTTTCCAAGCTGTCTGTAATCATCATGGATTCCTGTCCCAGCCTTACCCCTAAAAGCTATAGACTGTAAGTCAAGTGAAAACAGATAACCAACATTTTGGGAAAATGCCTCTAGCCCATTTTCCTTCAGTCCTGGGTCATTGTTCAGGCTTGTGACCCAGACACATGTCTGGAGCTCCTCGCCACTGGGGAGCTGCTGGGGCTTATTCCAGCTGAGACATAAACCTCTATGAGGTTGAGAGAGCTCTGTTAAAAGGCTGTGCTAAATTTGGGGCTGTAGTGTGCAGATCCTCTGAGGAAACTATTCAAGAAATTTATTCTTTGAGAATAATTTTCCAGCAAGAGGGTGGGATTATATTCCTTTAATTTTTTTATTTTTATGGTGGTAGGTGTATGGGGTTTTTTGGGCATTATTTTGGTTAGGGACTTTGAGCTGTTTATTTGTTTGATTGTTTAACAGCAACTTGTTCACTATTTCCTGGCACTTGGAATGTATGAGGCAGGTCCATCCTTTGAGAGAGGAGCAGAGCACAGATGTGTGGAACTGCATGACTTGTATTAGGTGACATTAGTCTTAACTGGTGTCTGGACTACAGTTAACATTTGTTTCCTGAGACCTCCAGTAGATGATCTAATTACAACTTCATCTTCCCACCAGTTTGATGAACAACACAAAATCTTTTCTCTCTGTTTTCCCCTCCCTGCCATCTCTGTTGGTGGTGAAGATCAAGGCTGTCCCAGTCCAGCCCCGCTGGTTTGTTCTCCAGTGTCACCCAGCCTTGATTGTGAAAATCCCACCATGCAGGCAGCTGCCTTCCAATTATCCCAATTTACCTTGAAGCAGGGTGCAGTTGCACTGGCAGGGTGTCAGTGAGTTGTTCAGCCATGGCTTGTCCCTCCGTCTGGTCACAGACTGCTCTTCCCTGTGAAGCCACAGCACTGCTAACAGCTCCAGAGGTTTTCTGGTGACATGGAAAGCTCTGGAACTGTGTACAAGTGCCTCTTGGAGTTGCTTGGCATCACCTTTCAGCAAGGTAGGGGCACAAGCAGAGCCCAGCCAGGACCCTTCCCACTGCTGCCTTCTTATACCTGCATTCCAAACTCTGCAGGGAGGTGTAAGCAGGGTGAACCCTTCCCTGGACCATCTTGATCAAGCTTCTCGATTTGCACAAGTGAAAATCCCTTTTGTCCGTGAATGCAGCCCAAGTGCTGCCTGCTCAGGCACTTGGACAGAGTCCCTGTGCCACACACTGGTTCCAGTGATGTGTTTTGTATGAGTTTTGAAGCTTCACATCCTCCAGATAATTCTTCATGGAGTCATGTTTTTGACACTTTTTCTATATGGATGCATTAAAAAAGAGTTTGTGTGGCCTTCTTTTGTGAGCTGCTCTTGCTAGAATTATCTATCTGCTTTTGTACTGTGATGGCATAAATCCCAAGCTTGGGCTAGGACTAACAGCAGCGTGAAACAGAGTTTTTGTTCCTGCACATATTGGCTGTAGTACCAAATGTTGGTGGTTCCCCCTCCCTCTGTTCCTGTGTATGGGATTTGTTGCCGTATTTAGTGAAATTTAGCAGGACAGAGGTATAAAATATGAATAGATCTTCCTGAGTTAATTGATGCTTGGCTTTACTTTTTGACAGAACACTGTTCCTTGGTGTGGCCTGACTGCCAGGGAGGGACAGGACAGGTCAGGTCAGTGTTTCAGAGAGGCCAGGCATGACTGTGCCACTGGATTTCAGTGTCAGACAGAGATGAGCACTTGGAGGTGGCAGGAATGAAGCATCTGAATTAGGCACTGTGCAGTTTAACAGTGGCCTGTCCAGCCAGTGCTCTGCAGTTGGGGAGGCTGATAGACTGTTTCAGCAATCTCTGCTAACTTGTCTTTTAAGATTTTTGTATGGTGCTTGCTTCTTTTCTACTTGACCTAGTTTATGCTTTGCACATTAAGTCAGTTCCTATGCTAAAAGCCTTCGTTCTCCTACTTCCTTGATGGTTTTCTAGTGCATTGGGTCACCATTCCAGACTACTATTTTATTTATTTGTGGTCATGTCTTTCATCTAACCTACTTCAGAGCAAATTCTTATTTTTCATTAATTTAATTCTTCTCTGCAGCATTAGTTTAGGAAAATGTGTAATTACTATCTTGGGCCATTCTTTCTCACGGATTGAGAACTTTCTCATGCTTATGAAGTGTAGTTTTGGTGCAATATGTCTATAAGGCCCCTTTTTTTGCCAGGAAAACTAATCCCAAATGCAGTAGCAGGTCTTGAGACAGCAGAGAATTGATGAGCTTGGTAAGATCAGAGAGGAAAAACAGATCTCTGGTAAAAGCAAGCACAGCTCTGCACTTAGCAGAGCAGAGGTATAGAGCATTTTAAGTAACACAGATAAATACCTCCCTGGAGCTTTTGCTTTTTCATCTAAGCATAGATCAGAGAACAAATAGGAAAATGTGGGGGCAAAAAACAAAAGCTTTAAAGATGCCAATTAACATTTCTCAAGCTGAAGGTTATCTTTGGCAGTGAAAATAGCAGAAGATGTGTAAGGGAGAAGCAATGAAGCCATGTGTAAAATAAGGGAAAAGAAGGAGATCAGAGGGCTGCAGAGGAGTTTTGAATTAAGTGACTGCTGACTTGATTCTTATAAATTATTTATTTTTATTTGTTCTTGAAAAACATTTCTAATTTGTTTCTGTGCTACACTAACACGCCAAAATTTGTTCATTACTATCAGAGGTTTTTCAGACAGTGTACAAGCAAAAAAGTGATACCTTTAATGCCCTAAATTTAGTTTTAAAAGTTCCAACCATGTTAACTCTGCATGAAATTATCGTATCAGTGGTATTGCAGCTGGTTTTGAGTTTCATATTACTGGACTAGATCTTAACCCCAGAATTGCTTTATATGCAATTTATACTACTGGCACATATTCAGCACAGAATTTCTGTATAATGAACGATGTGAGGTGTCAGAGCAAAGCTAGGGGAATGCTTGATTTTTTTGTGAAATGTCACCTAAAGCTGAATGGTTGGGTAGTTCCATACTTGTAGAGAAAATTCTGCTTTAATCATAAGCTCGTATGCAACTCTATGTCCTGAATTGCCATCAATACCAAGTGGAGTTCCAGCTGCAGACAATCTTTGCTGTGTTGTGCTTATTTATTGAGTTCACAGCATAAACAAGCAAGTATTTGGTTTAAAAATAGCTCATACTCATCATTTTGATGTTAGGTCACTGCATGGAACTGATAGCTGCTACACTGAATTTACACCTCACTGTTGATAGAAGGGATCAGGGGTTCAGCCGTAACAAACCATCCCATGTACTGAAAGTGCTGATGAGGCTGTGCTCTGCAGGTCTGGCTGTAACCTCTGTCAGCACTTTGCTCAGTGCTAATGGGGTGCAGCTTTGGTTTCAGGTAATAACAAGCTAATCAATCATGGGGTGCTTTCTTTGACCCAGTGGCATAATTGGGTGTATAAGATGCACTTGCATTATGAAGGGAAATGAGGGCTCAAGACCAGGTTTGTGAGTTGTTCCCTATTAAAGCTCTACAAGGTCAAGCTCAAAAGAATTTTTTCACCTGCTCTGCAAAACTTTGGAGGGTAACACCAGGTAACTTGCACAGCCAAGACTGTTTCCAGGGATGCTGATAGTAATGTCTGTGTTTTCATTCAGTTCTACTCCTGTAGCTGTGTCAAGTCCATTGAACTAAAATTATGATTTATATCAGCTGTTCTCTGCATCAGGTCTGTGTAGGTACTTGCTTCACGCACAGAAATCTTCATAAAGCCCCCTGTTTTGTCATGGAAACTGTTGCCCTAGCAGTTGCTAATCCAGATGAATGTGTCAGCAAGTGTTTTCTTTAATCACTGCCATTGTTCAGATTTGAGAACAGAAGGTTCATGTTCAGTAACCAGTTCAGGGATGGGATGAATGACACTACATGCCACTGAAGGGTACTTGCTAAGACCTTGAGGAGACTTTAGAAAAAGGATCCTGCCTGTGAAACATATGAAGTGACACTTTCTTCCGTGCAAGGAGTATAAACGCCACATTTTTATTTCTCTCAGGCTTGAGACTTCAGTGTTTGTTGTAACTGCAGACTACAACATTATAGTGAACCCTCCATTATCTGTAGCTTGTTTAGGGCTGTGCTGAGCAGAATGGCCTTCCTGTGATAATAATGGATAATTCTGGAGCAAACACCCTTTTAGACATCAAAAAGGATTCTCAAATGAGTGTGTGGACAAAGAGGAAGGTGAATGTTTTTCCCAAAGGCTGACTTCCTTTGGCCTGATAGGATTTGGTAAACCATATTCCTCAAGGTGTGAAGTGGCAGACGTGAGCTGCTTTTTACCTGGTCCAGTTTCCTGTCAACACAGCAAGGTCCTAATAAAATCACATTTGTGCCATCATTGCCCTGTGCCTTTTTTCAGACCGTGTTTTCCTAGTCTTGCTTGGTCTTTTCTCTGCGACATGCAGGAGTTGTCAAACTTTCCTTCAATCGTATTTTCCAGTCCAGAAAAAGACACTATCATTTATTGGGGTAAAACATGAGTGAGAAAAATTCTCTGAAGAACAGGCATGCATGAGAGTGGAATTTTGTCACAGGAGAGTGACACAAAATTTCCTCTGTAGTTCCCTTTTTTCCCTTTATGCTGCATTAGGGTGGGCCTTGCCCCAGCGAGCTCCTCTCCCGGCTCAGCGCTGCTGAGGCTCCTGTGCCCATTTGTGCCTTTTGCTGTTGCAGTGATCACTGACGGGGCGCTGGACAAGACAGCCCTGCCGGACGATGTGGGCAGCGAGGAGGATCTGTACGAGGACTTCCGCAGCTCCAACCACCGCTACGGCCACCCCGGCGGCGGCGGCGAGCAGCTGGCCATCAACGAGGTACGTGCTGCTGCTCCTCGGGGGCCTCGAGCCCTCAGGGGAACCTTCCCCAGGGCAGCGCCCTGCAGGAACCTGCCATGGGCTTCCAGAGTGCCTCAGGACTGAGGGTGAGAGAAAAAGGCTTCCCCCAGGGCGCTCTGGGAAGGCTGAGCTGGAACAGAGACTGGACAGAGCTGGAGAATAAAATAGATATTTATAGAAAGGCCTTTAAGGAAACACCTTGGGCAGGACAAGAGCCTGGCTACACCCGAGGTGGACTAAGAATGGTTGCAAAATGAGCAACCAGTTATGAGGCCTTACATTTTTATAAGTTTTGGTCCATTTGCATATTGAGGTTTAATTGTCCAATTCCAGCTCCAGGCTGTGAGGTCCCATCCTTCT
>VYXD01002775.1:394375-413774 GCA_013397195.1 Hylia prasina
CTGCACCTCTGGGCAGCACAGAATCTGAAAAACATGAAAGCTAAAACTTAAGGCATCAATGCTAATCTACCTCAGTTTTGCTTTTCTCATTAGTCCATTGGCTTGGCCCACCTCTATTGTTCATATACGTCCCTAGTTCTAGAGACTTCTCCTTTCCCTGTTTCCCCATTGGTTGTAGTATCACTGATTGTCCCTCCCCATATTCCCTATAGGTTATTACCCTTTGCCCTGCCCTTTTACTGCCCCTGTGCCCTCAGACCTCATTAGTCCATTGGCTTGGCCCACCTCTATTGTTCATATACGTCCCTAGTTCTAGAGACTTCTCCTTTCCCTGTTTCCCCATTGGTTGTAGTATCACTGATTGTCCCTCCCCATATTCCCTATAGGTTATTGCCCTTTGCCCTGCCCTTTTACTGCCCCTGTGCCCTCAGACCATTGGTCCCTGACCCCATACTTAACTCTGGACACGGCATTGAATCAGGTCTTCTGTCCCTGGACTCCTTCAGCGTGAGGCTGCAATAAACCCTGCTGGAACTCACTACAGAAGGCCCTTCCTGCCTTTCCTTCACTGAGCTATCCATGGTGGGTGTGTGTGTGTGGATTAAGTGACTCAGGTGTGCCCACCTGAGTGGCTTCTTGAGAAGAGATGCCTTCGGGAGGGTAGCAGCATCTCACCATCCATTCCACACTGCTGCACCCCATCTCACACACAGCATGAAGAACCATGCTGGTGGTTCTGGTTAACCACAGCCAGGCTGATAATGGCACACTGGAGGGGGCTTTAAATGTCATTTACTGTGGGTACCATTTACAGGGGGCTGGGCTGTCCATGGCGCAATGCAGAGCCTCAGGGCCTGAACATGTGACTCTCCTCTTGGGTGGTTTTGATTGAGAAGTTTAAAAGCACTAATGAACTTGGTAAAAACACTNAATCCCTGCTGGAACTCACTACAGAAGGCCCTTCCTGCCTTGCCTTCACTGAGCTATCCATGGTGGGTGTGTGTGTGTGGATTAAGTGACTCAGGTGTGCCCACCTGAGTGGCTTCTTGAGAAGAGATGCCTTCGGGAGTGTAGCAGCATCTCACCATCCATTCCACACTGCTGCACCCCATCTCACACACAGCATGAAGAACCATGCTGGTGGTTCTGGTTAACCACAGCCAGGCTGATAATGGCACACTGGAGGGGGCTTTAAATGTCATTTACTGTGGGTACCATTTACAGGGGGCTGGGCTGTCCATGGCGCAATGCAGAGCCTCAGGGCCTGAACATGTGACTCTCCTCTTGGGTGGTTTTGATTGAGAAGTTTAAAAGCACTAATGAACTTGGTAAAAACACTAATGAACTTGTTAATAACATTAATCAACTTCTTTAAAAACATTAATGAACCTGTTAAAAACATTAATGAACACGGTCAGACTTGGAGTGTGTTGTATTGAAGGTATAACGGAAATGTTGGAAAAAATCCCTGGTCTAACTGTTTATTAATTCATAGGTAAGAAGGGTGCAAAGTTTAATACAGGTTTGATCTTCACTGTTTCTTTTTGTTCCCCAATATTCTAGAGATGTGAAAGACCTATCTTTTTAGTCACTGTTTTTAGCTATTCTCTTTTTCAGTGCCGATCCTGATTAAATTGACATCAGCAGTTTAAAAAGGTACTACTTGGTTTAAGCAATGCAATGAGCACCATACTAACAGATCTAAGATGTTTTTCCTGTAAAAGTACTATTTTGTATCTTATGCATTAGAACTGGCATCCTGCCACACACAGCATGTTTTTTCTGTGAGGTGAACTTGAAAGCGTGGAGCATGTTCATCACATGAGTGATCTCTTGAACTCCTTGAACAACCTTCTTTCTCTATTTCCTCTTCTTTGTTACGTGTACATGACCTTCCCAAGATGAGAAGGCAGGGATGAAAGAAGCATTATATTTTCTTTTGCTAAGCTATAACTGAAACTACGTGGCTCTCGGGGTGTGTGTTTGATACACCCAGTGATGGGGCTTCTGGGGTCTGAAAAAACTCCAGAAAGCTGCACATTGAGGATAACAGCTTTTCTTCAAAAACAACAACAAATGCTCTCCTAGCAGTTCTCCTGCTCCTACTGCTCAGAATCCCCACCTACAGCCCTGGGTGCCTGGGCTAAGGAAGGGAGTTCCTTTATTTTCTTCCCCTATTGCTTACATCCAGGGGTTATCAAACCATGGTCAGAGCTTTTTAATTTAAACTCAGTGGTCTTGGGCTATTGTCACTGGCAAGAAAACATGAGCAGAACACGAGAAAATCTTGAGTTTTGTTCTTCTGCATTTACCTGGTGTGTTTATGAGAGAGCCAGGCACCACAGGAGTCAGTCCCAAAGCATGCACTGAGTTTGTGGGAGGAGGATTCTGCTTCCTGCTCAGTCAGGTGCTTGCATCAAACAGAATATCCTCTGTCCCTTCCCCTTCCCCTTCCCTCTCCCCTCATCTTTAGAAGTCTTTAAAATCAGGAAAAAAATAAACTTGCCAGCAGGTCTCACCATCATGCATGTGGTGGTTTTTTCTTTCTTTATTCATTATTATGGAGAACAATTGCTTTTCTTTCATTTGTTAAAAGTTGATTTTATTAGAGTAAAATCACTTGTAATCAGGAAAGCAAATGGATGTGTCCAAAGCAGGTGTAATTTGTATAATCTGTGAAGCATATGTGTGGTTTTGTTGGCCAGTTGACTTGAAAGAAAAAAGATTGTTTTTGGCTTGTTCCCTAGAATCTTGCCTGTTCAGGAGCCAACAAAACTGTAAGAACAAACAGTTCATTATTTACTTTGTCAACTGGTTCCTGGGGGTAATTAATCCATCACTTGGTTCCAGTGAGCCTTAGCAAAGCGCTGCCTACACAGTCGCTTCCCGGAACGAGAGATTACAGAAAGTACAAAATCTCTGCAGTGAAACACTAAATCTGTGAGGTGGGAATTCCACAACAACAGACATCTTAAGTGTTGGAATTGAAATATCTCAAATAGCTGGTGCTTGGACAGGCTTATGCTCATCTTCCCTACTGGACCGAAGGATGACTACTGATAAGTCGTGAGTATTTTCCATAGTGCTAGGAGCAATGTAGGATGAAGATTTCAGTGTTCACTCATTCCATCACATTTTGTGAGTAGTCTCAGCTTTGTTTTATTGTATTCCAAGTTGCATTTTATTGGTTGTGGATAAGGAAACTATGGTAACCACATTATTCTTAGCCGTCATGGAACAGACAGCTTTCAAATAAACAGAGAAGGCTGAAATACATTTTTAAGGCACTTGGCAGACCAAGTGTTGTATTAAAGAACAAAACACCCAACCACTGAGTTTTAGTTCATTTTGGATCAAGAGAAAATGATTATGAAATAAAAAGTAACCTTTCATAAAACTAGAATAATTTTTTGGCAAGAACACTAGAGGGATAAAAGAAAGCTGGAAAGGTTGTACAGAGCCCACCTAAGAAGATCAGCATGAGAGTGTGTAAGAGCCAAGAAAAATCAATCAAAAAGCAATAATAAGGGTTTGGGATGAGAAAAGAGGCAGGGGAAGTAATTTTCTTGGGGCATCTGTTTGACATTCTTTCAAATGCTTTGTTGATGCTCAGGAAAAGAGACTTCTGTATTTAGATTGTACTTGGTAGAGTTTACTTTGTGTTTGCTCCAGATAAAGACCCTATCCTTGTATTTTATTGCATCCAGGGTATCATTGGGTGAAAATGCAGCAAGAGAAAAATCTGTACTGCAAATACATATTGGTTCTGTCCTTCCAGTTCTCCACAAACGTTATGTACAGGACAGATCCAGCTTCAAGCTTCATTAAATGTGTTACACACATTCTGAAGTGGAGAACATGAGGGATTATGTGTATAAAAACCTGCCTGCCTGGCTCTGGGGTGACCATGGTGATGATGAGCTGTCAAGTTTTCCCTACTAAGTAACTGGTCTGGGTGAGGAAGCTTAGCCCTCTTTGCTTGGTAATATCTGAGGTGTCCTGAGGGTTTGCTGTGTCCTGTGCAGCTCTGTGCTTTGCAAGAAATGCAATTGCAGCTCAACACAGCCCTTGCAGCCCTCCATGAACAGCACCGTGCCCATCTTGTGAAAGCAAATCTCTAAGTGCTCAGAAAATAACAGCAAGACTCCCATTTTTTTCCTTATCTCTTATGCCTCTGTGCCTGATAAGTTTGGAATTTGGTATGTGAAGTCTCATTCCTGAGGAAAGGCACAATTCATTGGCTTCAACAGGCTGGGATTTTATCTAAGACACGCAACCACTGCTGCCTTGTGTTTTAAATTGACAATATCATAGTGTCTTACAGATGTTTGAGCTAACCCATGCTTGTTGACAAGCTGCAATTAAGCTAATTGGTTCCAACATATATGTTTCTGATTTAACAAAGTAAATTAACCCAGAAAAATGTTCCAAGTGGCACAAACAATGCATCTGCCATGTACCCAGGGCAACAGACACTGTAGCAGTACTCTCTCCATCTTACTGAGTCTCTAAACATTACTCTGGTGCTTAGCTCTTTGATCCTGTGCTCACCCAGTGCTTCTCCCAGACCAGGCAATTCTAAACAACACAGACTTCTGAACTGTTGGGGTTTTTGAAAGAAAAACAAACAAACAAACAAACAAAAAAAAAAAACCAGCAAAACCAAATCAAACCTCCAAACTCATAAAATGTTAATACAGATGAAATCAGAAGAATTGATTTTAATTTTGTTAAACATGAATAATCTCCTTCATAGCCTTTTTCACTTCATTTATCTTCATTCTAATTAATAGAAATCTCCTGTGTACTACATATGATGGCAAATTTCATGACAGGAACATTTTAAAATAGTGCCACAAAATATTGCCATTCCTTTTCTTTAAGAGTACAGAATAGATTGCAAAATCTGTGGTCACAATGTATTTCCAGACTGAAAACAGAATTAGAGTTATTGATCGTATGGAAGCAATATATAACATTCTTGTGTAATCTGGGAGATTTATTATCATTTTTGTATCTTAATTTGACAAACACCTGCCAGCACCCACTGAGTTGTTTTGGGTTGGTTTTTTTTTTTTCCCTTCTGGAGGGCCTAACTCCTGCTTTTGTGTCCCATGTATTCCTGCAGCTAAGGCTGACAACTGTGCTCCAGAAGCAGCAGATATGATTTATTTGCAGAATGCAGTGTAAAGCTCAGTGCCATCAAGGACAAGAAATAATGTTCCCCTGTGGACATAAATCTTTGCTGGACCCAGCTTTGGTCCCAAGTGCTTGCATAACTTTGTGTAGGGCTTAAATACAAGTGTTCAGAGTATGGAGTTGGAATTGTGACTTTTTTTACTGCCTGGTGGATTTAGTTTTTAGAGTTTTCTGGTCTGCAGACTTTCAAGGTTGTTTCGGAGGGCTTTTTTGCAATGGATTTAAAGCAAATCAGTATATTCAAATGCTCTGTGACAATTATGTCTCATCAAACATCAGGATCAGTAGCTAAGTGATCCCAGGGGTTTCCAGAGCCATATTTCTGCCTTCTACCATGGGCAGCTGGGGCTGCTCTGAGCCAGTTTCTCACGTCCTCCTTAGCTCTGGGACTCAGGCACCCCTTAGCAAGGGTTTCTCCCTCAGCAGGCTGAAGATGCAGAGAATGTGATGGAAGCCAGTGTAGCTCACTCAGCACTGAGGAAAGGCTGTCTTGTGAGTGAATGTCAGGGCTTTTTGGAAAGGTGGGACAAATGGGATTTGCTTTCACACCTGCAGTCATGCAATGAGTCCTTATCCATCCAAATGCTTGTTCTCAACCATGGGAGATGAGGGCAGACCCTTACCATGGATCTGTAGCATACACTCCACCAGGAGTTCAATCCACAGAAACATTTCTATAAAATATATTTTCTTTTGCTGGACCATGCTTTCTCTAAACACCCCAATTAATCTGATACTCATTAGGAACAAATAAGGAACCTCCAGGCTTAGCTTGGTTTTTGGGGTAATGATGGGGAGCTGTTAGAGTTCTAACTCTCAACCCAAAACTCTGTGGTGTGACAGTGCTGCAGGTGCATTAGGGGATGAGTGGGTTATGAGCTCAATCTCTCAAGGAATCTAACTCCTCCTTCCAGGAGCCAAGCTGGAGCAGCAGAACAGGAGAGGCAGCCTCTGGCTCTCACCTCTTTGTGGGCACGGGTGTGCCCCCACATGTACACAGATGTGTTTGAAGAGTGGGAGGCACTGCCCAGATTTTCATCCCTGGCTGTAAAACAGAGCTAAGTACGTCATTCAAAGGAGATAACTGGAGACAGCAGTGATGGCTTTGGGGTTCTTACATCAGCCCTGCCAGCTGTTAGATTGTAAAGACTAACAGCTTCTGTTAACACTTGTTAATGATCTCTTGTGAGTATTAGGGCACTCAACAAAATGTCTGGGTTTTGCCGGCATTAAATGTGTTCCTAGTTACTGGGGTGTGAGGAGGGGCTTGGCTCCACAAATAGTATTCCCTCTGGAGAAAAAAAATGATCCAAGAATGTTTTAACTCCTTTAGTTACTTGTGCCAAATCACCTCAAAGACTGCCTGCGTTTTATCCAGCATGTCCATGGGTTCCCAGAATTCTGTTTGATGCTCCCCACCACTTAAAGACAACATGATGTGTTTACAAGAAGTCTCTTTATCCTTTGGCATCCTTCTTTATGCTTTGGCATCTCATTAAAAGGGCTCCTTTAACCTGTAGCAGTGGCATTATGTCCTGTAGGGACAAGGGCTGTGTTGCAGAAGGTCTTGGCTTCCTGCCTGCCCCTTGTCGCTCACAAGGGCCATTTACCACAGCGCCACTGAGATCTTCAAATCCTCCCATGGGGCAAGGCAGGCTCTGGCCCCTCGAGGTCCTCATGGTTCTACCTGCTGAGGGCTCTCACCTGCACCTCATCAGGGTCTGTGCAAAGAAGCCCAGGAAATGTGCAGGTGAAGGGGAGTGATTTCCCCATCCATGTGTTAAGTGGAAACCTTTCAAACCTGCCCGCTCTCTGATACAAAGAAGGAATTTAGCCTGTCCTCAGGAGCTCCTTGTTTGGCTTTCAGGGATCCTTGGTTTGGTACCTAACTCTCCAATGCCGTTTTAGGGAGGAAGAGCATTAGAAGCACTGTGATATTTGCAGCCCTACAAAGATTTTAGTTCAGAAGTGTAATAAATTGCTGTTACCAGTGCTTGAAATGGGAGCCTGATGGTGTGCAAAGACAAGTCTGTTTTGCAGAATGTTGCTGTTACAATTTGCTCTGCCAGTGTCTTTATTTTAAAAATAGGTTTGGGGATGTCCATGCCTCAGTTTACCAGTTCAAGAAACACCTGGGATGGATAACAGTGCAATAACCAAGTGGATATTGGAGTACAAAGTTTTACTGAGAGAAGGGGATAAAGAAGGAATGTGAGAGAGTAGGAATGCTGGCTAGTGTAGAGGTTATTGCAGAGGTTATTTCAGGCTTAAGTGTTTGCATAGAGACAGGGAAGTGAATATCTCTCATTTTATACTATACTTGTGTCTCAGGTTCCTCTCAGCATGGTTTTGATATCAGAACATTTCTTGGATTTGTTCTCCAAACCCTGATTTGGAGCAGCTTTTCTCTGCAAACAATTTTGCTAATTCTCCGAAGCCAATTGACCCCAGTGGTGGAAAAATAAAATCCTCCCGACTCTTTTGACCCTTCCAAGAGCACTGTTAATCCCTCAAGAGATCTCCCCCATCAAGTAGGGGACCAAGGCCCCTTGTCCTACACTTGGTAAGTTGGGGGCTGAGTTAGCAAAAAGTTTGGCCATGGTTTAACGGAGTGGAGGCACTGGCATATTCCTTGCAGTTTTATATTCCTGCTCCGGTGAAAGCAGAAGGATCAACAACAATAACCAAGCTGCTCAAGTGCCAGCCCTGCTCCTCCTGAGGCCCGTGGGAAGGCTCCCCCTCCCTCTGGAGCACTTGGGGCCAGCCCTCCTGGGTGCCCTGGGAGAGCCACCCTTCAGTCAGGTCACTCAGCCTCCCCTTGCAGCAAAACGAGGAAATGTTCCTGCCCTGACCCCGCTGCTGCCATCGGGAACGCTCCACGGGCGGGGACAGAGCAGCCTTTGTCCCCAGCAGTGGGGCTGCCCTGCACACCTCCTGTGCCACGGCCTTGTCAGGCTGTCCCCGGGCCTCAGGGGACATCGAGTTCAGCTTCTTCCTTCAAGTTTTGGATTACAGGGAGCAGTGACCTAGAAAGGTGCTGTGGGGGCTATTTTTTGCAGTTCTCCTTCTAGCCGACGTTATCTGTGATCTTTAGAGAAGATCCTGTTTCTGGCTGTTCCACTGACTCCCGGCTGGCAAGTCTTCATGTCAACAGGTCTTATGAAATGAAAGCAGGGTGTGTGAGCTATCCAGTACAGACTGAATGTCCTGGTTTCTTCACTCCTCTGTCCCTAATGGATGCTTTGCTAGCAAAGCAGAGGGCACCTTGTTCATTCACTGCTGGGGCTTGATAACCCCTGCTCACCTTCCTGATTATCTTAACAACTTACCAGGTTTGCTTTCTGAGGTGTTTCTTACATTCTTACTAATTTTTGGAGCAGCTTTTGGAGAACAGCCCATCAAGGTTTGATCTTCAGATTGTATTGTTCTGCTGCAGTTTTTTGGCCTTCTGGCTAAAACAGAGGTATTGGGGAAAGTGTCACCTTGGAAGGCTGCTTGACCAATTTCAATTCCAATTTTAAAATTTCCACCCTACTTTTTTGTCATATAGGACATAGGAGTGGCTAGCCTGATTCTTATACACAGCTTATATATGTCTTTTATCCTCTTATGGCTTTTCTCATTCTCATGGACCTTGTTCTCATCCATGGAGCTTATTCTTCTCTCTAGCTCTCCTGTGGCTCCTTTAGTTACATCAGAAGGCAATGAAGGCAACTCCCAAATTAACATTACTACAGACCAGCCTGGAAGAACTTTAGAGACCTGTCACTTGGAAGCAGTTTTCCTGTCTTCTGCTTCCACAAGGCTGGTATGTTTTGTAAGAGGTGAAGATGCTGAACAGTAAGAGAAGGGTCAGAACACTGCTGTGCAACTGGATGCATTATTTGATGACAGGTAAAGAAGTGGTGTACTTGTAATTTTATAATGTGCGGACTCAACAGGATATCTGAGGCAGCCCCAAACTACATTGCTTTCTTGTAAACACATGTACAGTCAGAAAGAAGGGGGTCTAGTGGTCTAGAAACAACCAGAAAAATACAGCTTGGCCCTGTTCCCCCTCTTCAGCCACCTCTTGTAGAAACTCTTACAGGCTTTATCTGTTAATGGGTTTTTTTGGCTTTGTACATGGGCATCTTCCTCTACTCCATGTTCCCATATTCACCTTGTCACTCACCTTGTACTGTTATCCATCCCCTTCTCATCCACTTTATCTGTTTCACTGGCTTCCTTGCAGCTTCCTCTGACTTCACCTGCCTCAGGTCCCACAGGTCTACCTGTGCCTGTTTCCTCTCTTCTTTCTTTGATTTTTCTAGGAGCATTTCTCTGACTGTTTTTCCCTTATTTCTCTGTTCCAGCCCACATAGTGCACAAATGACCATTCCTTATTATTCTGTGTTACCCGTAGCTGTCAAATTTTCAGCTCAAAAACCGGATACCACAAAACCAAAAAGCATTCAAATCATTTCAGGAGCCCAAACACCTCCTCTCTCAGTCACTAAGGATGTCATTGCCAGCATGTCTGTTCCTCAGCCCTGTAACAGAATGGTAATTTTCTATTCTGACCTCTTTCTAGATATTGCATTCAGGCTCTTAATCTTGCTGGTCTCCAAGATGCAGCATTTCCTTTCTTTCCATCTGTCTTACTATAAATTCCATTCAGCCTGTGTTTCTTTCAGAGCATCATTATTACAATATCCTTTGCTCTGCCTGTGTCCCATTTGTACTGAAAATATCCAACTTCCTAGAATATCCACTGCATGGGCTGTGCCAGCCTGTATTTGCTTCTCCCTGCTTGTTCCTTGCTCTGCTACATCTATCCTAACATGCTTTGTTTTGTTTCCCAGGCCTTTGATGTCTGTATCCCTCTCCTGCCATCCCAAAATCCCAAAAGCATGCCCAGCTCCAGCCCAGCACAGCCTGGAGCTCTCCTCAGCTCCCAGGATGTGTGGGATGTCTTGTGCCAGCATGTGGCTCATGGCACCAACACCTTCCTTTGGCACTCCAGGCCATGCTGGTAATTCCCAGATGCTTCAAACATCTTAACAGTTGCTGTGGCTACTCTTGAAAACAAAACTTGCTTTAGGAGAATTTGTTGCTAAGCAGATTGTCCCTCTCTCTCTCTTTTTTTTTTTTTTTTTTTGTTAATTAATGGTAGTCAGGGGTGGCCAGCCTGAACGGCTGCTTTTCTTGCAGTCTCCCAGAGGGACCATGCTTAATCTATTCCCTCCGTAAGGAAATGGTCAGGCCCATTTTCTTTCCATTGAGAGCTATCTCGTGAGTCTTGGTACTGGAGCACAAGAACAGCTTGTAAAGTTTTGGCAGCACTGCATGAGTAATCTGCCCAGGGAAGTACTGGCTGTAAAAGCTGAGTGGGCTGAAACCATGCAGTACGAGCTAGAGAAAGATGCAGTGGGAGTAACTGTGCTCTAGTAACACAGTGTTACACACTGTAAAAATTCAAAGCAAACTCTGACAGACTGTTTTCCATTTTAGAAGTACATGATCACATGCAGCTGAAAAAGCTATACTTGTTCTGATGTTTTCTGGCCGTGGCTCCTTTTGGGAGGTGTTGTCTGCAGTGGCACTGAGAGTTAACTCGCTGCATAGCAGGGTTGATAGTTGCTTAGTTTGGATGCTGGGAAAAGTATAATTGTGGGATAATTGGGAGTTAAGGAAACTTGGTTGCCATAGAATGATTTGCAGGTACAAATGCTTGCCCCTCTCACAATTTCACTGTCAGCCTTTTCAGCTGCTGAGCTGTCATCCGCTGAACATCCACTCAGCCTGGATTATTTTTTAAAAGATTCATTTGAAATGCTTAATCACACCAGTGTTATAGATAGAAGTATTTTTATCACCCAATTTTAAAAAAAATTTAAATCAACAGAAGCTTCTTCCCTAAGTTGTTCTTCAACAGCTCTGTGTAATGGAAAGGGCGGTAATAATTAGGTGATTTTTATATCAAAGAGAAGTTGAAGGGGGAAAAAATCCAGTCATGTGGACCCAGGTGAATCTGGCTGTTGCAACATTAAAGATTTCTTGACATGCTGAATGTGTTCTCATCCTCTGCAGTACTTTATGCCCTGCATTCCAACAGCCACTGCTCCCAGAGGGACAGGGGAGTTCATGTTTGTGTCTGTGGCTTCATTGGTGCAACAACAGAGAGGAAAGCTGCCTCAGAAGGTATCCTCTGTAGGAACACCTATGGGAAACTTGTAAAGGAGCTCACATGTGTGTGCTCCAGGCTGTGTTTGCTCTCACAGAGCCAGCAAACCCTGGAGCTGCCTGCCTGGGGTGTCCATGAGCCCTGTCCTGAGCAGGCAGCTGGGGCAGGAGGTGTCTGTGTGTCAGCTGGGCCCAATCCAGGCTCAGCTCTAGCACTTCTGTCTTTGTTAATATTTAGATAATATACTTTTCACTTTGTTGGAGGGAGAGTGTTGATAAATGTAAGAGCTCTTTTTCTGTCTAGGGATATTCAGAGCATGGTTTATTTGTGCACACAATACTAATGGATCCTTGCCTTTAAGAGGAGTTGAATTGTGTTGTTTCTTGTACTTGTAGCAAGCACATTCCTATTTGTGAGTAGTCAAGAAGAGGGAGTCCTGGAAATGTGCTCCAGCATGGTATGTAGTGTTCTACTTGGAGCTTTGCTTTCCAAGCCTGCTAACCAGGAGGGAGGAGAAAGGTGCTGAAGGTGGGGCTGGTCCCCCTCACAACTACTCTTGGTGGCCTTGCTGTGGTACACGAGCTCTTTGCTTTCCCAGAGTGATGGATCCCACTTCACTGCTTGTCTCCTCAGTTATTTGTCTGCCTGTTCTACTGGCACAGCCGTGCTGCTTATTTACAGTTATTTCTTCATATTTTTGTATGTGTGCCTTTCAGTTCCCAGTGCAGCTGTTACAATATTGAAACACCCTTTTCACTGGTGGACAGTGGGTTTGTCTGTATATTCCTGGCCTCCTAAAAATGACACTTACAGCAGTCTTCAGAAGCTTAGGCCTCGTGCTGCATGGTGATGAGTAAGGACTGGCCAATATTTCGTATCATTTTGATGAAAAATGAAGGCACATTTTTCTACTTTATCTAATATTAGACTGGGGGCTCTTGAATAACTCATTCCCTGTTGGTCACTGAGCAGTTCTGGGGCTGCAGCAGGGCTTTGTGTGTGCCCAGGCCTTTGAGGCTGTGCTGTGCTCACTGCTTGCTCTGTTTGAGTGACAGCATTATTCCCATGGTGCAGTCCTGGCTGAGGATGGCTCTTAGAGGAAGGCTTGAAAGGAAATTATTACAATTGCAAATCAGATTCCAATGGAGATTGTGCAGCAATTATTTGAAATATGCTCCCTCAGTGATAGTTATACAAAGTGAGCCCACGATATTACAAGCCACGAGGTAAAACTTTCAGCCATTTCATCTCTTGCTGATGCCACCTACCACAGAAGCATGATCTGATCAGTGAGGAATAAGAATGAGGCTTTATTTCCATGATGGAAAAATGCCACATGATGTTTAGCAGAGTGCAGCAGTAGCTGGAGAGCCCCCCCAGTGCAAACACTTGGAGTTACCATGGAAGTGAGTGCCCCATGCAGAGTCTCTGCCACAGACCATATGAGGGGATTCACTGTATGGGGCTGGGAACAAAAGCCAGGTCACAGCTAGAGTCACCCTGCAGCTTTTGTCCTTGTCTAGATGAGTTTCTCTTCCCTGAGGGGTCAGAAGGGTGAATGCCACTTAACATGAATTGTGCAATGCTCCAAGATGTACACGAGGCAAATACATTATTAGTGCCAAGGCAGTGTAGTGCAGGGGGCACTTGGGTCTGCACATCAGAAGAACAAAGGAAGGTAGCAGGGGCTTGAGGTTTTTCTTAGACACCACAGAGTTAGATGAAAAATTACTTTCCACTACAATTGTGTACCGTTTTTTCCCCCTGCAATTTCTTTCTGGCATCAGTTTCCCCTGGACTTCTTTTTCCAGGGGGACTCAGAGAGTGTCCAAGAAATGAACTGCTTTCCCCTTTCAGATGTCTTCAGACAAACTTTCTGTGCCTTCACCTTCAAATCTTTTAGCATGTTTGTAAGTGGCAAAGATTTCAGGAAACCAGTGGAGGCTTGATGTTCATGAATTTTAGAAATTACCCTGTATCCAGCAATACCAACAGTGTAGCTCTACCAGCCTTGTTGAGTCACTGGAGTTTATCCCTTTCTTTTCAGTGTAACCGTGCTTAGAGGAGATAGTTGCTCTGCAGGTTTCAGAGAAGTGGGTGTGATCATGCTTTTTTCATTCACCATAATTAGTTCCTCCTGAAGATCTACATCCCACCCAAATCCTGCTTGGTGGCTTATGTCCAAACTCAATCAAGGCATAAAAAGCCTTCAAAGTCAGACCAGATTTTCAGAATGCCCAGGAGTTGAACAATGCAATGATGCAAGTCAGCTGTGGGCTTGAAGAACTTTCAGTAAATTGAAGTCTGCAAGCTATGAAGTGTTCTGCTGTGGTGCACATGGCAGGGAGAAAGAGTTTTTTAAAGCCATTAACTCCTTGCAGGCCAAAAATTCAAACACCAGTGAGCTTGGGCAGCCTGTAGATCCCAGCAGGTTACTCTGTTTGTGAGGTTCTTCCTACAGGTCTTGAAGTGGCACTGAGAGCACAACACCTCATCCTACACATCATTCTCCTTGTTCTATATTTAGGCCAGAGACGAGATTTGCAGGACCTTTGTGTTCAGAAACAAGAAACTGAAATAATTCTTGATTTGATTTTATTATGACTAAGAAAGACAGCTATCTTAAACATTGCAGAAGCACAAGGAGACAATGGAAGTTTTGACTGCCCTTTCTATATAGCCCCTACTGAGGCAGGTGCAATTTGGGGGAAAAAACCCTCAAAAATTAAAGGAAAGTAGCAGTATCCATAACTCTTAAGCCTCTCCCCATTTAAATATCCTACCTGCTGTTTTCCAGAATACATACAGGAGCTCCACAGATCACCAAGAAACATTAGGGGCATTGACGTGCTAACACCTGAAAAAACCCACTTTTTTGTTAGTTTGTTTCTCAGTTGTGACAGGAGCTGAGAGTGTTCCATTTGTACCCACATGGTGTGGCAGCTCCCACATGGCCCTTCCCAGAGATGGAGGCTACCAGAGCTGTTTAGCAGTTTGGTGTTTAAGGGGGGGAACCTTGTGCTCTGGTTCCTGCTCCCAGGAATGTGTGTGGCCACATTGGAAACTTCTGTGTAAAGTGCAGAGTCATCCTCTTGGATCCTCCATCCTCCATCTGCAGCTCCACACACAGCTCCAGTATCACCCAGCCCTAAAGCCAAGGTCTGGATTGAGCCGATTTTGGTATGAGGATTGCTGGATTTGTATCCCTCGGTTTCATGAGGGGGAATGTGTGGCATAAGTGAGAACTGGAAGATGTGAAGCTGTCTCCTGTCGGGGAAGGATTTGAATACCGAGTCCTCCTCCTCCTCTCTTGGGAAGCGATTGCTGCTGGCTGTTGGGTACGAGGTGGGCTCTGTTTTGCTGGCTAGAGGGAACAAAAGGGCTGCAGTGGAAGAGCGTGTGCTGAGTGCTCTCCAAGATCTCTCCCTAATCCTTCGAAGGAGGAGTGCCTTTTCCCTCTGTTCCTGACCCAACACGGGTGGGAGATACGCTTAGCTGAGGCACCTTATTATTTTTTCCCGGCCACTTGGTGCTCATTGAACTTGGCAGTCCAGCAGCAAAAGTTAAGTTCATAAAAGCGTGGTTAGGGCTCTGCAGAGCTGAATAGAGGTTTTCTGATTGCAGAGCTTTGGAGATTTGCAGTGACTCAGGCCCACGGAGGCGTTGGCAGAGGGAGCCAAGTCCTTTAGACTTTCTGGCTCCAGGATGCTGCCGGGAAGCGAACGGCAGAGTCCAACAGAAGCTGCTGCTCCTGGGCTCCCAGGCAGAGGCAGGGCTGCATCTCCGTCCCTCTGCCACCAGCCCGCGCCTGTTGCAGCTCAGGTGTGCGGGGTGCCCGCGCCTCACCCGTGCGGGGCCGGCCCCACCCGAGCAGGGATTTCCTTCCGGCGGGACTCGCCTCTGTTGCTGGCACACTCTTAGTGCGGGTGGAAGGATTTAGAAAAGCAGCCGCCTAATCCCGTGCTGACCCTCCTTAAGAGGCTCCCGCACACCGCGGGCTGCGCTCCGCGTTGCTAAGGCCCGGTGTATCCTGGAGACGGAGCGCAGCAAATCGCGGCGCCGCTCTCTGGGAAGCCGACATCGCAGCCGGATTGCAGAGCTCCGCCACAAGGAACCCATGTCCTCCTCCTGCCGGAGCGATGGCGACGGCTCCTTGGGCACAGAAGACGTGGAACCCCGGGGATCTGCTGCCAAGCTCGCCCTGAGTTGAGGGGGCGTTTGGCACACGTGCTGTGGCTGTGCTGAACCAGACTTCTGCTTTTGAGAGCTGCAAACAGCTTTTGCTCACAGCCCTCTGCCCCATCCTGCCCTGGCAGGCACTTAAGCTTTTTTTTTATTATTATTATTATTTTTTCCCCGTGGGGCTGAAGCCATGGCAAAGGTCCCCGACAGAAGCAAGCACAAATGGAGTGTGCTTCACACTTTCCTCCGCTGCAACATGAACCCGGAGACCCAGCGGGTAGTGGTCTTTGTCATCCTGCTCTTCCTCATCATCGTCAACGTGGTGCTGATGTTCCTTTTGGCATTTCACTGAAGGAGGACTGCCGGTAGTGGTGTGGTGCATGGGGGTTTCCAGGACTGGCCAACAAATCAGCAGGTCAGCTTGTCGTTGTCTGCCTCCGGTCTGCTTGTCTGCTGTTACGGTGACTGTGTGTCTCAGAGTATTCCTCCCGTGTTTTTTAATCGTCAGCTCCTTCCCCACCCCGCTCCCCTCTCTCTCCTCCTGTCATCACTCGTGCCTTGCGCTTTGGATCCCAGGTAAACAAGAGAAAGGGAGAGAGGTAACGGAGCCAACCTGCTTAATGGTAACCGCTCTCCGTGGCACTAATCAGCCTTGATTCCTAGCCATGACGATTCCGTGCCTGCACGTAGCACTTCTCAGCCCTGGAGAAGCCCGAAGTGCTGCCGCTTTGTTTGCAGAGGGACAGTCGTCCTGTAAGGAGCCCTTACACAAGGAGCAGCTACACGTAAACACCTGGTGTAAAAGCTGAAGCCTGTAACGCCTCCGCTGCTCTGTCACTGTGAACGCTGTGCTGTGGCATGAGTAATGCCCAATTAGCCAAAGAGATTGATTACTAGAGTCCATCAGAATTCAGGCTGAATAAACGCTGCAGCAGTGTGGACGGAGCGTTTTGTAGGCTTTAATCCCATTTCCTTTATGATACCTCAGTGCTTATCAGCTCCGTGTATCAAAATGGCTGGCAGAGCCACAGCCCGGGACACTGCCCGCAGGCCACTCGCTCCTGCCGGGCCGGGGCAGCCGTGCCCAGCGGGGCAGCGGCTCCAGGAGCGCCCCTGTGGAAGGGCAGGAGGGAAGGGCAGCCGGGCAGCCTGCCCCATCCAGGCCTGCTCTCCTCCCTGATGTCCTCAGCAGCCCTCACGTCACAGCACTTCCACGCTTGGCACTGGCACCCCAATGGGGCAACCCTCGACTGGATGGCATTGGAGACTGATCCCTGCAGGAAGACAGACTGGAAAGGAAGCCACAGTGCACTGTTCTCAATGACACTGCTTGCTTTTGTGCAGAAGACTGCAAAAGATGCAAGCCCATAAAATTCAGCAGGATCCTTCATTTTGTGTGTTAGGTAATCTGCAGTTTACGTACAGCTTTCACAAGGGCAGTGTGTTTGCTTGCATTAATGGTTGAGGCTACTGCAGTTCTTTCAGACCTGAATATTTATGGCTCCTGGAGTCTGATCTGGTGTTGAGAAAGGCTGGATGGTGGTGTTGTCTCTGTCCTCATGAGTGATGTACTCTGTATCAGTTGTTTATGTGATTGTGTAATATATTAGTGTCGTGCAAAACCACGTCACTTTAGCACGAAAAGAATGGAATTTGTACCCGTGGAGCTCCTTTTTGTTGCACCTGAGGTGCAGAACAGCTTTTCCCTGAGAGAGGACTCTCTCTTGCAGTTGTGGGTGCGGGGCAGCAGCAGGCCCCAGCTCCCTGCAATTCTCTGGGCATCTCTTATGCAGATGAACAGTTTTGAGTAATTAAAAATCTCAAACTAGGCTATAAATTCTGTTATCTAGCCATTGTGGTAAACAGCCACCAAAACCATCCAGTCTGTGTTGTTTTCTGAAGTTACTATTAAAAAAAAAGCTAACCACAGCTCACAACTTGGCTTTCAAACAAATCTGTTGAAGTCTTAGTTTCAGCAGGAATCAGAACCAAATGACATAAGGTGGAAAAAGGATTGTTTCTTGGAAAGGACAAGTGAATGATGGGAATGTACACCTCAGTCTTCAAATGGCACGTGAGGGACCAAAGTACAGCTTTGGAGTCATAGGTGTCAGTGACAGAAAGCTTTTGGTAGCTGCTTATGAGGGCAAATCCTGTACAAGGTTTGAGCATGTTCTGGAAGCACTTGATGTTCAGAAGCTCCCACCTCTTGTCAGTGGGAGCAGTGAGAGGCCTCAGCATCGTGGCAGCCCCTGCACCAAGTTTGGACTGTCAGTTATTGATGTGGTGCCTGCTCTTTATCTTGAAATACTGCAAAAGAACTCTGATGTTAGATGAGAAGAGCAGTCATTCACAGGGCCTGCATGCACGTGTAGCTCTGAAGAGCTGAGAGGGACTCCATTCATAATCCCAGGGTTTGGCTCAGCCTGTGGGAGCCATGTGGGGCAGCTGGGAAGCCGAGCATGAGCATCTGCCAGCCTCGAGCGAGCCCGGATTCACCAAGTGACTCATGCTCTTGTTTAGCTCAGTGCCACGTCCCTGAAATGGTCCTTGGGTGGCTTTTGTCACTGAACTGGAGACTGCAGCTTCCTGTTCCACTCTGCCTAGGAAGGGACTCCAGGGAAGTTTTCCAGGAACTTCTTTTTATTAAGTGTCCTGTAAAATTGGTTAGCATGGAGCTGGTCTTGTGGTGATGTAATTCACCCTCTGCTACTGCTGCATGTTCAGTTTGGGGATGCCTTATTCCTGCTGCTTGCTGGAGGGCTCTGCTAGGCTGGGAATATCAAACTTGGGAAGGCCTAGGAATGCTGTGAGGTTGGGCAGTTTGTGCCTCTGGGGTACAGAGCTGCCCTGCTGCACTCCTCTGGGAAGCACTACAGTTGCTGATGGAAAGAGCACAAGCTTTCCCCAGCAGGAGAAGACTTGCTTGCTGCTAGAGAACTAAAGGAAGGAATTGTTTCTTTCAAGGGCTATGGGGAGTGCAGGACAGTGAGGAAGAAAAGTATATTAATGGAAAGGGTAATGTGCCCTCTGGTGAAATTGCCTTCCCCTTCCCCACTTGGGACAATTTGCATTACTCCTGCTTAGGACAGTTTTGTACCAGTACAGTTGGGAGCAAAAAAAGTAGCATTGGTCTTGCATTTAAAAATTCTGATCAGAAAAATATCAAGGTTACAGAGAACCCTTTGGAAATAGGTGTTCCAACACTGCCTGCCACAGGTGTTAGCTTGGGTTGCTATGAGCCTGGGAACACTTTTCCACTTACTATTTAATGTTTGGTGAGTTTAATTTCCTGTTTCCAATGCTTGTCTAAATTCTTGATACCTGACTAATCCTGAAGTACCTGTGTCAGGTTTTGTTATGGGGAAGTCAGTGTTTGTCTCCTTCCTCAGCTTCCCCTACAGCTGTGTATGTTCTGCTGGAAGCTGCAGTTGACAAGTAAGTGTTACTCAGTCTGGTATTAGTAGTGACTCATTCAATCCTGCCTCACATCTTGGCTGAACAAGCTGCAGTGGCCAATAAAGCCCACGGAAAATAGAGCTGGTGAAGGGTCCCTGAATCATGTGCAGAAGCTGTAGATGGTGATGGAAAGACAGTGGGGAAGGAGAGCTCTGGGAGGAGGGAAGAGGCTCTGACCTTTCTGTTGGGTTTTTTAGTTTGCTCCCAGTGCACTTATTTGCCAGGAGTGCTGGGTGCTGTGCAGGAGGGCTGTGATTGCCTTCCCTGCTCTCACCTGAACAGCAAACCCTGCCCTGGCACTGGGGCACAGCCCTGGGAGGGGGCAGCACTGCAGGGCAGGGGGGGAAGGCAGCTGGGAAGCCCTGTGCCTGCTGCTCCCTGTGCCCCCTGCTC
>VYXD01002775.1:414361-468630 GCA_013397195.1 Hylia prasina
GGGACAGGGATGTGCCATGCTCTGAGCCCTGCAGGGACAGGGACAGGGATGTGCCATGCTCTGAGCCCTGCAGGGATGGGGACAGGGATGTGCCATGCTCTGAGCCCTGCAGGGATGGGGACAGGGATGTGCCATGCTCTGAGCCCTGCAAGGACAGGGACATGCTGTGCCCCCTGCGTGGGCAAGTTCACCAGAATGTTTAACAGGCAAGAGCTCTGCTACTGCTCTGCTTTGGGCCTTGTGAGAGCGAAGAGCATCTCTGAACAGGAGTGAGACCAAGACATCATTTCCAAAGGGAGATCTGGGCTTTAGATTCTATCTTTGCTTAATTTGTTCTCCCAGGCTAAACTCATTTCTGTGGTGATATGTGGCATCTGCTGTCTTTGTGATTTATTCTTGGAATCCAAGGCATGAGCTGGCCAGATAAGAAACACAGTAAGCACTTAGGATGATATCATCAACAATTACTTTTAATTACTCCTTTTAAAATAAAACAAAAAATTAACACACAACAAAAGAAGCCACATTACACAGGTTAAAGCAAGATTTCTAGAGGGAGAGTGCTTGTTATTGATGCTGTGTCACTGGCCTTGTTAACTACAGAGCGTGCTGCAAACTGGAATAAAAGTATGTCTTATATGAATCTTTGTATGTGTTCTTTGGCCAGGATTACTCCAGGCGTGACTCTTGATGTCACATACAGTGCACCTACTCTGTGTCTGCATTTGGCAGTGGCAGAATTAGAACTCAAAGAGGTGGTGTGGACCTGTCTCACACCACAGTGGCTTTCCCTGTCCTGTTGTGTGCATGCAGGCTTTCTGCATTTGTACTGATAAATGTGATAGCTCACCTATGTTGGAGGTGCTAAAAGAAAAATGTCTCCCAAAGTACCAAGAGGTTGTTGGTCAGCTTTTCAGCGGAGGAGTCAGCCAGGTGTGAAGGACCACAGAGAGGGAAATTTGGGAGTTTGCTCTCCCTTGCAACTACCCAGGAGACCTGGCCCCTCTGGAACAAGTGCGTGGTACTGGGCTCTGGTCCAGCCCATAGTGCTGCAGCACAGAGGTCTTGTCCTGTCTTCCCCTTCTCCCTCCCTGCACAGCCCCTTGCAGTGTGCTTCTCCCTCCAGAGAGCACCAGTTTCCCACTGGACACCTGGATCTCTGCTGTCCCTTGTGGCAGAGCCTCCCCCAGCTGGGGCAACAAGGGCTGCCTTCAGCCCCCTCTGTCCTTCCTGCAGCTGCTCCTGCCCAGAGCAGGCTGCTGGGCAAAGCCAAGGGGACACAGGGCATGGAGAAAACAGCTCAGGGTCACACTTGAAACTCTTGTGCTTGTCCAGTGCTGTGTCTGTGTGGGATATCAGCTCAGGAATGGGATCAGTGGTTGTCTCCTGCTGAGCTGTGCTGGTTTGCAGTGGCCACGGTGCAGGGGCACTGCATGAGTGTTCTTTGTGGAGCTACAGCTCCAAGCAGCACAGGCACAGCAGGGCTCCACTGCTTGTGCTTGTTCTGAACCACGATCTGGTCCGTTCCTGGCATGTTGAGTATCTGCAGTGTTGTGGAAAATGTTATATGGAAATAAAAACACTGGATATAGGCATTGTGTGATTCCAAGCAGCTACACTGGGGTCTCTCAGCAGCAGCCCAACACAGCTTTCCTCACCTCACCAGATGAAATAGTTCCAGCAGGAGATTAGGGAAAGACAGGCTGCTGAGGAGTCATGGCTTGGTATTTTTAGCATCCCAGTTCACACTTGTAGTGCCCAGGAGCCAGCACTCGTTATAATAAGCATAATCTAATTACGTAGTGAGAAGATTTGCACTGGATGCCAAGAGAGGAGTGCTGGGAATGGCAGGAGCCATCACTTCCTGACCTACCAGAATGTGCTCAGCTGAAACTGGGCTGCCTCTGCAAAACTACTTTGTCCTACTGGAAAGCTGTGGCCACTGTGGGAGGGTTGTGCAGGGAGTCAGTGTGACAGAAATGAGAACTGGTGCACAACAGGTGTGTGATTTCCTATCTGCACCAAAGCCGTGTCCTGCAGGTGGAGCAGCAGCTGCTTTGGTCTCCTGTACTTGGAGGACTTGTTAGCAATGTGGTCTTGGAAACAGGAATGTGGTTCTGGTTTGAGGCCTCACCTTTGTTTTGGCCATTAAATCTCATCATCCAGATGATGTGGATGTAAGACAAATGAAAAAAATGGATATATTCAAAAGCCAAATAGTACAGGGCTTCAGAAGATCCCAGGAAGCTGCTGCTTCCTGAGCATCTTCTGTACCTAGCCAGGATACTTGTGATAGGTGGGGTTTTTTTTCTAGGGTGTACATAACTGGAAGAAGATTCTGCAGGGACTACAAAAGAAATGACTCATTTTTATATTTACAGATACTAACCAAAAACAAAGGCTGAGGCAGCCTCCTTTGCCTGACAGTGAGACGTAATCAAGATCTTTTTTTGTTGTTCTCCTCTATCTGTTATTCAGATTTTCCTCTGCCCCATATTCAAACAATAGGACAAACAGCAATGCTTAGTTCTGCAAAGAAAGGATCTAGCCAGTGTGTGTACACTGGGAAAGAGATCACCAGAAAGGGGATGGGTGGCGGTAGTAGTGGTGGAAGATACAAGTTTTATGTCACCAAAACCCTGCAGGGTTTCTCTCTCAGGAAAAAGTGAAGAAAGAAAATGGATACTAAACTGTGCATGGTTCTTTTGAGGCAGGGAGAACATCTTTGAGCCACGTCATGGAAATTGATAAACATTCTGTGTTGGCCCAGCATGCCAGCCAGCACCTGCCAGTGTTGTACAGGCTTTGGCACAGGGAGATGTTTTCACAGGAGATAGGAGCAATAAAAATGATTTCAGCATGGTTTTTGCAGTGTGTTCCATTTCAATTAACTCATGCACACACATGAAAAGGAAAGCCATGAACTGTGTTTTGGGCTTGATGCTGAGTTTGGATGATTCAGAAGGGTTTGTTAGCAATGCAATTTGTATCTGCTTTTAAATGTTTTCTTTAACCTTATTTGTAAAACTAATTTAGATTAATTTACCTTCAAGCTATAACTTATTCCATAACTTGCTATTTCTTTTGGGAGAAGAGTCATCAGCAGGCAGGGAGCCTGTGACTGGCATGGTTCCTTTTCCTTCCCTTCTTCAAGGAGCCAGGATGCAGCTTTTATCCTCAACAAATCTGTGTGTCAGAATAGCTACAGCTGAACTGGTTTGGATACATTATCCTGAGGAATCTGTAGGAGATTCCTCCTTTGTGCAAAGAAATAATGACAAAAGAGAAAGCAAAAGAGGACGTAGATAGGAAAAATTCCAGAATTAAGTCATGAGAGAAGCCATGGAACCAGGAGCTGTCCTGCAGAGAAAGGGAGAGAAAACATCCCAAGGGAATGTGCTGGTGGGAGTGCTCAGAGGAAGGGCAGTCCTGCAGCTGCAGCAAGAGGAGAATGGGAAAAGCATAAGTAACACAGAAATTTGTTAATGTAGCATTAAATAAAAGTTTCTGATGAAAATAGTTTCTACTTGGGTGTCTGAGAAATGGCAATGTAAAAAACATGCAACAGCAATCGCTCTTAAATGTGTGAACAACCAAACAGAAACATCCTGAGCTGTTTCCATTCCTGGGTTGCACAGTTAAAATCAGGGCATCAGAAAATGCATAAATTGTGGTAACCAGCTTTGCTTCATCCTCTGCAGTGAGTGTAGACTTCAAAACTCTTGGTGAGATGAAATGGGGAGTCAGGCAGTCTGACACAATTTTCATCTGCGGCCAAACTGGAACCAGAAACTACAGACTTTGTGGATGTGTGAGCCCTAGGTCAGAGTCTTGTTCAAACCTGAGAGTTCAACCCCAGGCCTTGCACCTTTCCAGTGTTTGAAACCAAAGGAAGTAGGGGAAGGGTATATGGACAATTTCCAGGTGCTGTTCTGGGGGCACCTGGGCTGTTTGGGGTACCTGGGGCTGTGTGGCTCAGGTGAGGAGTGAAGGGTGTCACAGCTGGGAGAAGAATGAGGACTGTCTGAGCCAAAAGTTAGAGATGCTTAAACCACATTTAAGCCTGAGAGTATTTCAAGCTCCTTAAGCCACTTTAAGGCTTTAGATGGGTTTGAAATGCTTAAAACACTGTAGGGCCTTAGAGCAGTTTAAGCTGTTTAAGCTGATTTAGAGCTTTGGAATGACTTAAGTTTTCTGTCTTTAAGGAGTTTTTGAGGTCCTTTGAGCTCTTAACTGCAAAGGGCTATCTGGACATTTTGGGTGAGGATGTGGCACACACCTGCTCCTGTCACCTGTGTTCAGGGACTCTTTCTCCCAGGCAGTATCTGGACAGCCAGGTTTCCCTGGCTACACTTTCATCCTCCTTTCTGGAGAAAAGAAAAGCATGCCAGCAGTTAGACCAGGATGTGCAGGGATGAATGGCTGCTCCACATGTGTGCTCCTGGTGAGGGTTGCTCGTGTAGGATGGAGTGTGTGGGATCTGTTCTATGGAATGTGTGGATGTGCTGAGGAGTCCCAGGCAGGAGAGGAACAGCCCTGCCCCAGGGGACATCCTAATGTCCCTGTAATTACTGTGTTGGCAACTGCTAATTTTCCACCTGAATGACAGCGTTGCTGTTGCTGGACCTCATGGGATGTAGCTGTGCCTGCCAGGTTAACATTTTCAGGGCTCGCTGTTTCTAAGAGGTATCTGTGGGTAAGACAAATAGTCAGCATTTCTTTCCTTCTGTGCTTTTTACTACCTTAATGTCCTAATGCTCTGTGAGATAAATTTTACCACCCTAATGCCCAGGACTGTAGGGCCAGCCCAGCCAGTGACACTTCTACCTGTGACTTGGGGAACTGCTCAGGAGCAGAGGCAAGTATGGCCTGGCTCTTTGCCTTCTCAGGTGTGTTTAAAGTCCTTGATTGACTGTATCCAAACAGGATGTGTTTAAATGTCCTTGAAGGATATACATTTGCTTAATCTTTTTTAAAATCTCCTCTGTGTTTGGCTCTGGGGCTTCCTGTGGCACAGCTTAATTATGCACCACAGGGAAAAGGTCCTGCTTTTGTCCCAAGCCTCTTGCCTGGTGGTTTCACTGGGCACCCAGCAGTCTGGATTAGAAACAACCCTTTTGTGAGCCTTCAGCTCATGGGCCACCCTCCATCCACCTGTCTCTAAACAGCTTCAAGGTCTGTTTAGCTTGTGCTGGCCTAGAAACTCTTCCCACGTTTGATTCATGCTGCTCTTTGTGCCTTGCCTAGTTCTCTTTCTGAGTCGTTCCTGATATTTGGGCTTCTGACCCTGATGGAGAGGGCCAATGTTCTCTTAAATGGGTCTGCAGAGACCTTCCTCCCTGAGGAGCAACTCATTTAGTCAGTCACTTGTGTTAGGTGTTGTTTGTGTTACATTTGTCAGCATAGAATTTCTGCTGCCATTTTGTCACCCTGTCACTCAGCCTTGTATCTACATTTCACTCATACCAGAAAATAAGTGTGCTATATACAGAAGTTTCAACACATGTCCTCTGGGAAATTGTTTGAGAGGTTAAAATGGAAGCTGCTTTACAGCTTTCCTTACTGTACATGCCACCAGCAAGTGCAGTGTACAGCTTGAAATGTGACACAAAGACAACCTGTTGCAGAGTTACCGAGAGGCTTGAGAAGGGCTTTGCTCCTGGCTTTTCCTTCTGCCAAAACTTAGGGATCTTAATTCCCCAGATCAGCAGATTCCCTTGACAGACAGGCTGTGGGAGAGTGATGGTTGGAGTCCTGAGGGCACTGACAGGGTCCAGGTGATTTAGGTGTCAGCTTCAGGTGACTGCCCCCACTCCTTCACAAGAACTTTCCTTAGTTATTGCAGCCAAAAGTGAAATGGTTGAAAACAATGTTCAAGTTGTTTACTTTTGCATTGTAATAATCAGCTCCCACATTTTAGGTGAGGAACTGGGAGGTTCTTGCATCACCCTGGGGTTTGAAGGATCACATTTAGTGGCACCCAGGGGACATGCACCCCTGGCAGGCTTTAGCTGCACGCAGAGGTTCATCCAACATGAAACACAGCTCTGCCTCCTGCACTTCCCACCAGGGCTGCTTCCCTCCTCCTGCAGCACTAGATAAAGGGGGATTTCAAAGCCTCTCCTTGCCTGCTGCAGAGGGGACCCTCCTCCTCTTCCCATCTGTTTAAATCACTTCTGAGGGGGAGTGAGGACTCAGATGATATAAATAAAAGGGAATAATGTAATAAATGCCAGTCAGAATGGTTTTGTGGAAAATAGTTCTTACCAAATAAATGTGATGACAAATTTTGAATGTTTGGTAAATGGAGGCAGCTGTACGAGATGTCACATGAGGAGTTTAACTACAGGCACTGATTAAAAAAGCAGCAATGTGGAATATCAGTGTAGCACACTTAGCTGGATTAAGATCTTTGTTGACTGACATTTTAGATTTGTTAAGGAGAATCACTGTCAAATTAAAATATTTTGAATGGAGATCTGCAGCGCTTGGTAAATGCCTGAGAGTCCTCCATTATCCTCAATCAGTCTCAAAAATCTGTGCTGAAAAATACGCAGCTCACAGTGCAGGCAAAAGGGCAGCAAATGCCAAGGGCCTGGCTTGTCTGGGGGCAGGGGGTGTGGGCTGTGAATGGAGCAGTGACACGAGCACTGCCACGTGTACCCTGGGCCGTGTGGGCAGAGCAGCAGCAAGCAGCACCGAGTGTTTGCTGTGGCTGCAGAGCTGTGTTGGTGCCCTGGCACCCTGCAGCCAGGCAGCAGCAAACCCAGTCTGGCAGAGCCAGCCCAAATTCCTGCCTGGGACCCTGGGGCTTGGTTAGCTCATCGTGCTGAGAGGGATGCTGAAGATGGACCCATCCCTGGAGTGCCTGTGTCCCTACGAGGGGACATGCTCTGAAAAGCCAGTCCAAATAACTCACTCAGACTCGGTGCCTGCTGCTCAGATGACAGAAGCTCTGCAAGATAAATTTACTCTCTGTTGTCCATCATTTGACAGTGAAGCTAAAAGTTTTGAGAGGAAGCAAGAGCAAGCTGTCAGGACAATTTCAAAACTATCCCATGGGTTCAGCTCAAGGCAGAGGCCAGGTTTGGCTTCTGCCCATGTTCAGAGAAAATAAGTATTTGTGTGAATGGAGCACAACTTTGGGGCATGTCTGAGATTATTTTTTTTTTTACTCCTCTGCTGCACCTTGCATGAGAGAAGCAGAGGAGAAGCTCTGGAAGCAAAGTGCTGAAGGAACTGGAGCTGTGGGAGAGCTTTGCCTCTGGGGCCAGGACTGCTGCAGGGCTTGGATGTTTGGGGTGCTGGAGCAGTTCAGCTTCAGTCTGTTACACACAAGTTCAGGGGTCAGGCAATGAGCACAGGCTTCATGGCAATCATTTTAGCTCACCAGGAAGGGCTGGCTTCACGTGCTCTTTGTGGAAAATGTCTATTTTAGGGTCACAGGGCTGAAAAATAAACTCCATTCTATTGGTACCTTCTCCCTGATCTTCCCTTATCCCAGTTCTTTTGATGCTTCTGGGCTTATTTTTTGGCTCTGCCTGATCCAGTGTACTTGGCATTGTCAAGAGAAAGCTATTCAAATTTTATTCAAATAGAAACGAGTAGCACAAAGATAAATATTTCCTAAAGGCATCTTCATCCCTCCTTCTGTAAATTGCTGAGATCTTTTATCTCTGTTAATATTGCCTGGAGGTCCTGTCCAAACAAGACGAGGACATGTAAGGTAATTATGTCAAGGTGTCCAGCCTGAGACAGGGACTGAGGAGCTGCAGTGCCAACAAGGAGTGGGCCTGGACATGCCAGGTCTGTTTGCCCACACGTAATAGACTTAATTTGGGGCAGCTCTGTGCACCAGCCCTGGCTGTGTCTCCTCCTTGGCAGCCTCTGTGTAGACACTGCTTGGAGGAGCCATGCATCCATCTTCCCCTCCATCTGTGCCACGGGAGGAGCTGCCCTGATGCCTTAGGAGTTTAGCTTTTATATTTTCCAAATCCTGCACTGCATTAGGCCATAACTCCAAACTCCATATAAAGTGTTTGTTACTGTCTTCACACTTTGGTCAGACAAAACAATCCCTCTCTGGGCCTGGGATCCAAGGACACCCTAGAGTCTCAGGCCCCAAAAAGTATAAACAAAAGTGAACCAGGGTGGAGCAAACTGGGGGTAAATGACTTCATTACCTGAAGCTGTAATTGGAGCATTAACCCCTGATATGCAAAAGGACCAAACTTAAAATTGTCTGAAAAACTCGTGACCATCATCCACCTTGAGTGTAGCCTCTGGGAGGCTCTGACTGCCCAAGGTGTATCTGCTGAAGGCCTTTAATAAATACCCAGCCTCTGTTCTAGGGAGCCACCCAAGGCACTAGCCCCAGTGCCTTCCCCTCACACCAGGGAGGGCTGGAACAGGAGCCTGGGGCTGCACTGGGACACAGAAAGGCCAGGCCAGTAACAGAGCTGCCCTCGATTTTCAGATTCAAAGCATCTGAACTAGTGCTGCCTGTGGGTTGCAAATGCTGCTGACTACAAAGTTAAATATTTTTATAAACAAAGAAAAAAAGTTGATTTCTGATTGTTTTCCCCACTGTCAGCTGCAGGTGATAGAGCAGCTGTGGGGTGGCTGGTTTGCATTCTCTGTCTTCTAACTTTTCTCTGCTGTACACTTGTTTGGGCCTTTTCAAGAACGTGTACTGAGTTGTCCTTGACATCACAAAGCCAGCACATAAATGTTGTTTCATTTCATTTCATTTCATACTAGTTGTTTTTCAAACCTTGCTTTAATTGCAAAGATCAAAGTGTGGTGAGTCGAGGAGGTGTTTGGCAGTGGTGAGCACTCCCTTCCATCCGTGCTCTCTGGAAGCCAGGCAGCTCCCTCGGCAGAGCCAGGTCATGGTGCCACCTCGAACACATTTTGCCAAAACCCTTTAACCTGCTGGTGTGTTTTATCCTTCCTGGGGTAGGAAGAGTCCTGCCCCTCTTTCCCCAGGGCAGCTTGCCCCTGGGGGAGGATGGGCTCTGAGCCCAGGGGGGGCAGCTCTCCCTGCTGCAGTGACATGTGGCACCTGTGCCATGGAAATGCCGGTCCTGGCTCTGAGCTACCCAGCAGTACCTGCTCTGGGAAAGGGGCTGTTTGACTGCAGGTATTGGGCATTTTTGTATCAGCCCAGGAGCTGGACTGGATACAGTGGAAAATACCAGTCTGAGGCACAGCCTGAACTGGGGGCAGAGCAGAGCCCTGCCCATGGTGATCACTGAGCACTGCCCAGCATCCAGGTCTGGCCCTGCCCTCCCCGGGGTGCCAGCACAGGAGGAAGCAGGGCAGGGAGGGCACCAGGCAGAGCCTGTCAGCCTGAACACCTGGAGATGTGTTGAGTGCTGCTCTATTACACCGAGATAATCCCAAGAACAGATGAAATATTTTTTTGCTCTTTATTTCATGCTTTATTCCATATAGATCATTCCTCCCTAGAAACATGGTGTTTGTTTTTCAGTTAAACAAATCCTGGCTGGTTGTTCACGTGTATTTTAATTATTCCTTTGCATGAGAACTGGCAGTGTCTTGCCTACCTATTTAGCCAGGCTGGTGATCCCAGAGTTGTGATTTTCCTGTATTGTGCAAATCATACCCAGAGTATGGCTGTTGTTGAATAGAGAAAATGTAAGGTATTAATATTAATGGATGGATTAAAACAGCAGCTGAGGATTCTCTACTCAGCCCTGTGGCTTCCAGTGACTGAGTAGAACCATGTGGCTCTGTGAGCTGAGTGTATCAGCCCCATGTGCTGTTAATGCTACGTCAGGCTTGGTCTCTTGTCTTCTCATCTCGTTACCAAAATGTGACAGCGTGGTACTGTGTGGTATTAATGCCTTCACATCATCAGTGCTCTGTTTGTGTGGTCATCCCAGTGCTAGAGGAAGTCCACTTTGTCTCTCTCTGGTAATGGCCACGGTGTGTGCACCAGCCTGCACATCGCACTCGGAGCACTGATCCAGGCTGGCATATTTCAGCACAGAGAGAAGGTGTTTTGTCTGAGAAACAGCCGTGTTCTGTACGTGCTGGTCACAGTTTGGATGTTGAAAAGTCTGCTGGATGCCACTCTTCCCAAGGTTTAGCAGCCTCTGCCCATTTCCTCAGCAACAGCCATCCCTTCCTGCAGGGATGTGTAACTTAGCTGCTGTGACATGATGTGGGGCTCACCAGCACCGAGAGTGAGATCAGAGTATTTCATCAGCTCCCCTCCACAGGGCTGCCCAGGTGCTGGGCTCCAGCCCCCCTCACCCTGGTACTGCTCTCCCTCCCTGCAGCAGGAGGAGCTGGGCTCTGCTGGGTCTGTGCAGGCTCCAGGTCCTGCACTCCCAAAGCCAATGGATGGGCTGGGCACAACAGATTGCCCAAAGCAGCAGCAGCAGAGCTCTTTGGGAGAGTGGCTACACCAGCCCTCACCCACGGCCGAGCTGCTCTTCTGGGGCTGAACTCTGATAGCCAAGTCTGGAAAAATACACTTTTACATCCACTCTCTTCCCCACTCTATTTGTCACTGCTTTATGGCAAAAAGCTAAAATCTCCAAATTACTAAGGGTGCACTCAATCCCCTCATCCATCCCCATCATAGAACATCCTGAGCTGGAGGGGAGACACAAGGATCATCAAAGTCCAACTCCTGGCCCTGCACAGACACCCCAAGAATTCCACCCTGTGTCTGACAGCATTATCCAAACATTCCTTGAGCTGTGGCAGCCTTGCAGCCCTGATCCTGGGGAGCCTGATCAGTGTCCCACCACCCTCTGGGGAAAGAACCTTTTCCTGATATCCAACCTAAACCTGCCCTGACGCAGCTTCAGGCCATTCCTGTGGGTCCTGTCACTGGGCACCAGAGAGCAGAGATCAGTGTCTGCTCCTCTGCTGCCCCTCAGGAGAGGGGGAACACAACCCTGTTATCATCAAAACACCCCCTCACATACAGAGTTCCCTCACTGCCTCTCCTTCCATGCCTGTTCCTTCTGAAGGATTTATGGCCACCCACTGCAGCACTGCAGTGTGTGAGAATCATCCCACCATGTTGCTGTGGTGGCAGCTTTATCCCAGTTTTCCTTCCACTCCATCGCCTTGGGCTCCTCCTGTTCCCGGTCCTGTGTGCATTAGTGCACTTAAGTTGGGCTGATCCCACCACCTTTTGGGGAGGGAGAGGCTCTAGTTTCTACATGACCATTCTGAGGCACTTCTGTTGTTTTTAACACATCAATAACCCTTTTGTTTTTGCTGCCACATGGAGCCATCCCCTACTCTCCCTGCAGAGATATACATAGCATCACTGCACTGCATCCCACCCAGCTCTGGCTACACACTGCCTGTGTAGATCAGGGGGAACCTCTCACCCTCTCCTTCCCCATCATCCCATTCTTTTTGTCAGAATGAAAGCACTGCATTAAGCTGTTTCTGGTTCAGTGAAGGGGCATTTTCTGTCCAAAGGCAGACTGCATTTCAATTTTCTTTCAAATGCCTCGTTAACCCTCTTCTGGTTTACTCAGTTCACAATTATGCTGACGTTCTTTTCCAGCGTGCATCTCTCTCCTTTGTGGAGAGGCAGAAGCAGTAACCCAGAGCAGGGGATAACTCTGGGTGACAGAGAGCCCAAGGGGTTGGGTGACCCGTGCCCTGTGCTGTGGTGACACTGCTGCAGTGCTGGGAGACCTCCCAGGGACAGTGGCTTTCCTACAGCTTTTCTCTTTCTCCCCTGTGCCTCGCAGACTGTCTTCCCATTTTTCTCCCATAATTCATCATTGCACCATTTTCCTGGAGAAAAATAAACCTTCACTGCCACTCCACAATGGCCAAGTCCTTTTTAGCAGAACTCCAGTATGCACTCCATCTTCTCGGGAAAATCTTTGGTGTTCAGGCAGTCCCAGGTACCCTCAGGCCCTGGGAGCTCTGTGTGTGTGCTCTGTAGTTGTTGAAATCCAAGGGAGACTCTGCCCTGATAAACCAGTGGCATCAGGCACTCCTGCTGTGGTGGCCAGCAGCACCAGCCCACAGAGACAGCACTGCAGCAGCACCCAGGGGTTCCCTGGCTACCCCACAGTGAGGGGGGAACAGTCAGCAGTGGCACCATCACAGCATCACTGTGCTCAAGCACCCTTCAGCTCCCAGCCACACGGGCTTTGGTTTTGGTTTTGTTAATTGTTGGGGGTCCTGTATTTGCTGGAGTGGGGTCTCTATGGGGCGTGTAGTAAATCAGTGTTGTTCCTCACTATAATTGCTTCAAACTCTCCAGGAGTCTTATTGTAAGATATAATTTTATTATATCTTAAGTGCTACGTTTAACCACCTCAAAGGCTTCAGGCTCTACCCATCCCAGAAGAAGCCTCCAAATGCTTTCTGCTCTGAAGTATGTCTCTAAATGTTTTTTTCAAGGCTTTCTAAAGCAGAGCTGCACTGGCAGCACCAGAGCATCCTCCACAAACAAGGTACCACTGAGCCTTGTTTACTGGCTGAGGCAAAGCCAGCAGTATGAAATACCAGAATTTATGCTTTTATGGTAGTAAATGTAGCATGTGCAAGTGATTCTGAATGAATGCTGTTGACAGCAGGGTTGGGTGAAGCAAGTGCCAGCCTTGCACCAACTCCTCCTTGCTCCCGGGGGTACAGAGTGAGCAGCAGGTGCTGCAGCCACGCTGGCACAGGCTGCTGCTGGCATGCAGGGACTGACTGAGTGCTGTGCCCACAGCTCATCAGCGATGGCAGCGTGGTGTACGCAGAGGCGCTCTGGGACCACGTCACCATGGATGACCAGGAGCTGGGGTTCAAGGCCGGCGATGTCATCGAAGTAATGGATGCCACCAACAAGGAGTGGTGGTGGGGAAGGATTCTGGACAGCGAAGGCTGGTTTCCAGCCAGCTTTGTTCGGGTAAGATCTTGATCTTTCTTTGTGCCTTCTCCATTAGCACCGGGTTTTTTTTTTTTTTTTTTCTCCAGGTTTAATGTTCTCTGCTGACTCCTAAGGACCTTCACTGCTAGAGATGGTTCAGCCTGTCTTGTTAGCATTCCTCCACAAGTGGCTACAGTACAGGGTGCCCTCCTGGCTGAGCAGAGTGGAGAACTCCCTCTAGATGAGTAAATCAGGGCAAAGGGTTCAGCTCCAGACTGGAGCACAGCTGAGCTGAGCTGTGCCAGCTGGGAGCTGCTCTGGTGGTTTGCAGCCTGGCTCCTGCTTACCCATCTGTATTTTGGCTGATTTGTGCCCAAGCACAAGGCATCTGCTTCCAGGAGCAAGCAGCACTCTCCTGGAGGAATCCCTGATGCAGCTGGCAGAGGTCTTCACTCCAGTCTCCACTTGGACAATAGGGATGAGCACGGCACCAAAGGCAGCTCTGCAGCTGGTGCTGGGGCCAGTGCAATGCCATGGCCAGAGGATGCACCCACCCGACTCCCACATGCACCTCCCCAGCCCGCCAGGCTGCTGGGCTGTCACACAGCACTGTATGCCAGGCACTAAAACATGGAGGAGAAAAACACAAAAAAAGTCTCGGGGGTCATCTGGGGCAACCTGAGCCACGCAGATTGTGGGCCAAGGCTGTCCCCTGGTGCCAGCCCACGCAGACGAGCTGTGCAGACCAGCCCAGACAGTCCCAACTGCACACTGCAGAGGCTTCATTTCCAACAGAGCTCTCTCAGAAGCACATCTGAAAACTCTCAGGGCAAGCAGGGGGGAAAACCAGGAGTTTGTGCTGTGCTCCGGTGTCCTGCTGTGAGGAGAAAGGCTTTTTTCCTTTCTCCTGACAGTGACTGTCGGTGTGGGTGCCTGACAGCTTTCACCACCTCGGGGCAGGCTCCTCAGCGCTGCAAAGGCAATTAGGTGCCTAAGGGCAGAGATTCTCAGCCCTTTAGCTCTTTATCCAGGTCACTTCAGATCACAGGTGACCCAAAACCATTTGAAGCATGAAAGGAGGTGACACGAGGTCATCTGGTGTCTGTAGCAAAAGTCCTTGGAGAAGTGGAGCAGTTTTGAATGCTTTGTTATAGGTTGCAGGAGATGGTCTCAGCTGGATAATTATCACAAACAGTGGAATGTTTTGCAAGTAACATTACCAAGGCCTCAGCACTGCTTTTTTTTTTCTTTTTTCTTTTTTTATGAAAACACAGAATTTTTTCTTTCGTGTTACTGATAAGTTGAATTGTCGTAGCTGACGAAAACTTGTCATAATGTCTTAGAGTAAAGCAGACTAGTACTGGGCATTAGGGATGCAGAGTAAGAAATTCTTTTAACAGAGGAATCCCAACACTTATTCAAGCATCCAGGTGAAGATTTCCTGCTAATTACCGCTGGCTCTCAAGCTCACTGCAGGGAGGGCTGGTATGTCTGGAGGCTCGGCTCAGACCGCAGGACTCTGTCACTCCACACGAGTTTCAGGCCGAGGTCTGGGTTTAAGTGTTGCCCATGTCCTGCTCACAGTGAAGGAGAACCAAGATTGCACATCTTGAGGGCTTCACTAGTGAGTAAATGTAATCTGTGCCTGTGTTGACAAGGGAGGGGTATGCACTGGTTTTTATATGTAGGTGTATTTGTATCAAGTGGTAAGTCATAGAGCCTAGAATAAACCACCTGAAAAGTTTAAAGCAGTTCTGGGTCATTGCACTAAAAATTCCGATAATTATGCGTGTTTTAACTTCCTATCTTTCACTCCTTCTCTGTGCTGGGGCAGATCCTTTGAGTCACGTACAAAGTATTCCCACGGGCACTCCGAGAGCTACAAAAAATCTCAGCAGGGAAAGGCCCGGCGCGGCCGCGGCCGAGCAGAGCCCGCAGCCCGGGCCGCTCCAGCCCTGTGCTGCCATCTGATGGGGGCCGGGAGTCCCACACGGCCCCGCCGGGCCGGGCCGGGCCGGGCCTGCTGTCCCACCTTAGCGCCCACCGGCAGCTGCAGCTGCTTGTACTTTAGCAATGAACTCTCTTTAAATAATCCCGGGGAAGCAGACACCGAGGGGCCATCTGTTACCGACAGCATGAGAACAATAAAGTAGATAAACCCCCAACCATTTACTGGTTCTCTCCTCCCTCCTTCAAATATTTAAGAAAATTTCACTCGGTGAACCATTTTTTGTCCTGAATTTATATATATCTTCCTGAAGGACTCCATATTATTCCGGTTACTTCTGTCCACAAGAAATGCCTGCTTAAAACCACCCATGTCACGGTGGGAGCAGCTCACCCTCCCCAAAGTGACTGTCTGGCCTCAGCTTCCCCGAGGGGAGAGTGTTTCCAGGCAATACACACACCCTCTTCACACCTTGTCCCAGCCCAGTCTTGTCTGCCATCCAATCGGCTCTCCCAAACCTCCTTGGCAGAGCTGTGTTTGCAATACAGTGAACATCTTGTGTGCCTGCACAGCTGCGAGTGAACCAGGATGAGCCCATGGAAGATTATCCCCTGAAGGTAGAGGGGGGCAAAGAGGACGATTCCCGACGCTTTGGGATGGGGCAGACCACCAAAGACCAAATGAGGACCAACGTCATCAATGAGATCATAAGCACAGAGAGAGACTACATCAAGCACCTGAAGGACATTTGTGAGGTAAGGAATCAAGGGGCAAGGGACTGTAAGAACTTGTCTGAAGGATAATGGACTGTGTCCCATTCTTGCCCAGAAAGGGACCCCAAGCAGGTAACTTCTCTGAAAACGAGACTGTATTTTCATCAGTTCTGCTCAATGCCATTATATGCTCAGAAAACAGAAGACAATTCGTTACAGCAAAATCCCAAATGCCTCTGCATTTGGAGCACTCACTTGTGCTCTGATTAAATGGAATTAATTGAATTTCCCAGCCAGAGAAAAGTAAATGTCTAGCACTGCTGTCCTCTCTAATATATGTTGTGGGGTAATATAATCAGCAACTCCAGCCTTTAGGCAAGTCATGCTCAGATCAGAACCACTGGGGGATGCTCAGCCAATTGGGTCCATTACTGTGAAATACGCTGAATATTGTGACACCTCTTTTAAAAGAGATCCATCGTGTACACTGGGGGAGTGAAGGCACTTAGAATTTTTGCAGGAACAGAATTCTCCACTGCAGTGGTACAAAAATGTAGTGGCTCCCAGCAGAGGCAGCTGGGGCAAAGAGCACACACTTACAAACAAGCCTCTCCTGCTGCAGCGTGTCCCCACCCCTCAGAGCTCTCCTCTGCCTAGAGTCAATCGGGCAGAACTTCACACAGGCACCCAAACCAGATCCACAACTGCACTTAACTGGTCTGAACCTACCAGTTCAGACTGGGGCCAGAGCAGCCCATTGCCTGCAGACACAGAGAGAAAGCAGCTCTGTGACTCCTTCAGGCGTGGGCTGCAGCATCGCCCAGGGCTGCCATCAGTCTGTGGCAGCTTCTATTTCTACCATGTTTAGGGTAATGTAAGAGGAAATAATAGTTACAGATGGGTACATCTCTGCAGGAAGGGAGTACAGGAACCTGGTGTGCCCCTGGCTGCAGTCCTTGAGGCTTTCTGGTGCCACAAAGCAGATGCCCAGGAAGCTCTCAAATTTGGTTTTCTCCTAGGGTTACATTAAGCAGTGCCGCAAGAGAGCAGACATGTTTACGGAAGAACAGCTGAAGACAATCTTTGGGAATATTGAGGACATCTACAGGTGCCAGAAGAAATTTGTTAAAGCACTAGAGAAGAAATTTAACAAAGACCACCCACATCTGAGTGAAGTTGGCTCATGCTTCTTAGAATATGTAAGTAAATTTGACTTCATGGGAAAGGGGTAGTTGGGCATGGATTAAGCCAGAGGATTTAGAAATTTATCTGACAGAACTGAAGCTTTCTTTCAAAAGACCCATCCAACCAAACTAAATGCCACCACCCCCCACCCTGGCCTTCTTCAACCACTCCCCGGCTCCCGAAGAAATATCCTGTAGCTCTTGTGGCTGTGGAAAGAGCATTTTCAAAGCACCTTATCTTCTGAGCACGATAATCCCTGCCAGACCTTGGTACTTCAGGCAAAATGTAGGAAGATTCCAAAATCTTGAGCGGGACCCACTTTGCAGTGATGGTATTTTCAGGTCAGTGCAGGATCAGCTGTGCCTGGTGTGGGCACTAGAAGCATTCAGCTGAGCTCAGAGCAGGGTATGTGGGAATGTCTGGGTCTCTCAGATGAGCTGCAGGTGCTGAAACTGTAGCACACCCTGCCCACCCCCAGCTTTAGGCCTTGAGGACCTGGGGAGGATACAAAGCCCTGAACCGTTCCAGTAACAAATCACCAGACACACACAGGGTCTGTGCCAGGGCATGAAGAACATGGGCAGTAAATCCCTCCCTGTCCCTTGCAGCAAACAGAGTTTCAGATCTACTCCGAGTACTGCAACAACCACCCCAACGCCTGCATGGAGCTGTCGCGCCTCACCAAGGTGAACAAGTACGTTTACTTCTTCGAGGCCTGCCGCCTGCTGCAGAAGATGATTGACATCTCCCTGGATGGCTTCCTGCTCACCCCCGTGCAGAAAATCTGCAAATACCCCCTGCAGCTGGCCGAGCTGCTCAAGTACACCAACCCCCAGCACAGGTAGGCCACTGAGGGGGGAGGGAAGGAGCCAGGCTGCTCTCATGGAAATGGGCTCGTGCCATCTTGCATGCAGGGCAGTGGCTAACTGCAGCCAACACCACAATTCTTACAGGTTACCTCGTAGAAACCAGGGAAAAAAGTATATTTGTGTCAAATACATAATTTTCCACTACAGTAGCACTGAGCTTTCCTGTCACAGATTGAGAGTTGCAACATTCACTTTATAACAGCTCTTTTCTATTTTATTTGGCTTGTGTATCTGTCATACCAGCATATACATACTTTGGAGCTACATGTTTTTGGTGGTGGTGTTGGGAACTTTGCCTCCAAAAGCATTGGTTGAATATGTCCTAAAATGTCCACACAGCTACACTTCACCAGTGGGAAGCTGTGCCCTGCAGCAGTCAAGCCATGCCCCATCAGTGCCAGCTCCAAAGCCTCCAAATCCATCGCTCACTTTCAGGGTGAAGGCACTGCCTTTGGCTCAAATATCTGTCAGTTAATTAAGTATCTGAAAACATGAAAAATCTGTATGAAAGTGTTGATACTGGTCCATTGCGGTTAGACTTAATTTCACCTTCCTAATTGCAGCCCTGGTACTTCCCAGAATGATTTTAAGCATGTCTTGTTAAATCTCTAAGCGTGTTGTCTGAAGCTGACCTCAGAGCACAAAGCTCCTTAAGGTAGTGCACAGATGTTTTGAGACTTGCCTCAGAGCCAAGTTGTGCAGCTCAGCGCCTTCTCAGCCGCTCTGAACTCAGCAGAAGGAGCTCGTGGCCACAGATGGTGTGTGGGGGAGGGCAGATCAGCCTCTGTCCCACCCTGCCAGATAAGCCATCAGCTCCTGTTTGAAACAAGCCAGGTACTGTTGAACTGCTTCACCTCTGCACCACAGGCCAGTCCCTGCATGGGAACAGCAGCATTGTGGATATGTTGTATTATGCTGCAGAAAGAAAATGAGAACCTGGAGGCTTTTCCAGCAATTTGTATTTGCACCTCTGTAGCTAAATTTGGTTACTTACCCCTTCCCCAGAGTTGGCCATGATTTGTTACCAGACCATGATCTGTGCCTCAAAACCAGCGAGCATCTGGGAAGCTGCCCCAGGAGCAGGTGTGGCAGCAGCACAGAGCAGCTGGGACAGACCGCAGGTGGTTCCATCCCCAGCTCTGTGCCAGGCTGCTCCTCTGGAGTGCAGGGACAACAGCCACGTGCCACTCTGCCAGGCCTAACGCCTCTGCCCCTCCCCAGGGATTTCAAGGATGTGGAGGCTGCCTTAAACGCCATGAAGAACGTGGCTCGGCTCATCAACGAGAGGAAGCGGCGGCTGGAGAACATCGACAAAATCGCTCAGTGGCAGAGCTCCATAGAGGACTGGGAGGTAGGAGACTGCCCTGCCCAAGGAACCCCACGTTGTTCCTCTTCTGCCCTTCCAACAGCTGCTCTCTGCAGTGACATCTCACTGTCTAGCCCCACCTCAGCTCTCTGCCCATCTTTGTGGGGAGTCTTATTTTTTATTTAAACAGGATCTTTTAGTACAACTGAGCAGGTCTGGCATATAACCCAACTAGACCAGCTGCCTTTGCATGTTCCCTGGGATTTTTGCTTCCCTTTTTTCCTTGCAGAATGAAATCAGCATGTAGGTAGGTTAGTGAAATTCTATTATAGCTCTCTTGCCCCCATTTTCTCTTGAGTGACTTCAAACTCTCAAGATGAGCTGAATTGCCCCTTAATTCTCAATAAGCCAAGTTATTGTTGCAGAAAGGCAAGTTCTGGCATAGTGACAGAGGAAGCCAAGGTTCCCTGTAGACTCATGAAAAAAACTGTTAAATAAAAGAAACAAAATACTAATTTTCTAAATCCTAGACTCAATAAACTCACACTGTCTCCCTGCCCAAGGATGTCAGGCTAAATTCTTAGCTCCTTGCTTATGTGCCTCCTGTATGCCTGGGATGGAGCAGCTTTCCTGAGCAGACTCCCTGGAAAAGGAGATTTTAAAAATTTAACATGCTATTGTTCTAAACAAATTCAGTCCCCATTCCCTGGGTGCCAAGGGCACAGTGTCTCTCCTTCGAACAGAGGCTCTCTCTCATTCCCAGATGAGTTCTGTCAGCAGGAATTCAGGCTTCCACTTTCAGATGAGGCTGAGACCATCCTGTTCTTTGTGCTGTTCTCAGGGAGAAGATGTCCTAGTCAGAAGCTCAGAACTCATCTATTCTGGGGAATTAGCCAAAATCTCCCACCCTCAAGCCAAGAGCCAACAGAGGATGTTCTTCCTCTTTGATCACCAGCTTGTCTGCTGCAAGAAGGTAACCCATGAATGCTGGCTACTGCTGTGCTGATGGATTTAAGTGAGCTCCCTCTCCACCACTTTGTTTCCTTAATTCTTCCTGGCCTCGTGTGCTGCTGGCACTGAGCCTTCTCTGGGCATTCTTCGCAGTCTTTTCTCTCAGGTGTGTTGTGCACCTGAGCCCAGCAATCAGGTATTGGCCTAATTCTCACAGCAAAAGAGGAAAGTACTGCACTGCTTCTGGGGTTACTGTAGGGGTATTCTATACAACTCAGTTATGAGTATTGTCACACAAGTTCTTTTAACTGCCTTGTTTTTCAACTGAACTTCACCTTAGTGTTGTATTCAGAAAGAACTGTAGATTTGATGAACAGCTGTGAGCCTGGGCAGTCAGTAAGGCCATGCTAACAGCACAGGTAAGTCTGTAAGTACAGCTCATGCTGCTTTTCATAAGCTGAGAAATAAAAGAAATCTTCCCTCTTGGAGCCAATGAACAGTACCTTCCTCTGGAATTTCAGAACTGAGTGTGCCAATTGTTTTTTGCATATTCCATGGCATGCAGGTAACTCCAGGTAACTTAGGCACGAAAATCACTGTTCTCACAGTTACTTTTCATTGTGAACAAAAAAACAAGAGCTAGTTAGTATTATTTTTGCTTTTTAACTGGAACTGAAGGATTCAAATAGTGTTTTCTGTCAGAGGCTTAATGAGGATTTGGGATCATGTGTAATGCCCAAGCTTCAGGGCAGCAGACAGGCTCTGACACAGACACCAGCCTGTCCTGATCCCACTGCCAGGACAAGCCATGTGCTTCCCAAGAGTGCCCACAGCAGCTCAGCACCCTGCACTTCCACAGCCTCAAATCCAGTACTCATTTCTCTCACAGGTCTGTATTGATAGCAGGAAAGTTAAATACTCCATCATATCCAAGAAACAGCAATATCTGTTGTGATCTGTTTCAGGACCTTCTGCGCAGGGACATCTTGTATTACAAGAGTCGGATCAACATGGATGACATGGAAATACTGGATGTAGAAGATGGGAAAGACAAGGACTTCAATATCAGTGTGAAAAATGCATTTAAGCTGCACTGCAGAGACACTGAGGAAGTCCATTTATTCTGTGCAAAAAAGCCTGAGCAGAAACAGCGCTGGCTGAAGGCATTTGAGAATGAAAGGAGGCAGGTGCAGCTCGACCAGGAGACAGGTATGGACAGAGCAATTAAATTATTATTATTATTATTATTATTATTATTATTATTATTTGTTTTTCACCTTTTTTTACCCATCGGCTATCTACCCAATGCTTGAGGAGTGAAAAGGTGGGGAAGCCAGTCCATGCTCCAGGGCACTGCTGGGCTGCAGAATTACACATTCTGAATGAATCTGTGCAATTAAAAAACTGCAAACCACCACGAACCATCACTGCAGTTTGTCCTCAGGGAGGCTGATGTGTCTTAAGGAGTTCAAGCAGGGCTGACAAAATAGTCAATACATTCCACGCAGGGTCGGGAACAGTGTAGAAGAGGTTCAGTCAAGGGTTTTCACTGTACAAGAGGGTTTGTGTTGTTTTGTCCAAATCCTTCTTAATTCAGCCTAGTGTGATGTGAAAGATTTCAGCCACCACTGGCCTGAGCTGGCTTCTCCCCCCAGTGCAGCATGGGCTGAGGGGCAGGCACCAAACCCTGCATGGGGGTTTGTGCTGTGCCCCCCCAGCCTTGGCAGGAACTGTGGCCTCTCACCTCAGGTCCCTCACCCCTGTCTTCTCCTGAGGTACCAATGATGACCTGCTGCTGACAGAAATCTGCTTTATCTTCCAGGTTTTTCCATCACAGAGGTGCAGAAAAAGCAGGCAATGCTGAATGCCAGCAAGCAGCACCATGCTGGGAAGCCCAAGGGTGAGTCCCACCTGAGCACAGGGACACTGTGAGAATGGGGGGCAGCTCTGTATTTAATACCTGGGAGAAGTTTCAATGAAATGTTATTAACAAACTCCTGAGGAGGCCAGATGGTAACAATTTGCACTTCCTGGTAGATTCAGATGGCTGGAGTCAGGATTCTTAACTCCAGGAGAGCCACTTTGCAAATAATCAGCACTCAGCCAAAACCCAACAGCTTCTGCTCCAAGGCCAGTGCACAGGCTCTCCCTAGGAGCCAGGCTTTCCCAGCAGTATGGAATTCCCTTTGGCAAAGGACAAGTTTTGTGGTAATCCCCATGGTGCACAGAGGACCACAGAGGTCACTGCAGCAAGGACTGTTCCTGCTGGGCAGCTGTGCCTGTGGAAGATGCTCTGAAAACCTGCACCTTGGGCAGGGGTCTCTGCCTGAGCAGAGCTCTCCATTCAACCAGGCAGAGACAAGCACAATTAGCAGTGGCCAGGGGAGAGGGAAGTCAAGCAAAATAAAGGTTCCTGTGCTCACAGCATCCACTGGCTGAAGGCAGCCCTGTGGATGCCACCTTCCCCTTCTCTCTGCTCAGAGGAAGAGGTGTTGCTTGGTTTCCTCTGAACCCACAAAGGCAACCAGTTCCTCTTGGTGGTACCAGCTAGCATTTAAAGCCCAGCCACATCTCCTGAAAGAAAGCCTGGCTAAATGTTAAAAAGGGTCAGAAATAAGATTTGGCTGCAGACGGGGAAGTTTGGAAGGAGGCCAGACCACAACAACAGAGCAAAGCCCTTGGGGCACTGCATTAGAGAAGACTGCACAGACCAGCCTTGTTCCCCACGCAGGCACTGGCCATTGCTACTGCAGCCCAGGAGGTTGTAACAGGCACCAGCAGCATTTGCACAGCAGCTGCTTCTCCCAGCACAGCCAAAAGCCCCAGCTAAGTTTGTCACCAGTCATGAGCTGCAGCTCTCTTGCCCTGCTGTCGTGCTGGCAGAACGCCTGACAGTTGTGCAGGCACCTTTCTGGGCCTTCCATGTGGCACCTAGTCCTAAAAGGCACTGCTGAAAGGAAGGATGAATTAAAGGCAGAGTAACGCTAAGACGAACCCAATTCACAGCCCTGCGGCTTTAATAGGGACTGGCAGAGGCGGTAGAGGGCGGGGAAAGGAGCTGTGTTTAACTAACATGCTTCCCATCTCCTCCTCCTCCCCCCAGCTGTCACCAGGCCCTACTACGACTTCCTGATGCGGCAGAAGCACCCCACGCTGCCCACCACGCTCCCTCAGCAGCAGGTGTTCATGCTGGCAGAGCCCAAGCGCAAGCCCTCGAACTTCTGGCAGAACATCAGCAGGCTGACACCCTTCCGGAAATAGGGGCAGCCCCGCGACTGTGCCTGAACCCCTTCTGAGAAAGCACTTTATCCGTCAGTCCTGGCAGGTGGAGCCCAGGTTCATCCAATGCTGTGTTTACAGAGGATGGCACGTGTGCTCCCGCCTTCCCTATTTATTTTGCAGCCCGCCCGGCCCGCTGGCTCCGAGGTGAGGCTGGCACAGCCGCGGGCAGCGGTGCGGCGGAGCCGGGGCTGCCCTGCCCGCAGGCAGAGCTCCGGGAGCGCGCAGCGGGGACCCGGCCGGGCTGCAGCCCCGGAGATTTCGCTTGTCAGCCGTACTTGGACTCGCTCCTTCCCGCTGTGCCCACCACTGCTGGCTGGCAGCTGGCACGGGGGCTGGCAGAAATGCAGATTTGTGGCCCCTGCCGCGCTCAGCGGTTCAGAGTCCACGGTGAGGGGGGATGAACCCTTCTGCTCTGCCCAGCCCCGTGCCCTGCATTTCTCAGAGCTACCGACCTCCTCCACGTGTCCAACTAACTCCGCAGCCTCTGCAGGCACTCAGAGCACAGTGAGCACTGCACTGTGACCTCCTCCCTTAGTCCAGCACCACCGCTGAACGGTGTCCTACATTAAACTGTGCCAACCTGCAGCATGAGTCAACTCGAAGAATCTCTCTAGTGGGTTTGAGTTACATAAGTTAGAGAAAAATGTGCCTAATTAATACCATACTCAATTCTTTAGATTCTTGTCTCCATCATTCTGCCATATTTCCTGGCCAATGAAAATGCTCATTGTTTGTAATGTGTTTATTTATGGTAAAAATCAGAACTGTGTATTTTGTAAGTCTGTAATTGTTCTTGTCAGATGTTGTTAACTTGATGCCTGTTTTGTCTGTTTAATTTTCTTTTTTTTTTTAAAAGAAAGGTCAATATTTGCAAACATAGCTCCCAGAAGTCAGAGTCTGCTGTTCAACTCTGCAATGTCATTGTTATGCAAACTCCCACAGACCCTCAAATTCAAGGAGTGTTACTGACACTTTTAAAAATGGAAAACCACTTTATAAAGGCCTAAATTTGGCATAAAGAGCCTCACTTTAAGTACCCAAGTTTCAAATGGTGGCCAAAAAGAATGAATTTAAACCTTGGTTAGCAAAAAGAAAGATTTGCCTTACCATAGTGAGAGTTAGAAGCCATACTGACTGAATTCCCTAGATTAGGAGACATCCTGTGACAGTGGAAGGAAGACACTGGCTCATTCCAACCGTAGCATGGGTGAGCACTAACTGTCTGCAGAGCTCAGAAATCCAGTGTTTGTTGATGCTGTAGCTGACCAAAGTCTGGTCACCCAGGGATATCTGAATTCAGTAGCATGTACAAAGTCCTTCTTGCACTATATCTTCCCCCCAGACCAGGGGCAACATTTAATTTCATAAAGAAACTTGTAAAAGTGACTCTTGGCCTGTGTTTGTCTCCAGCCCATCTATCTGTGTGAAGCTGTTTCTTTTCCAAGTCACTGTGGGGATTGTGCCCTTGCAGCTCCACGAGGGGCTGCTCAGCCAGAAGGTGACCTCGGAGCAGCCACCCCATGGAGGGACAGTGGGGACACAGGGACCTGGCCAGAGGGGTCACTCTCTGCTCTGGGCAGGACACTGGGGCAATGCTGGGGGGAAAGGGGGCAAAAGGAAAAAAAAAATCAAAAAACCACTTTCTAAGAAGGCACTGAGATCAGGCAGCTGCAGCACTATTAGCACAACATACACAGACACCAAGAGGCACAGACATGGGGACACTGAAAGACACTGAGGCACTGCCACGTGTGTACAGACACCCACAGGGGGACATGGTGACCAAGAGACCCTGACACACAGACACGCACAGCTGTCAGACACTTGCAGCCAGCACTACTCAGTAACAGAAGGCAATTGTCATTTCTGTGTTTACCCTAAGTGTCTGCACCCTCCTTTCCTTATCCATGGCATGTTTGTTTTGATTGGCCAGGAAGAAAACCTGTTGGCACTAAAATTATCAATTTTCTGAGCTTATCATCAGCTTTGTAGTAAGTGGAAGGGGGTAGAGGGGCAGAGGACAATCCCCTGCCCAAGACATACAGGATCACACCCCACACTGAGCATGACCAGCTGTGACAATGCATCAGGTTGCTCATAGTCTTGTCCAGTTGCTATCTGGGTACACTCAAGGATGGAGATTCCCCTAAAACTTCTTTTATCCCTGCTCAAAACCACTCCATCTCCAGTGTGAAGGAAGCGCTGACATCTATACTGCTCTTGCTGCAGTGTCTGATCTGGTTTTAGGCAGAATGTTGCTTAATATACTCATCTTTACATCTCCAATGAAGTCACTCTGGTAGAAATCCTCACCTTTTCTCCCAAGGGAAATGGGGTGACAGTGGCACAGGACCCTGGAGTGCAGTGGCATGAAGTGCAACAACCCTGCTCCTGCCCGTCCTCCCCCACTGAAACACACACAAGAATTGGCTATTACTGATTACCTGTGTAGCAATACTCTGAACAGTAAATATGCATCGAGTGGTTAAAATAATCACATCACTGATCAGCTCTTACAGAACTTCATCTCTGACCAGTGCGCACAAAGGATTTTCAGAGACACCTTTTTTTACAGAAATTTCTGAAGTGCCAAACCAGACTTCTCTGGCCAGACAGCATCCCAGTCAATGGACAGTTAATTACTTCTGGAAGAATTCTAGTCTCCACTTGACTATCAGTACTCTTTCTAAATAGAAGTGTCCTCAGTTGGGATTCTAGTCTTGCACGTCACATTTGGAGCCAGGATCCAACCCCTTATGCAAGACTGAGATCAGGTAAAACAGCTGATCACACCAAGGGGTGGAACGACAACAGGAACACAGGAAACAGGTAAGGCTCAAACCCATAAACCATTGTGCCCAACACGCCCACCCCACAGACTGCTCTGAAGAGGATTTCATCACAAAATACCAGCCTTTGCTCAGTATCCAGCACCACTTCCTGATTCTCACCATAACCCTCAGTGTTTCCTGAACAAACCGTCACAGATCATGCACAACCTCCTTAGGTTTTAAGTGATTAGACACTCAAAAGTCATCTCATCCCCCAGGTTACTCATTAAATGGCAAAGTGTACCTGTGTGTGAGATGGTAACAGATTAACCAAGCCCAGCTTTCCCTCCTGCTCTCCGTGCATCCAGATTTGGGCTGGAGTGCCTCCCATTGTTCTGCCAATGGACAGTACCAGGGTGAACAGGGGTGCAGGCAGGACTGGGGGTGTGCACAGTGCCCAAGGACATCAGCTGAACTTGTGGGAATGGGGCTCCTGGCTGATCAAGTACAGCCTCTGACAAGCTCTCTGAGCTAAATGGACAAGACCATCGTGCCAGTTCCACAAGTGTCCATTTGAAACACAAAGAATCAGAGCTGTCAGCCATCAGCATCCTTTCCTCTGGAGCTGAACCTTCAACAGGGGGCAGAAATGCAGATTTGTGTACAAAATAAACTGAAGCTCCTGACGTGAGTCTGAACACCAATCCTTCTGGATTTTAGGGTAGAACCAGCTTAACTGCTCAGAATAACAGTTCTGCATTGAGTTACATAAAAAGGACAAAGACATTGAGTCGGGATGGTTTCAGGTTTTTTTTAGGGGTGTTGCCTCTATCTGTTCCTCTCCTTCTATAGATATTCATTTAGGAAACTTGTTGCAAAAACAGCCGTGTTTCTTAAGGACCTAAAACTGCCCAGATGTCATTCGGTCAAATAAAACAGAATTATGTAAAGCATGTGAACCAATTGAAAGAATGATTTCCTGAAGCTATCAATTAAAGTGAAGAGGACCAGTGGCTGCTAAATAATGTAGTTTCTACTCTGACCAAAAAAAAAGGAAAAAACCCAATCTCTATTTTGAACTATTAGTTTAGAATATCTGATTCAGACACTGTGGGTGTATACACCGTTCAAGTTCTAATAGCATCAAACCAGCACAAACTGTCTTTGTGCTAACTCAAAGTAAGAACTAGGTCAGTTCCCATGGAGAACAAAGTTCCCCCAAAGCAGCCTTTATGATCTTTCCTGTTTTATCCATTCCCTGAAGGACAGTGGGGTGTCAGCTGGGGAGGAGACCCATTTGTCCAGCAGAGTTCTTGGCCTCACCAAGTCCACTGCAGGAGATTCCCACTGTGCAGGACACTGCTCTGCCAAGCCTGCACAGCACTGTGCTGTCATCCAGCACCCAACCACGTGCCAACCACCTGCTCCTGGGTGTCCCAACAGCTTCCCAAAAACACCTGGAAACCAGGCCTCACTGTCACCAACAGGGGTAACTCAGAATGGAGGCACCTGCGAGGAACAAAAGAATGTCAGCTTCACACTGAGAATGCTTCGCTTCTTGGGATGCCAGAATGACAGAAATGAGTTTTTTAAATAAAAAGGACTTTCACCTGATGTGTCAAAGTATCAGGCTGTGCTCCTCCAGATTTACTGTAGTGGAAGCACATCTTCATGTAACAGCATCATTCAGGAAGTGTGTGGCAAGACTGGTATGCAACTATCAGTCTTTTGAACGAGTACTGCACACTCACCACCCAGACCCTGGAGCTGGCAGCACCTGGCAGGTGGGACAGCATGCAGCAAGTGCTGATTTCTTTATTGTTATGACTTCAGTTGTTTTAATTCTCTGTCAAGTTTCACCATATACCTGCTCATGAGGGTTATGGGCATTGCAAAGCCCATCTGGACAGTGAATATGGTAGAAAAGTAACTCCTAAAGCTTTAAGGAGGGAACCACTCACACCTCATTCTGCTGCTGGAGCCTCAGCCTGTGCCTGCTGCTACTCACATTCTCTACCAAACTGGGCAGGACTGGCCACTGCTACTGACATCAGCAGCACCACACTGGTACAACCCAAAATATCAACCAGAATGTCCTGTACCAGCTACCAGCAAAACTGCCTGTCCCAGAGCTCCCAGCCTAAGCAAAGCTGTAGGGTCAGGTCTTCAGGTAAGTGATGGCTTAAAGAATAAGAATTTTGATAGTGGACAAAAATTAACTGGAAAAAAAATGGAAGTGTTTTCAGCTGATTTCAAGCCCCTGATGACACAGTGGTGCTCCTCCAGTTGGACAGTGTGGGGAGGGAATCAATCTCCCAGGCTGCAGCGCCCCAGCTCGTGCCAGAGCGGAGCAGTGCAGGGTGCAGGCAGCAGTGTGACCTGGCACCAGACAGAAATGCCTCCTGCACCAATGCCAGTGCTACAGGCAGGGACCACAGCTCCAGGCAGCAGCCTGGAGTCACCTCCTTTGCACTCACAGCCACACAGCTGCAGGCCCTGCAGAAGCCAAAGGGTGCTCCTTCCCAGCCACACAGCAACCCCAGCTTGCCCTGCCTTGCCATTAACACCTCACCTTATTTCTGCCCTCTCACACATTTCCTTATCAAGCTACATGACTAAAACCCCAAAGCTTTAGCAGTGCTGGCACTTTCCAGGAAAAATGCAGGCTGCTTGTTCTTTTTGCTTAACACTCCTGACATCTCTCCCCCTGCAACTACAGCCCTCCTCTCTGCACGTCCTGAGCTTCCCTTTTGCACAAGTTTGCTACCAAAGCAGCTCCCTGTTTCACAGCCTGTGCAAATGGAATACCTGTGGTACTTACCCCAGAGCTGTGTACCTTTGTGTGTGACTGCCTACATTTACAGTTGTGAGATGGGAAATAAACAAGCTATCAACTTTAAGTCTTGTATAATTCTGTAATCCTCCCATAAAGCACTGACTATGCAGCAGCTATGGAACAGCATTCTGCTCAGAAGTTCCTTCTATCTTCCACACCTACTTCTTTCCCTGTTCTCCCAAGCAGCACCCACCTAATACCCAGGCTTGATAATCATTTGTGGCTTTTTTCTTTAACCTCCAGTAACCTGCAATAACATACTTGCTGTCTAAATCACACCACCAAGAAAAACCTTATCCCCAAATACAGCCACATGTTCACCGAAGCAGAGGGAACTGCACTTGAGCTCAGCTGGGAATTTCACATGATTACAATTCTTACAATGCTGGCAAAACAAAACTTGGGGTTAGTGTGTTCCCCTTTCTGAAGCATCAATTTGTCCACATATATTTACCTTTCCTGCCCAGAAAAGTAAAAGCTATTGTAAAACACTACAAAGTAGACTACCATAGCCCAGAAATGAAGGTCCAGCTGTGGCAATTTAAGCTGACAGCTGAGCTGCTCAGTGTCAAGCTCTTTCTGTCACATTTATGTTGGAAGGATCTCTCAGCCCAGCAGGGACTACAGCTGGGGGTTCCTTGTACCCACGAGGCTCAACAGTCTCCCCTCTACATCTGCAATTCTCCCTGTGACACAACCCAACTTCCCACAGCTGCCAAAGACTTCTGGCTGCTGTTTAAAATAAACATTAAAAAGCTGAAGTCATCACATGGCCTCCATTCTATTCTGGATAATTAAGAGAGGATAGCTAATACCCTGCTGGATACTGAAATAAAATTCTGGAGTGCACTTAGCCTCCTACACACAAGTCAGACGTTTTATCCATGCAATTCAGCAACACTGACATTTCCTACACAAAAAATTCCCATCTAAATAGTAAGAGTACATTATTCCTGATTCCAAGGGAGCTCACCAATAACACTATTTCTGTTACCTGACTTTGTTTAGAACAAGCCGTGGAGTTTAGAATCTAAAGCAAGATGTTAGAAACAGCAAATTTTTGTTTTGCCCATAATTAGTTACAGGAAAATTTGAAACTCAAAATTTCTTGCCTGGTTTCTACCAATCACTAACTGAGCAGATATTTTCCTGGAGGGGGCTCTGGCTGTTCTCAGGTGTTCAAAGCTGCCCCTAAACGAGGCAGTTCTTACCAATGCATCTGACCTCCACAGCAAGTACCCCACAGCCACTCCTCAGTGAGGGGAGGGTAGCACACATTAATTACACTGCCACTGCTACATCAATCTGGCAAGAAGGAAAAGTCAAACCATTGCTGAACCCACCATTTTGGCAGGTCCATGGATACATTTAGAGCCACCATGAAAGAAACTCTATCTAGAGACTTAGAGTTCAGTACCATGTCCTTACAGGTGTTGAATCCAGCACAAGGTCATGTCTCACAGCAGCAGACTCCCAGGAGAACAGCTACATCAGAATCCTTCTAGCCCAAGAGTGATCAGCACCATGCTGAAGAACAGCTTTTCCCTTTATAGCATCCCAGATTTCAGCAACCCACTGCTTGAGGATTATGAATTTTCATCAGCTGCAGTGCTCTGCAAAAAACACTCCCAACCCTATCTACCTGCAACAGGAAAGCAACCCCAGGACAGCTGACCAACAATTAGCTTGAGGTAAAACACATTGAAAAAAAATAAATCTGTCCATGGTATCCCTTGTGCTCAGCTACAATTTTAGCTCAACTACTTAAAACTACCTGTAGCAATAATCCTGACAATGAAACTATTCCTGCAGATTGATGCAGTCACGTTGCACCTTCCTCTTCCACATGTGTAGCTTTTTTCCAGAAGGTTACCAGGTAAGTTATTGTTATTTTTGGAGACCTACAATAAATGAAAATAGCCAGTTAGTTCAAGCAGCTTAGTTGTTCCCTGAGAGCTTTACTACCACCCACACACTGAAGAAACAGGATAATTACCCACATTTCAATCCTACTCCGCTCTCTTCCTTCTGGGGAACACTCAAGACACTGATTTATAACAGTTTTCTGCTCAGGGCTGTCACCTCTCCAATCAAACAGCACGGGTTTGGTATGAAGCAAATGCTGGAGTATTGGCAATTTTGACACCTGTTCCATTTCCTTTGTTTTAAGCTATGAAATAAAACCTCCCAAACCCCAGGAGATGTCTCAAAAGGGAACAAGGCAGGGTTGAACATCTTTACCACACTCTCAGACAGGACAACTTGGGGCAGCTGATTCCCCACTGGGGAGCCCTTGCCACTGTGTTATGTTAGGCATCCAGAAACCTTACTGAGAAAAGCCACTCATCCCCATTGCAACATTTTGCTTTATTCCCATCAATCACCAGATTTCATCAGCTTGAAGAGTTTAAATGTACCACGCTGTTCCCCAGCACAGAATGTTTTCTGGAAGGATGTCACCAAAGACAGGAGGAAAGAAACCACAATAAGCAACACAAGTCAATCTTTATTGAAAACTGAAGTATTAATACATAACAATTCTTGTTACAATAAACGTGCTTTTAAGAATTTAAACTTGAGCTCATCTACTCATTGAATTGCATAAAAAATAAAAAAAAAGTATGAATTTTCACAATTGAACTGGCTCAGAATGGAATCTCCACTCTTTGTGTTGATGCGATAGTTCAATGCAGGAGTGAGTGATGCCTTAAAACTTATTCTGGAAGACAACATTGACCTAAACTTAAAAAAAAAAAGTACCAATACAACTGTTCCTAAGACAGTTTTAAAAAAAGTCATAAAAAGGAAACCTGTGTCTATTTCATAACAAACATGGAGAACTATTACTGGGGCCTCTTGTACTTCCATTGCATGCACTCACTTTTTTAGATCTTAAGACAGGAGGGCAGCCAATAATAGCATTACAATTAAAAAAACCCACTAACAAATCCCTTCTATTTAAAACAAGTCTGTACAGCAGCCAGCTAAAAAAGCTTTCCCAGTTTGCCTGCTAAGTGCCCAAAAGTCACAACCGGTTTAGAAAAGTCATGTTCATTTTCTTGATGTTGAACTTCAAGGCCCATAAATTGTCTAGATTTAAAAATCACAAATGGACCCTTGCTACGTGTGAAATTCAGATGTTTCAGTGTTATATGCAACCCACACAAGAGAAGGTTTCTTGTCCCCACTGTTGCTCTCACCTTCCCTGCCCTCAGCACCCTGGGCAGGGGCTCCAGACTGCCCAGAGTCCTCCCAGCAGATGGGAACCAGCTCAACTCCGGGCCAGCCCTGCACAAACTGCCCCACCCTGCTGCAGGTGCTCCTGCCCTGTGGCATTCCACCTTCCTCATGTGAGGAAGCCTAGAGCTGACACAACCCAGGATTAGAAACTGACACTTCTTGGGGAGAACAATGTGAGTAGAGCTGGAATCTCCAGGTCTTTGACAGCCCTCCCAAAGCCTGGCTCCCAGGGCTGAGGAAGTGCCTGGACTGACACGAGCTGGAGCAGGCTGGGGCACACTGGGGCTGATTCCTAAGGAACACTGCACAAACACAGCCCAGGCAGGCAGGGAGCAGGCACAGCCATGGGCTCTGTGCCTCGAGCTCCAGCTGAAGCATCACTACTGCTCACATTCCTAAGATGGGAGGTTTCACACACACGGGAGTTCCCACTCCTGCTGTGAGTTTGACCCTAGAGTGAGGTGGTGGTGTCAGACTGCTGTGCTCACCTATTTGAGCAAAACCCAAGTGAACGGTGTGGAACTGTGCTGAAGCACTGGGGAGTGATTACAAGTCAATGCTCTTGCTTTCCCAGCCCAGGAGCAGTGAATGCAGAACACTCCACGGGCAGCAGCCAGTGCTGAGTACCCAGGTGTACAGCTCTCCTGACAACACCAAGACACGGTGGTACTGATGGGTGGTGGTTTGCTTCTGTTGTTTGGTTAGCTTTTTCAGTGGATGGAGCAATACAAGGAAGAACTTCACCTAAAATAAAGGACTTTTTGTCACCTACTGCTGCATCTAAGCATTTAACTTGCATAGTACACTCAAAACGAAGCTTTCTTGAGCAGCATTCCTGCATGTCTCATAGAAACTCCAAACAGGAGAGGGTTACAACAAGCATAAGCAACATCTAGTAGTAAGTTGTCTCTTTTCCTTGCTAGTGTTTAGTTCCACCACCACACTGACTAGGGCTATGTGGTTTTGGTGCCAATTATTAGCCATTTTTCTTTCGCTGCTGCTACATTTAAAAGACATTTTCATCAGCTGTTACTGACATAGGGAATACCTCGGTTTTTAAAAAATACTTTATCTAGACGCAACACCTGAAATTTGAATTAAAAAAAAATTTCTTGGACTTCTCTTTGTTATTGCTGCAACAGTTATTTTCAGTTCCAGGTTTATAGTAGTACTTTTTTGTTTTTAATCATATAAAGCTGCCATAAAAGTTTTCTTTTTTTAAAGAGAAGCTTGATCTGAAATGTCTCTACTGCACTAGCTCTTTTCATTTGCTGAGGAGCTTTAGTGCAAACACAGACTGCGTTTTCATTTATAAAGGAATTCTAAATAGGGAATGTTATATAAAAAGCAGGAGAGAATGTTTTGTAAGACCCTCACTGTGTAAACGCCTATTTAATGATGTACAGTTTCCCCCACTGCAGTTTTATATCCATGCTTTCTACTATTTGCAACAAAATACCATTAAGATAGTTATATATACACATATTCCCCCCGTCCCCCTGCACTGTGCTTTTGGTTACTTTTCAGAACAACTCCTGGAGACAAGCTCCAGCCTCCCAGTAGGATCAGAATCGCTCAGGACTGGAAGGTGCAGTACCTTTGAAAAAGGTACAGTTTCTCCCTCCTGGATGAATCCCATAATGCAACTTAGAAAAAAAAGTGCTCAAGTAAGTGAGACTGCCTAAGTGTTACAGAATACTACACCGAGACCAATTCCAAGATGACATTTAGGAATCTGAAGTTAGAGCAAATACATAGGAAGTTATATTCATTCCTTAACTATTTCTCTATTGCAGCATTCATGGAAGTTCTCTCCTATGACTTTAGTTCATGGGGATGAGACAGGAGACAGCCAAACTTCCAGCCTGGCCCTCACAGCTCTGCTCCAGCCCTCAGCTCCCGGTCAGAGCCGCGCTCAGGACGAGCGCCCTGCGTCGGTGCTCACTGTGCTCTGCCACACCTGACTGATCACAGCTGCCAATCTAACACACAAATGGAATTGTTACACAGACTGAACAAAGCACTACACGTTCAACTAAGTTTGTCTTGGATCATTTTCTGCTCCATATAAAAACATATGGAAATCCCTAAGCTGCAGTAAGTGCTCATGAGTAAGGTTGAAAGTACTTATTCCAACAACATAGTTACGTTCAAGGCATTAGAAATAAGGGGGCCATCCACTGACAGTGATTCATGCAAAATAAACCTAAACTTTATTTAAAAAAAAAAAGGGTACAAAATACAGAGAGTGCTTACTGTAAAAAATAAAGTTACTGAAGGCTCTAACCACCAACGGGGTATGAAGGTACACAAGCCTCTCACCAGGGCAGAGTACTGGGATGGCAGCACTAAATCAGCACTGATGCTACCCCAAATCAGCTGCCAAACCTGTACAGGAGCAGAACACCCCAAAACAAAGCATAACTAAGATACACAACTTCAAAAAATTTAATTCTGAATGGAAGTTAACCTACGAGAACAAGACAGCCTGATATACCTCTGTGTAAATGCTTAAAAGGGAACAACATTTTATATCCATTTACTGCATAATTTATTGCAGGCAGAATGTATAAAAAAAAATTGCATCTTTCTGGAATTGTAAATCAAGCAGGTTTAAGAAGAACCTCGGTTTTAATGTGCAATATTCAAATTTAAAAATTTAAAATCTTCCCCGTAACAATTTTGGTATACAAATGGGTTCCAAGGCTAGCCCTTTATCCCCACAGCATTTGCTTTGAGGTACTTTAAAAATTGAAGTTGCAAGAAAGAATATCACAAATGACTCATTGCAATGAAATGCTAATCTGCAGTCGAGTCTTATTTTACGTGCTTCCAAGTGCAATTTAGGAAGTAAAAAAAAAAAGAAAATACTAAGAAAACACATCAAAAGGCAGTAACCAACAAATGGCTCCTACTTCAATTACAAGTATTTTCATGAAAAAAAAACCAAAATGAAACTGCTATTTAAACCCTCTATATTCTGGCAGCCCTACTACAGAGTATCCATAGTCCATACTGCAAGTAGATAATAAGGAAATTGTGTTAAAATGATTTGTTCCCCTTTAACATACTCATCAGGCACACAAGCTTTCCTCAGAATAACATGCAGCTGAACTCTGTTGCAGAAAGCCCTTGCACTTCTTAAGTTTCTGGAAAGCAAGCTGGATCAACTGCACATACATTTTTAACTGACTAGAACATTCTTTAGGAAAAAAACAGCACAAATTTGCTCAACTGAGAACTAAAAGGAAATGTTTTTCTATCAGTCTGTGTGGCAGTCTCACTTTGACACATCTTGCATTATCTGAAAGATAGTACTGGATAGAAATCTCCCCAGGACATGCTACTCATTCTGCAGGTGATATCACCTCCTACTATTCCTAAGAGCCAGTTTTGCCTCAAGGAAGTTTGCCTTATTTACTGGCACACACAGCATTACCTTTGTCATTTCATTCTGATCCTTGAGAACATCTGTATAACACTGATTCCATACAATGAAAATGAAAAGGTATGAAGTAAACTAATGGTGTGCGGGATGTCTACAGCTTGTCTGACTCATTTTCCAGTCACTCCAATTTATCAGCTGAATTTGAAAAGAACACATCACTTAAACAAAAATATGCCCCTTTTAAACTGGCAACTCCAACAACCTGAAACAGGCTGAAGCACTCATCTAATGTATGTTATGGTATTCTAGAAAGAAACTCACTTTCATGATTCTACCTTGTCAGACCCTGCATACATTACAACAGTGCATTAGTGATACAAGTTGTAAAATACTTTTCGGTTCCTTTGGATTTGCATATGATGGTTTTTGCATCAGTCACTGCAGGTAGATTGAGCAAGCTTTGTTTTTGTGTTTTAACATGCATTCAACTAGATATGGATCAGAATAAATTTATACTCCCTTTTTATCATTATAATTAGCTAAAAAATTGCAAGACAGTCCACAAAACAGGATTTGCTTTAAGACTAACTGCTGGAGTTCCAAGATGTAAGATATGCAGCACTGGAAAATCTTCAGTGATCAGGAATTAGTAGTGTTTAGCCAAGTGTTGAAAGCATTCAGAAGGAAAGTCCTGGTTGGAGGCATGAGGGCTTCAGCACCAACTTTTAAACCTCAATTTCTTGATTGCATATCTCCCATCTTTAAACCTACATTTAGAGGGGGAAAAGAATGGGAAATACTCTCAGTTAGGTGAAGTACTATTTGAGTGTGGCAGAACACACTAACATTGCATGCACCACATACACCAACAAATGCTAACTGTTAAATAATGTTACCCTAGCACTTATCCTGCCACGTTCTGGGCTAAGAACACACTGCATGGACTTGCTCTTGTCATGTCCAGCTTTCTGTCAGCACCACTGGTGTTTTTAAGGTAGAGGATGCAATATTAAGAAGGTATTTTGTGCTAAATTTAATTACCAGCAGTCATGAGTTTATTCCCAGCATAATTTTCACTTCTTATATTCATGTAATGTGAGACTCTTGGCTGAAATACTTAATGAGAAACATTTCAGATCTGCAGACAGCTGTGCAGCATCACAGCAAAATGAGAAATGGCTGCTACATTAGTAACTCAAAGGGAATGGTCACCTGCAGTCTCAGAACTGCTGAAACAGAAATCCAGAGGAAGTTAAAACAAAGCTCAGTTTTGTCATAAACTAAATGGACTAAAGTGAAAATCTCAAGTTCAGTTGGTCTGACAAGTCATTATTTCAAATGAAGCTGTTTTCAACTTGTGCTAAAAATAACCAAACAAACCAGAAACGATGTGGGTATCACAAACAAACAAACAAACAAAATTAGTCCTTGTGTCAGTTTGACAGAGATTACAGTCCCAAATCCATCCACTTTATAGCTGATTTCAAAATTAAACTCTTTTTCTTGAAACCCACAATCTAAATTTTGGTTCACACTAAAAATGCTTTTTCATGCTGACTGCAATGAAGTATGAACTGATACTTACCTGAAACAGAGTGAATACATGAAATTATTTCAAGGTTATCTGTTTCAGCAGCTTGTGGGGACTATTCACCCTCTGAGCAAGGCAGAACACCTTGCCTACATATTTACCCAATCACAGATAATCTACTACAAAGTCAATTACATTCATACAGGAATCGCAGTACTGCTGAATTCAACAATTACCAATGATTCCAAAATACTGAATATATTTTATTCCAGATGTATTTTAAATAGGCCAACTTAAGGCTCATTCTTTCATATCTGACAATCAGGCACCATGAAAATGATTCATGACTTGTGAAGACACAGACCACTCAAGAAAACCCAATAATATTTTTGAGTATTCCTGCTCAATTGTAACACTGTAGAAGCACCCCCCATTGCTCACCATCTGCAAAATGTCCCCAAAAGAACTTGAAATGCTGTTTGTAAGAAAGATTAACTGCTTTCAATGCAACTTACACTGACTGCCAGGATGATCACCACTGTGGGGGCACATAACTATAGGTTGGTGTTCCTGGAGCCCGATACGTGGGCATAGTAACTGGATGAGGGGCTACTGGAGTTGGGGAATGAGTTGTCAACAAAGTACCTGGAATGAAGAGAACAGTTTTTCAGTAAGCAAAAATTCTAGTAGAGAGGAAAAACAAAATTAAAAAAAAAGGGGAGGGGTGAGAAAAAAACCAAATCATTTTAAAGACAATTACAACTTGCTCATCTTCAAAATTACCAGTATCGTTTTGCACTCCAGTCCCAGTCTTCAAACCTTTATGCCAGGGGGCCATTTTAGCCCAGTGGATGTTTAGACCAATGCATACAAAGATATTCAGTACTCAAAAATAGCTCTAGCAGAAACCCTGCAACATAAGCAACTTGCCCCACAGCAGGCTTTCCATGCCATTAAGAATATTTGGAGGAAGAGATAACTTGACTGATAAATCAGAATAAATTAGTTCTTGTTTGCATTGTTACAGATAGGCTTTCTCCCCACAAATGAAGCTCTAATGTTAGCTCAGTTTGTGACACCTAACTCCCCTAGTTTTGAGGCTTCTCAAATTAAATCATAACTTTGACAGGGTACAAGCCAGAATCTCAAAACAAACTTACGGCTCTTGTTTTTTAGATTTTTAAATTAGCGTCTCTTGAGTGAACAGGCACTTTTCTTTGTGAGTTAACAGCCAGTGAGTAACAAAGCATGACACTCCCTCAGGTAAACACTCACAGATGAGACTGAGTTATTGGTGAAACACCATTCTCTCCAAAACACTACCACCAAACTCTGTGGCAACAGGAAGGAGACATCCCCAACCATTTCTTGTGACACAGAGGACCTGAAGATAGTACAAACATGTGAAGTGCTGTATCTCAAGACAAGGAAGGTCTGTGATATGAGGGGTGAGCCCAGAACACCACATCTTCCTCAGCTCTAAGAGGCTGCTGCTTTCAACTGGCATAGAGAAATGCATTGTGAGGAGGGAGTCACACTCTTGACACTGGTATGAGGAGAAACAAAGCGTGCCAAAGTGGTATTCCATACAGATACGAAGGAAAACTGCTGTCCTGTAATACTAACTCTGAGAAGAGGGTGTGGTACCTCCATCCTTAGGGGTGATCACAGCACTCCTGAACAAGAACAAACCCTGACTTCGCTGGACTCACTCAGAAGACACAGGAGCTGCACAAGTCCTTCTGAGCTGACATTTGTATGATTCTGTCAAGTGCACCTTTTGTAAAGCAGCTGTGCCCCCCCAGGCTCAAAGGAGAGCCTCGGTGAGGAAAGGCCCTGGCTGTGAGTGCACCCACCTGCTGACATTGCCATGGTTGTCCCAGCCACCATGCCCATGGTGACCCCGTTCCCTCGGGGCGGCGGGATCGGAGCAGGGTACATGGTTGCTGGCATTCCATTGGGCTGCACGACTGTGGTGTGGTGGATTACGTGGGGTGGTGCTGCATACAAAGGCTGTGTGTAGTAAGTGCCTTGCTGTTGGAGAAAAAACAGTACGGGAAGTAATTACAGTGTATCTGCTGGGGAATCGGAATGATAGCTTCTTTCACAAATGTATCAGAAAATAAAAGTATTACTCTAAATGCAATGAGTAACCAGAGCAGAAGCTGAAACATTTATTGCAACTATTACAACTGTGTTTCACTCACAATTTAGCATTTTATCCCTTTGTAAGGCATTTAGGATAAGATGTGAATTAGGGACCACTGTAGATGCTGACTGTACCTTGGCCAATAAGGGCACATTTGCCATTCATTCTTTGATCCTTTTCATATATTAATCCATGACAGAACCTCTCATTCTTTCACAACCTTTTATTCAGTTGCTTTTAGTAAAAGAACCTAGTGTTTTTGGCAAACCCAAGTACACTAAGCAGAATAAAACTTGTTACATGCTGATTAATCCTCTTCAGCTACTGCTTACAAGCCAGGTGAGTTCCCTCTATGCAATGAAGGCCAACTTTTCCTTAAAATATCGTATTTATTGAAGTGTCTTAATGCTATCCTTTGTAGTAGTTTTCAACAGCTTCCCTAGCATGAGTCTTGGTAAATCCCTGAAATTTCAACAGAAACTTTGTAACAAAAATTATGATAATTTTTGACAAAACAAAAATCAGTTGGTAACAAATCAGTTCAGTAACAAAAATATTGGTAGTTATAGGATCCAGCACGTTTTGATAACTGCTGAATTTAGTGTCTCTTCAGAGAGTGAACACATTACCAGTAAGTGCTGAGTAACTGTCATGCGAGAGAGGATGTAGACTGGCACACACACTAAATCACTGTATTACAAATTCTGTCTGCATGCAGCTAAAACTTCCTCTCCATGCACAAAGGAGTGACTGTGATGAGAAGTGAAGAGTTCAGAGGTATTACAGGGATGCCCAGAGGTGTTTTGTGGCTCTGTACCTGTGCATATGGGTTCTGCTGGGGGTAGGCACTTCGGACTGGGTACACAGCAGTCTGGTAGGGGTTGGGTGACGACGAGTACGGCGGCACTGCCCCACTGGTGGGTGAACAGGACACTTTGTACGGGGTGCCGGGCGTGTAACCTGAAACAAAAGGAGATCTGCACTGGAACACTCAGCAGCACGCTGCTTCCCAACGACAGCAGTAACCATTCTCATGTTTCCCAACTCCATAAGCTTCATGTGAGTACTTGGGAAGTTAGTCCCCACATCCAAGTACAAATTCTGTCATTTACCTAATACTGGCAACAGTCTGGAAATAGCATCTGACTGTGTCAGCTAAGCATGAGAAGGCAACTATACTTGGACAATTTATTTTTCAAGTCTATGGATACAGGGCAAAAAGTGCATTCTCATAGTAACACATTAAATACCAGGCAGCACCCCACAGGTGTCAGTCAGTTCTCCACACACCCCCAAATTGTACTGGCAAAACACAGTAGCAGTCAACTAACCTGCTGCAGGAGATGATACAGCACAAGAGGATAAATTTCAAAAGCCAGAATCGTCAAAAGACCTCGTGATGGATTTTCAGAGAACTGAGACAAAATATGCAACCTCTACTTGAACTTACCTTTATTTCTATTTGTTTCCTGGCATTTTCTGAACTGATTAAAAAAACCCATGAAATGCTATACCTTTAAAACACGAACTGCAAAGTTCAGTGCAACTGCAAATTCGACTTGGAAAGCACTTTAAGATCCTTAAATTTTTTTTTGAATATTATATATGTAGATACATCCTTAAACATCATTTAAGAGTTGTTTTTATACTACAGGAAGACTTCAGATGCCATCAGGAAGTGGTTGGCATTCCTACTACAAGGCCCCCCCAAATCAGCATGCCTTTGTAAGTATTTGGAACTGTTAAATTTTTACAGGGATAAGTGGCAACTGCTGGCTCAGACTCTGCCCAAAGACAGCTTTTCCATAATTTCTCCAGCCCTCATCAGACAAGGTCTCAGGGTCAGAACAAGGGCTTGAAGAGGCATGGAGGAGATTATGAGATATATACATATATATATATAATGTTTCTGCATGCTACATTCTCCAGATTATTCTACAGCCAGAGTGGAAATATGAACACCTCAGTAGCAGCATCCAACATCAATAACATTCAGGGTAGCAACAACAGGCATGACCTAGTCTGGAGAAAGCATCAGGGCCCTTGCCTGTGCTGCTGTGAAAAGATCTTGGATCTCATGGAGGTCCACCACACTGGGAGACACAACATCCACAGGTACAATTTGTAGTTAGTTGGAATTGAATAAACTAGTACCAGGACAGTGCAAGAAAGAACAGACACCTGGTAATTATAAAAAAATGAGACTATGAGAGTAAAGATTAGGTTGATTTTAACTGACTTCAATACAGAGAACAGATCTGCAGTTGTATAGCAGACAGAATGCTGGCATCTGTGCTGTCAAAACATCAGTCTGTGCAAACAGCATGAGGACACATGACCTTCATTCTTCTTGAAAAAGTCTGGGCTTCTTTGCAATGTCATGACACCCTTCAAACTGAAAGCTGTTTAGCTAACAAAAGAAATAGCTTTACTGTTTCTTTTTATTAGAATTTTTACCTTTAAAAAGCTGCACCACAGCACTTACTCTGAACTCTTGCTTTTAGAGATTCTAAGTATCTCACACATCCAGCATGCTGAGGAAGTAACTTCTATTAGTATGGGGAGCTATTTGTGGTGAAAACCCCGGCTACAAAATGCTGACCATGAAGAATCACTACAACCATGTCCTCCTCAGTGAAGCCCACTTTCATTCTAAAAACCCACTGATGCAGCTGCACAGGCAATTTCTCTTTCATTCTTGCAAAGTGGTAAATCTGCACAAGAGGTATTTCTGCCATCCCATTTATTTTTTTCTCCGTAATATGGAGAATGCAAAGGCGTTAACAGTAAATGACAGGATAAGTCAAAAACACAGTAATTTAAGACAGTTACCTGTAAAAAAGTACCCTTTTGTAACAGCAGTGGTACAGCACATTCAAATACTGCTGTGTAACATGAATTTACAAAAGCTTTGATTCTACAAACAAGCTGTTACATCAGAAAGGTTAAAAAAGATATAAAAAAATCCCAGCTGTTAGGACAAAGTACTCCAAGTTGTTGTCTGCCTGAATTAGAGGCCTGTACATTTTGAACTTTTGTTCACAGCTTGAAGAGCTACTAAAAATTAAAGCTATTCTTAGTTCTAAAATAAAAGCTTACTTCCTATTCAACAGCAATAAAGACTATCAGTACTAGTTTTTAAAAAATTAATGACATTCCATGACTGTATACGACTTTTATGCATCTTTATTGCTTTTTCTTAGAAGTGGAAAGGTTTACTCTGCTACATAGCATGAGATAGATTCCAAGATTAATCACTGTGAACTAATATTACAACATGATTAAGTCTAACAGGTCCAGAATCTTTGCCAGAATTCCCATGATTTGTTAAATTGATTCCCTGCAGCTTGGCCTCAGCTTTCTGCAGCAGGATTTGCAAACCGCAGCCTGTACTAAGACTTGGAGCTACCTTTCAGTTACCTGATCCTAGGATCAAAGCTCCCCCTCAGCACAGCTGCAGGATATATGCAGGGCAGCACAGAAGGCAGTGAAACTCAGGGGCCAGACAGCAATAAAGCCAATAATAAAAGCCTACATGGGGCTCTGCCACCTGAGCTAGGAGCTCTACCCTGATGGGAACTGCTCTCCCTTGAACATGGCTCTGGGGTAAGTTCTGAAGCAATCCAGTGCAGATGCAAGCTGGCATCCCTAGACATGGTACTGCCACAGTGGCAACACCCAGCCATGGGATTGATCTTCTTTTTAGTTTCTGGAACCTCTAACATTAACCTGTTTCCTTACTTTAAATTCAAGGCCAAAGAAAGGCAAAGTGTGAGTCTGCACTCACTCTGCCTCTAAGCAGCAAACAGTGACAGAGGTTGTACCAACTGGGATCCCACACAGTTCCAAGGAAAGCTACACATTTTTGACAGGTTCTGCAGGCAAACATTTTAGAGAAGTCTTTTGCCTCAGTAATTGCTGCCACACCCTGAAGAGTCTCCTGGTAGTTAATGAAGTCAATCCATTATGAACACTGAACTTCAATACCAAGCAAGCTTTCACAGCATAAGCTTCCAAATTTCAAGCAGTATCCTTTCCTGCTGCCAAAAATTACACAAGGGCATTCAGGAACAAAGTTGGTTATGTGCTACATGTACCTCTGGAAAACTGGCATAGTACATGGAAGTGAAAGAGTTCTGAGGATGCCCAGCTCTACACTAAAACAAAGCAATGGAATTCCTTCCTATACAAAATAATCTAGGGTGAATACTGTTGTATCAGGTGCATGTAGGAATTAAACACTACCAGCTTCTGCTTTGTTTCTATGATTAGCACATTAAAATCAAGTTCTACTAATGAAAGCAGAGCTACACAGAAATAACTTTGAGTGCCTTCTTTTTCATATCTGTTTTTCCACCTCCCTTTTCCTAGGCTCATCCCATTCCCTTCCTTAAATGACACACAGGTAAGTGCAGTAACCTAAGTCCTTGCCCTGCATCCACAATGGTCAATCAGTTTTACGCAGCAACCAGGTTTTCCTGACCATCAGCTTGTGCAAGACAATCTTAAGGGCAGAGAGAAGCCAGCAAGCTCCACTTGGAAAGATATGATTTAAGAAAGGGATGAAAAAGAATAATTTTGAGGATAACAGAGAAGCAAAAACAGGAATCTGGAAATTACCTCAAGGATGCAAAGCAAGCAGAACCATGAAGGAAGCAGTGAAGAGAAATGCAATGCAAACCTCATCCAGAAATACAGAAAAAAATCAGCTAAAACCTCAGCTGTTCCCTTGTAGGAAGGTGCATGCAGTATGACTTAAGATTGTAATACTGCTAATTTATCAGATGATTCCTTATGAGTCATGTTCAAGGTAATGTAAAACTTATCCCACAGTACAAGTGTTACTGTGAGCCCCTACAGCTTTCCCTCCTTCTTGCTTCTAACCACCTGCAAAGGTCAGGTTCCTGCTGTGACATCCATGTGCACGTACCTGTCTGGAAGGTGGGATTTGCTCCAGGGTACATGTTGGGGGAATAGGCAGGAGCAGCCGCTGCATAGCCCATTGGGAAGCCAGCTAGAACAAAGAACACACCACAGTTATTTTCTAGACTGACTTTACTCCCAAAGTTCTCATTGCACATGCTTTCACTGAGGCAAGCAAACAGCCTTCAATCACACCTCCTCAAACAAAACACTGCAGTCCTCTTCTCCCAAGCTCCCTGAAGATGAAAGCTAAATGAAGAGAACAGCTGTGGTTTCCCAAGTCCATTCTCTCTTACATCCCTGTTCCAACAGCCATCTCCACTGGCCAAGTAACTCTCAAGTTAGTTGGAAAACAAAGCTTTGTGTAACTGTCCTGCACTCCTCTCTCTGGTGTGATGTACTAATGATGCCTTAGGAATTTAGCTTTTGTATTTTTTATGCATTTGTAATATTGTAATTCTTCTGTGTGTAACACTAAACTCCATATATAGTGCTAGCTGCTGTCCTCACATTTTGGTCAGAAAAACCAATTCCTCTCCAGGCCGGGGAATCAAAGACACCTCACTGTCTCATGCCTCTAGAAATGTAAAATTGAGTTGGGGGGAGCAAACCTGGGGTAAATTACAGCTTCATTACCTGAAGCTGTAATTGGAAGATTAACCCCCAATACACAAATGGACAAAACTTACAGAAGTGTGAAAACCTGTGACCTCTCATCCATTTTTGGGTGTAGTCCCTGGGTGGGTTTTCTCTGCCCTAAATGTACCTGAAGGCCCTTCAATAAATAGAACTGCTTTTTATTCCCTTGATTTTGTCTGGGCTCTGTTTTTATGTAGTCCCAAAAAAAGTCCTCACATACAGTACTTATCTGAATGGACTTTTTCACAGAAATAAATCACTAGAAGTCAGAGTGACTCTGACTCCAGATCAGAGATATCTCAAGTAGAAAGTACAAAGCAGGAGCAGTCCAAATTGCTTGCTGAATTTGACACATATTTGCTACTACAGTCTGTATCAAACAGTTTCAGACACACACTGCCACAAGAGTAACAAGTGATTCAGAGGTGCTGGCAAAGTGACAGTGAAACACTTCTGCACCAGAGAACGCTGTGATATACTTCAGTGTAAGGCACAACACAGCATTAGCAAAAGCTTGTTATCTGAAACTCAAAGCTTGTTCAGATTAAGTGAAATTTCTGAATTAATCATAGTTTCCCCAAGAACCTATTTACATTATTCAAAGCTGTAAAACCAAGTAATGTCTGTATTCAGAAAGATGGAGTTACTACCACATTCTGCTCTCTACATATAAAGATTTCAGCTCCTTCAGATAAAAGGCAATTAATATTTTCATACCTGTCAGATGTAGGACTTAGTTTTAAACTGCTGCTCAAATTTGAAGAGTTTTTATTTCGCTATGAATCCCTGGGTCCTCAGCAATTACTCCCAACAATAAGAATTACTTAGCTCAGGACTATATATGCTAACCCAGTTTTGTAAAGCACTGTAAACATATCAAGTGACATACACTTGGCATTACTATTAGGTGGTCAGCATGGAGAAGACTAAGAAAAGCCTTAGGCTTAAAAACCAAAGTTAAAAATAACATATCCAAGTTGTAACAACTTTTCAGAGTGCAGATAGCGCTTCAGTTTTCAAACTCACAAGCTGCTGGTGGGAAGCTTTAGTACAGCTGTACCTTCCTCAAACACACCACACATCTGCCCAAGTGTGTATGGGAAACATTTGCAGTCCATTTTTTCTTTCTTCACAGCTTTAGCTGCACTGTGGAGCACTCTGAGCTATTCAACAAACAGGTCATTTGTGGAAATGTAACTACAACAAGCAGCAGCTTTAGCTTCTACAAGGAACTTCCATCCATATGAGAACATTTAAATATTGATTTCTTGCTGCTGTAAAACTATCCAACAGCCTAAAATAGGTGTAGCATAATATAAACAGTTATTAAATATGCAACAGCTTTAGAAACACATTGCCTTTCAATAATGCATTCCACCTACTGCTGTGCTCCTCACTTTCTATTACCATGCAACCAATGTAAATGCAATGATTCTGAGTGGAGAATCTGCAGCTTTTAAATTAGGAGAAGCAAAGAAGGGGGACTTAGTCATGCAACATTTTTTAAAAAATCCTACAATGCAAGTCTACTTTTCATTCTTGAGAATGTGCTTTGTATTTATCCCACAATCTTAAAGCCTGGACCAGGCAGTTCAGCAAATTCTCTAATGGTGTAACATATTATTGACTAAGCTGAGTTTAAGGGTCACAGTTGTGTGAACTGACCAACCAACTGCTAGGGAGAATTCAAAGTAACCACACTGTAGCACAACATTTAAGGTGCTTCTGTAACAATTCTACTTTAATTCTGTATATTTTAATTATACAGACCGGCAAATATAAAGTACTTACATAATTTAATATATAGTCTAGTGTATAGAATAGTAGAATAAAAGAGTAGCAATTGTAATGCTGTTTAAACTGCTATTTACAAATTGACAATAGTATTTTTTCCTAAATAAATTAAGGTACAACTTAGTTTAGTATAGCCAAGAACATCAATGCAATATGTAGGTGCTCATAAGTACAAATCAAAACCTGGTTAAATATAAATCTGAGTTCAGAAAATGAATAGAGCAAAAGTTATGAAGTTATATTCAAATAATCCATAATAATCTTTCTCTACAGAAAAAAAAAAGAAAAAAAAAGGCTGGAAAAAGCAATCTATTATAAATACAGAAATAAGTGCTCCTTAGATTATATTAATGAGTAAGCCTCTGCTGCTTGCCTTATAATAAGATTACTACAACCTCTAAAACTCAGTTACAGAGTAAAACCATCCTGCAGGGCTTAAAGTTACATAGCGTCAGCTTTACCATTTATTACTGCACCATTCCAGTCACTCAACAGACTTAAAAACATTTCCACACATTTTGTGTTTCCCTTATAAATACTGAAGAAATCAGGGAAGATACACCAGTTTGAGGAACATGAAAAGTAAAAAATAAAATTGCTTTTGAGACAATCAAGCCAATAAAGAGAATTAATTTATGCACCACTATTTAGAAGGAGGAACAGAGAAAGGTAGAATAGGAAAACAGGAATTCTAGTGCACTACCCGAGGTGAAAAACAGATTTAAGAATGGTAAATACCAGCAGGAAAATACAGTGCAGCTACCAAGAATATAAACAGTACCAGCACAGAATAATTTCTGCTTCCCAACACAGACACCAAGTAAATCACAAAACAGCCTCCCTGTAAAAGCTAAAGAAGTTTAACTTCTTACAAAATACAAAGCTGAGCAGAAAAGACCCTGGAGCTTCTCCCAGGATGGAAACTCCCTTCTGTCAGAGATAACAGGAAAAAAAGGCAGCATCAAGACATGCTGCTTGACATGTCTCCCAGAGGCACACAGGCTTCTCTTCAGCCTTCCTGGCAAGTTCTGTCCCAATCTAATTTTGCCTCATCCAACTTTTAGCCTATAGAGATGTCAGAAATGAAGCCTCCTTGCACATACATTAGGAGATGGTGGGGGGGGAACCTCATGAGAAACTTGTCAGTGAGAAGCAGATAAAACGAGAAATTAAATGCATTTCAGTTTCAAAACCATTTTTGGCCATTTTCTTGGTCCCACCTTTGATGCCATGCTTTGGGGAGTCAGAGAACAGAGAGCATGAACAAGAATTAGAGGATAGAAAGGTTAACAGTGCCAGTCAACTGGCAGCAGAAATAGATTGCCTCCTCTTCTTGCAGGGCGTAATTATTAGAACTCCTAAAATAAGCTGCATTGGAAGAGATACTGAAGTTAGAAATGTAACAGAAGAAATAACACCACTCTTGAAATGTCACTTTTTAAATTTAAAAGCAATCTCATCCCAAAACAGATTTACATGAAGGCATTCATAAGTGACTATTTCTTCTTGACCATAAGCAAAGAGCAGTGTAACCGGAACTCGTCAGAAAACGGAGTTGCTTACCTGGATAACCAATTCCTTTGGCATTTGCATAGGGAACCCCAGAAGATCCAGGGCTATACACAGGATTCATGATTTCAGTAACTGAATCAGGAAATAAAGAAAAAGAAAACCAGTATTTACTTAAGTATAGGGAAAGCTTGAAATCTCAACAACTAAATGTGGAACTGGAAGCTGAGGAAACATATTGGAAGAAAATGCAACAAAGGAAAAAGCAATTTCACTACGTCTCAATATTAAAGCTGTAGCTACAGGCAGGAAAGAAACACTGCAGGAAGAAGTTGCAAAGCATCCCAACCCTCAATCAGCTAGAGAATGTCTCAGGAATGAAACATTCCCTGTTGTGGAGCACACTTTCAAAATATTTCCATTGCCCGGAGCTCCCCCGTGGTGCGCAGATCCAAACCCCCTGCAGGGCTCTCCTCTCCTCGTGCCCATCACTCAGCATCTCTCTGCCATTTATCAATCACTCAGCATCTCTCCACCATCCATCAACCTTGCTTTCCTCCCATTTCTTTCCTGAAGCCTCCATCCAAGGGATGCAAATACTTATGGTCTGTTCTTCCTGGCACTTTGAGCCTGGCATTCCAGTCCTTTACCAACACTAAATTATCTAACATCCAACTACGACAGAAGCAAGTGGCAAAAGACTCTGTGCATTTAGACATCCAGCCCACTTCTCTTTCTTTACTTCCTGCCAAGTTCTTCAGAGCCTATGACAAGCTGACAGTGGTGTCCAGTCATTTCTGAATGATGCATTCACACAAAAACAGGGCCCCTACAGCCAGCACCACCCACAGGAATAAAACCAAATCCCATTTTAAAAAGAACCTTGTATGCAAACACCAAGGAAAATAAAATGGCATTGAAGATGCTTCTCAAGTGCCTCATACAGGAATACTGTTTGCAACTACTGTTACAGTATTTAAGAAAAAATCTTATTTAAAGCTCAGTACCTTCAATCATCTGATTTTCTACATATATATATACACACAGATTTACCACTTCACAGGGGAGCTTTATGTTGGATATTTGAAAAAGGTGCTTCCCCTAGAAGGTGGCTGGGCACTGAACAGGCTCCCCAGGGCACTGCTCACAGCACCAGGCCTGACACAGCTCAAGGAGTGTTTGGACAATGCTCTCAGGACACGGTGGAATTCCTGGGGTGCTGCACAGGGCCAGGAGCTGGACTGATTATCCCGTGTGCCCCTTCCAACTCAGGATATCTCTGATTCTTCCTGCAAGCACCAAGACTGAAAGGCACCCTATGAAACCAGACTGTATTAACTGCTGATAGCTGACACTTGCACTTCCTCTTCTGCATCTCGAGATGCTGTCTTACTTAAACCAACTGGGTGTTAAGCAGTTAAACACAGTTTAACGAAATTTTGTAAATAAAGTTTATGAAACAAGGGAGTTTACTTACATATGCACTACCTTAGTTACAGAATATGTTAGGGCAGGAATCAAAGTGGAGTTTATCAGTATAGCTGCACAGATAAACCTATGGTAAGTGACTCTATAAAGCATAAATAGTTTGCTTTTTAAGGGAACACTAAAACCAGCTCTGTGCCAAGAGAATTAGCAGCACCTACTACACGACAGATATAAAACAGCCATTTGTGCAAAATGAGGAATCAGTAAGGGCTGTCAGAAAGTTTATAATCAGGTTTCACAAAACACTCCTAGTCAATATAAGAGCATTGCAAGATTCACCAGTTTCTTGGGCTTCCTCCCCTCACTTTCCAATAATACTAGCTTACATAAAATTGCCTTTTTCGTTCACATTCATATGTGATTACACATCAAGAAAATAGAATCCACTGAGTTGCAAACCAAACAAGCTGCCATTTACATTGCTTAGTATGAATAAAGTTCCCCAGAGCAGCATGTTTTAATCACCTGACCCACATCAAGCGCCATTTGAAACAAATCTCTTTGCAAATGTTCTACAGCAAGCTGTACTTCAATTATAAAGTGCTATATTCCACTGAAGCCCTGTGGAGTTTTAGCAGCATTAACTCTGTGCCATAATCAACAGGTGTATTTTGCTGGACCAGCATTTTCTTTTTGCAAGGCTGCTCTTTTCTCCCATACGTTCTTCAGTGTATCCTTCCCTCTCCAAAGCCCGACTCTCACTTACTTGAAAACTTTCAGTCTGTTCCCTTTACATCTCCCTGCACTTTCTTCTCACGTGTATTTCTGCTCCTCTTTCAATGTTGGTTTTGTCACATTTTGTCTCTAAATTTACAAAATTCTTAGGGGCTCAAGCTTCATTTTGGTTTCAGCATTTCCCAGTTACGGGGTTAAAGTCTTAAGGAGATGGATAAACCTTTCCACTCAAATAACACAGTGCTCTCCCACACCCTCCTATCCTACAAATGTGCTGCTCCTCCTTGCAGTCCCTACAGCAATTAGAAGAAAAGACTCTGGAACCTTCTCACCATTCTGAATGGCAGAGAACAAAAAGAGAACTGTCAGGTGGAAAATCAGCAAGGGCCTTCTGTGAATATTTAGGCAAAATACACAAAAAACCTCCAACTATTAGAAATGTTAGTAGACAATGACTGCAGAACAGCACATGGACACACACTGTGGGAGATGACTTGAAGGGAAGCCACACAAAAATGAAGTAGAGAAAATGGATAGAAAATGTCAGACAGCACAGACTTGATCTCAAATAAAGTACAGACTGACAGAGAGAGAGGAACTCCACTTAAGTGAGGGGAAAAAACCCTGAAACACTGGTAGCCTCAAGCTGTTCACTTCCATTACAAATGAAGCCATGCTTCCAACTTCACATGTGTACACACACACACACAAGTTAATTCACCTTTGGTGGGACAGGGATGCACTTTCACTGCTGACAGACAAGTCAGAGCTGCCAGCCTACACAAAGTGCTCGCAGTCTGTAACACAGACAAAACACCAGACCACCTCTAATTACAAATAATTATTTTCAGGTCTTCTCTGAAGGACCCAACGTGTAAGTATAATTACGCAGTATTACCCAGTGGTTGTAACCATCCCACTCTTACCATAATTTTACTTGGAAAGGCATCTGTTATACTGAGATGTGGAACCTTGCAGTCCACTTCCCTGGAATGCTCCAAGTCCACATCAAACACGAGGGAGGACTGGTATAAAGGGAACCCAAGGAATCTGTGTCTTTCAACTGCTTTGTTGGCATTCGCTCCAAAGCATTCTCATGTTAATGGATATGCAAATAAGTGTCTGCAGCGCATCATCTGTATATAAATTGCACAGAGCTAACTGTATACCAATTACTCTTTCAGCTGAAATGAAGGCAATCATACTTATTAAAGATGCTCTGATTAAAGACTGCACAAGGACCTTGGGAAGTGCAAACCTTCACCTTTCACTCTTGCCAAAGCCAGGCAATCAAACCTCAGTTTTCATCAGGGCTGTTAGATCTCATCTTGGTACAGATACCAGGACAACCATCCTCCTCTTAAACCCACATTTTTGGAAGCTGAGCACAAAGGCCAGCCAGTGCTAACGCTGAAGCTCTAGCACTCCCAATTGGACCTGTTTTGCACACAGCTTTTCCTGCTACGCTCGGAAGAAGCATGTTTCCAGGAAACTCTGCTTTTAAAAATCATTTCACAGAGATGAATGTAAAAACCCACACATCAGTGCAAACACTGTGAGACAAACTGTTCCTTTGCAACACATGTATTTTCTTATCCCTGATTTTCAAAGTTGTGCAGAAACACTACCAGAGTAAGATCTACTGAATGCCACTTAGTGCTGTTTTTATGACAATTCCATCACAAGAGCTGGGGAAGAAACTCCAAATACCGTGGCTAAAGCACACTACTGTGGTGCAGTAACACTTTTCTTCTTGGATCTTAAGCAGAGGCACACAGACACTAAGCCATTGCAGTGTTTAACATCGATCCATCGTGGAACACTTTCAGAATGCCATTTGCCATGAAATTGCACAAATGACCCAGTTTCCACTTACTAAGTTACTTACCATCTTAATAATGCTCTACATTTTACCCGTTTGACTTCCAGTCAAAGCATAATACAAGTAAAAGACATAAGTGCCTGGTAGCTCGTCATGTAAAAGAAGTAAATGGCAAAGAAAACAGTTCATGACACTTCAAATAAGTGACAATTAAAGTCTCAGTTATGTTCTGTTAAAACCTGAGCCACCAAACAGGCCATTTGATGCAAATCCAAGGCCAAACAACAGGCACTTTTCTCACAATTAGTTTTAAAAAGGGGGCTCATATCATAAAAACCAAGACAAGGCATCCCATGCTATACTGGTACTGGCAGGTAGTACTTAATGCCTTCCATTCATCCAAAGACCTCAAAAAGGTCACTGAATTTTCCCAGGAAGGAGGAAAAGCCTGTTGAGGTGAGGGCAGGGGTTTATGGCAGCCCAGGACTGCAGGCAGCTGGAATCAGTGCTCACATGGAACTGCCATGCAGCTGGCAAGTAATCCCTGCACTGGGACCCCTCACTAGGCTAGATCAGCTGAGCTGGCTGCAGGATTCTGGGCTCTGCTGGAGGATTTTTGGATAAAGGATTGCTAGTTTTCCATCCATCAGCTTGAGACACGTTCCCAAATGGCCAAGACCAGCTCCAATGCAAGGAAGGGAGCAGGACTGGACAGTGACAGGACAGACTGTTGCAGAACCACAGCCTGGAAAAGGACAGTTAACAACTTTGCTCAAAGTTCACATATAAAGTAAAACACAAAGCTGGAACTCTCATTCTCATGCAAGTCTTCCTCCCCTGCTCCAGTTACAAGATGTTGTCACAGAGAAAGAATAAGACACCTCCAAGCACTCTTCTATATTTTTGTGTGCATGCCTTCTTTTTTCCTGAGACTGAAAAAGGAAAGGAGCAGTTTAGGCTTTTTAATCCTTTCTAGTGATTACAACTCTCACCTGTAAGCCTGATTTACCAAGGGTTTGTTAGGTTTTTTTTTTCCTGTGTAAAATACATACATGAACACCAACACTACTTGTACTCAGTGTCAGAAAGAAGACAACATGATTAGATGTGAAAGACTCAACAGTTTCACATGTCATTCACAAAAAGAAAACCTACACAAAAACAATACTAAGCCCCTGTTTGTGATCCATCTTTATTTGTACACTGTGGCATTGCTCCAGTCTTCAAAATATCCCGTAACATTACCAAAACCTTCTTTTCTTCAAAAAAACCCCTTCTAACTTCTGGAAACATTAAACAAACTGCACAGTATTTCTCAAAGTCTACAATTTCTGTTGTTGCTACGGCACAAAGGGACAAAAGTTGCCAGCTCCAATCCCTGCATCTCCTGTATAACTTTGAATTTGTGTGTATTCTCATCTCAAATAAGTCCTCAAATCACCAAGTCCTTACTGTAAGAACCATAGAAGCCTGTCTATAGTCAAATTTATGGGAAGTTAATCAACTATGAGAAACAGAAAAATATCAAATTGGAAGACTATAAATTCACTACATGAAGGAATTTTATTTAGAACTTTTTCGTTAAGCCCCAGAGCTCTGGTTCTTCCTAAAATCCTATAAAGCGTTTTTTTCATTAAATTAATTGTCAGTTTATTCCCTACTACCTTCTGAAATAACATGGAACTGTCGCAGACCACAACGAACACAGAATTCCCAGAAGCCTCCTAAGTCCTCCTCCTTTGCAGCCTTGGAGTCAGAGTGTGTAATTACCACCCCAAAGGCGCAGGGAAAGGCTGCGTTCCACCAGCGTGGAAGTTTTATGACACTGACAATTACACATCTTGCAGCAAAATCACATCAGAGCAGACAGAAAGTCTGGTCACAGGAGCTAACACGCACACTGCGATTCAACATTCAAGAACAAATCAAGCCCAGCTCTTCTGGCCTCAGAGCTGGGTGACTGCCCCGATCGAATCCTTGACTTTTTACCTTTCTCAGGGCACTGATTTCACCATTTGGCTGGTGTTTACACGGCTCCAACCGATGCAGAAAAGCACTGCAAGCCCCGTTTGCGCTTTTTTCCTTTCTGCCTCACCAGAGACCACGGAGGACCGAGACCGGATCGCTGCCTGCGGCTCACAAAGGTAGCGGGCAGTCCCCGACGCCGCGCACCGGGGAACGCAGCCGGCCGGAGCCCTCACCACGACACCCTCAATCTTTACCAAGTTCCCACCCGGACGACNCGCGGGCACGGGACGGGACGGGAGGGGGCGGCCGCTCCGCGCCGGCCGCACCGCACAACTGCGCACCGACCGCCTTGACGTCACTTCCGCCCGGACGGGGCGGGGAGGCGGGGACGTGTGCGGGGGGGCGGGGGGACCG
>VYXD01002775.1:478551-530009 GCA_013397195.1 Hylia prasina
CCAGTGCTGCTTTCTGTGGGGGCCTTGACCTTGAATTCTTTGTGACTTTCTGATGCTCATGTTTTTTCCTGGGATATCCAGACTTTGTAAACTAGTCTTGGCATGAAAGTAGTACCTGACTTCCCTAAATTGAATTCTTGGGCTAGGTGACTCTTTGGTTGCTGTATCAGAATTGCTTTGCTGGTGGGCTATTGGTGCATGTTCAACCCCGCCTGTCTAATAAAGTTTTACTTTTCAGCACAGGTAGTTTACAGGATTTAACAGCTGCTCTCTTTCTACAAAGTCAGCTTTCTAAAATTATAAGCCTGGATGCTGAACTTCAGATGAACCTATTTCACTTGCTTACACTTCACTTACAACAGTAAGACTTGAATTTGATAGACAGAAAAATAATCAAATAAAGACAATTCTGTAGTACCACATATTGATGGAATGTGGCTTACAAATATCAATAAGCTTCTGTAAACAGTTTACTAAGAAATTGAAGGCAGTCAATCCAATGAAAATGGTTACAATAAGCTATTCATAGCTCTGTGTTGCCTCGCCCTTCAGTGTCTTGCTGTTGGGCACAGGGACAATGCTTGATGTGGAATGTGTGTTACTTGATGTTCCTCAATGACTATATAAAGCTCTTCTAAACTGGATTATGTCTGGTATTCTTTCTAACATCCTTCTTCCCTCATGTAACCCACACCTGAGAGGCGACATAGTAAAAAGCTCTGAAACATCTCTGAGAAGCTTCAATTTTGTTTGAAAAAGAAAAAAAAAACCCAGAACAAATTAATAACTCTGAGTATCATGAGCTCCCTACATTTCTGCAAGTATCCAGAAAATACCAGATACACCCTTTCTAAACACATTCTGGGTTTGTGACCTTGTGGTACAAGTCTGATCAGTTCCATGGAATTTCCCCTGCACTTTCCTCCCAGTTCAGCTGGCTGACCTCAGCCTCACAGGTTTCTTGGTCTGCCAGTGCAGAAGCTTTCCGCAGCAAATATTAAGAACAAAACAAACCCTTCCAAAGTGAGATCCTCATGACAGACACAGTGGCTGCTCTTGGTTTGTGCTTCAATCCTGCCCCTGTTCTGCAGGCTGCAGCTGCACTCCTGTGCCCACATCTGCAGCCCTGAGAGCAGCTCCAGGCTGTGGCAGGGCACAAACTGATGCAGCCATCGAGGGGTGCAGGTGAAGAGAGAATGCAAATACCCTGATGCTACAGACACCTTGCAGGACTTTAATGAACCAGAGCCTGAAATGGGTACAGGTTTTAAACTGAGCCCAAATACAGGACTAAATAGTCAATTATCCCCCTAAACAATAACTTTGAAAGCACATATTGGTGGGCTGCATATCCTCTCGGTGTTGTATTTCCACAAATTTTCTATTTGTGTAAGCAGCCAGGCAGTTTGAAGTCTTGCTGGCTCATAACAGCTACGTCTCACCAGAGTTAGAGCTCCAGCAGTGAGAACCTTTCTCTGCACAAGCGAGTCATGATGGGCTTTGTTACATTGGATCTGTTCTTCCTGGGAAACTGAGTTTTTTAAATGAACCAGTAATGTCTTCTCAGCTGCAGCAAGCATCTTCCATACCCATGCTGTTTTCCCAGCACTGCATGTGACGAGTGCTGGAGGATGTAAATCAAAAGAGAATTCTCCTCAGCTGTCCCCATCCCCTTGAAAGCTCTGTTTATCCCCTGCTAAACTGAGTGCACTCAGTGTATCAGGGACATGAGAATAATTAGGCTTCTGTCTCCATCCCTGCAGCGTGTACCTCGCTCCGTGCCAGTCCTGTCAGCTGAGGCTGGCAGAGATGATTCCAGCAGTGATGTTGTTTCCTTCAGGCTCTTGGTATAAAGAGTGACACCAGGAACCAGATACTCCCTTCTTCCCTATCTGGCAGTCTTTTGATCCAAGTACAAATGGGAGTCCTATTACAACTTGGCATCGTTTTTGCCTCCACTTTGTGTGAAACCAAAGAGCTCCCAGGAGGTCAATGAAGGTTTCTGATGAGAGCAAGTGCATGGAGGAAAACAGAAAAAATCCACTTGCAATTAATGGGGATGTCTGTGCTGTATTTAATGGTTATATTAGTTGTGGAGATGATGTCTTTTATTCCCACACATACTTCATGAATGAAATCTAAAAGAAAACTGACAAGTTCCTAAGCAAATTGTTGGGAATGCTTTATATTTTCTCTGAAGGAAAGGGCTTTATTGTAGCTCCTCTAAGCAGCTTCTTCTGTCATCATCAGCTCTTGAATTCGAACACAAAGGGCTGGGGGCAAGAGTATTAATGCCACAGAGGTGAGAGCATTAGTGACACAGAGGTGAGAGCATCAGTGCCATCAGAGACTCAACTGATACAGAAGGAAGATGCAAAACACTTGGCACTCAGCTGGGCAATGGCAGCAGCCAGGCCTCAGATAGAAATCTCCAGGAATGATTATTACAGTGCACAAGTGCTAGGGAATTCAACTCAGCAAAAGGAAAGCACCTGAGGCTCAAAGATGGTTATGTACATTTAAAGGGTAATACAAGTATTAAAGCCTTCCAGCATTTTTAATGTACCTATGCTTTTACTGAGACAAGCATTATTTAGGTTATTGGGCAGAGCTCTGTGCTACTGCAAAGCAATGCAATATTAATGAGTATTATACATAGTTCTAAACTCTTCCCTCTCCCCCAAGGAAACAGCAATCAGGTCCTTACCCAAGCTTTGGAGAAATGACACAGGGGTGAGGGTTGGAGGCACTGTTCAGGTTGAAGCCAAAGATATCTTTGAGTCAGAGTGACTGCATGGACCCCATGCTCAGCAATCCTCCTGAAACACATTTTCCCAAACATTCCCAGATACCGTGGCAAACCCCAGATCCAGGATGTCTCTACTCAGTGGTGAACTCCTCACATACCTACATCAGGAGAGGGATCACTTTAGGGTTTCTGTTTATTCAATGGCACCCCTAGAAAGTGAAGGAAAGAAGAACACTCCTAAAGAACTGAAGCTGAGATGGGTGGAAGCACTCTCTGGAAGGGCCTTTCTCTCATCCAGAGGGGATTTAAAACAAGTACTCTGTCCCAGAGCCTAAATGAAGTTTCTGCAGTTTAATAGGATGAATTGGTACCATATAAGTGTTTGAAAAATGCCTCAGAAAATTAAGGAGCAGGATGATGCACCTCCTTGGATTATTTATAATATTCATTCCTAACTGCTTCTGTAGGCACCTAATAAATTGGCAAGTCTACACTTCCAGCTACACAAATAAAGACAGCCTGAGGAAGCTTCCAGGAAATCCTATTACACATTGTAACTTGGCTGGCTTAATTTAGGCTCTGTCAGCAGTAGAATTACCACGTTAGAGGGGCTCAGTGGCTGGCAAAGAAGAGGGCACCATGAAGGGACTCTGAAATTAAATGTTTCCAGATAGTGATTTTCATGGATTCATTGAATTCAAAACCAAAAGCATGCTCTGCATCTGAACTTCCACATGCTGAGTCCACCACGTGTTCACACAGGTATGCAGCATGTTTCCCTTCACCTTCCAGAAAGCTGGCCCACTTTGAATTTAAAACTTTAAAGAATGACCAGGGAGCAGAAACAGTTTATTTCAGGAATTACTTACTATGCTACTGCATCAAACCCACCAATTAAAATAGTTTCTCTGCAATGCAAGAATCTCAACACTGATGTAAAGGCTTTCAGGTTGTGCCATGCAGACATTTTCTTTAGAGGTAGAATATTATCATTTCAAAGCCCCATTTGTTTGATACAAATACCTCAGAGCTCTAGAAAAGTTAGGCCAGATGTGTAGAGTATACAGTGATGTGTTTCTTGGAAAATAAATGGATACCTGGACTTTCTTGTTGGCTCCAGGTCTCTGAGGAATTGTCACACGCCAGTTGACAGGAGCCAATCCTTGCTGGACATGAGGGCTGGGAACAAGGGTTTTTTCCTGCACTGGCCTAATGCTTTGATTCAGCACTGACAACTATCAGTTTGAACAGTCCCAGCAAAGTGTCTGAAGTAAACAACTCTTATATGCTGAATTAGGACTGCTGGATCTCAAACTGTGCTAATTCTGAGGGAACATGAACTCTCTTAATATGCCTTAAACTTCATAAGTGCATGTCCTCCAGTAATTTTTTCTCTTACTTCTATTACAGTAGGGCCTGGCTGAGACCAAATCCCAGTGTGCAGGGGACCACACAAAACACAGCAGCAAAAATTCATGTCCCACACATCTTACATTTCTCAGAAGGTTTGTGACTTTTTAGAGTCAAATGGCACTTGAACAAAGAATGTTTGAAATATGCCATTCATTTTTATGTCTTTGGCTGAAATAATTTCTTTGAAGACAGGTGTTGGTTGAATGCTATGGTGTTTGGAAACCTGACAGTGCACCCTGAAATACAGACACAGCTGACAATAAAACCACAGCGAAACCACAATCCCCGAAATCACTCTATCTGCTTTTCTTGCTTGAATGGTTTTGGAAAACGGCTTTCTGCTTTGGAGCCAACTTATTAACCTGCTCCAAGTAAATAAACAGAAGACTCAGAGATGGGTTGCATTAACCCTTTCTGTACAGCTCAGTTAAATGAATTACTGGAGGAAAGGCTGCCTCTGTGTACACATACAGACACGCCCAAGCCTCTGTCGTTACTGTGACACAAAGAGCAGAACTTTCCATTTCTGGTCGTTGTTAGATCATGGGTCAAGTCATGCAAAGAGCTTTCAGTGTGTGCTCGGAAGCCTTTTCTATACAGATGAGGTTTTCAGCAATTGATCCATGCACTGTTAAAATCAGTTGCATATTGGCTCCATGCCTGGAGCTTAATTGTTCCCATCACTGTTTTCTGGTGAATGCTTTCTGCAAGGTACATAGGAATTGTCAAGTAATTGTCTCCAAAGCTTTTGTATATGCAAAGAACATATAACATGGAGACTGTTATTCTCCTAGATTTGCAAACTACTGCAGAAACAATAGTATTTTTCACTACATTCTAATGCTGGTCTGACACATTAACATAGGGGAAATACTTTCATGTGCTTCAAATAGAAATCTTCACAATTTTCATTTTGCTTGCACTTCACAATTACCTGCAAACACTCCCAGACCTGACACAGTAAGGAAGTAAGAGAGAGCATTTCTGCTCTGATTCAAATCCAATCTTAGCAAAGTTTAGACTGCCAGGCACTGTGCTATCATGTTAGTGGTGAGGCAGAGAAGGGATGTTTCCTGGCTCAGCCATGGCATTTACTTCCATCCTTTGTGCCTTTCTAGAAAAGGCAAATCTAGGTGGAAGGTAACTACCATGCAGTCAGATTTATTTATGGAACATTGTGGCTTGAGATGCAATCTGTAGCTGTAGACAAATAAATTCTCCTGATTACTTCCTCAGGTGCCCACCTCCTTCTAACTCTACAAGTTGAATGCTGGTGCTAAGTGTTGAATTCTTTGTTTTAACTCTTGCAGCCCACAGGTCTAGAAGGTCTTTGCTTCAATATCTGTGTATGTGCAAAATATCCAGTTTCAGAAGTGACAGAGTGGAGCTTCTAAAAGAGCAAGAATAAATGAGAAGGATCATTCAGAAGACCTAAATACAAAGGGGTAGATGAAGAGCCACACTTGTGAGACACACTTCCATGCTGGCCTTTGCCTTGTCTGGCAGGAGATAATTTGCTGCAGGCTTGTCTTAGCAACAACCACGGGCACTATCCTGGGTAGCAGCCCTCGCACTGCCATGTGGCCAGAGGATCTCAGTGGGAATACACAGCTTGGCAGAAATTACTCTTAGCAAAGAATTCTGAGTACTTGGCTTTGGGCATGTGAAATGCACTGCCCCTCTTACAGGGCCCTGGTTGTGAAAAATAACTGTTGCATTTCCTATGATCACTTGGAAAAAAACAGAATACCTCAGCAGATCTCAGCTGTAAAATAAAATACCATCAGTCAAACTCTAATCCCAGCCAGAGCTCCTGCTGCTTAATCAAAAGGCATGCAGAGGCTTCTGGGAGAGGCAGGTATTGGAGTCTGTCCCTAGGAAAAGCAGAAACACAAACACAAGCATGTCCCACACATATCAGCACACTAATCCCCAAGAGGCAATGGATATTCATCTTCCACTTTGCGTCAGTGTTTTAATGTCTGATTACTGGAAGAGAAGCGAAAATTATGAGGCCTAATGCAAAAGCCTCCGAAGACATAGTGATTTCTACTGATTGCAATGTTTGGCAGGTTGGGTTTAAGAGGGCAGATTCAATATGCATTTGAAAACAAATAGAACCAGGTGTTCAGGGTAAGATGAGGGAATTGACGTTTGACTTATCAGTTCCAGCAAGCTTCAAGAATGAAATTAGGCAAAACAGATGCCCCCTCACCAACAGTTCTTCCAAAGTCCAAATCACAAGCAGCATGTAACTGAAGATAAGTCCTAGACCAAAATGTAGATTGGGACCTTCTCTGCTGGTGGCAGGCTGATGAGGGAACACAGATATTTGACGGTTTGGCAAGGGGAGGTGTAAATCCGTTTCACCACATTGGCACAGATTTTCTAGGTGACTGCATCTAATTCTTACTATGCCTGTGCTTTAGTCCCTCAGTGAAAATGAAGTGTAATTATTCTTTTGATCTCTTCTTTCCTTGACACGTCTTTCTTTTGGCTATGAGGTAAATCTCCTGTGTGCATGTAGCACTGTCTTTAAATGCTAATGGAATAGTACAGCCAATGTAAAGTAAAGGTGAGAGTCAAAGCTTAGATATTTCTGAGGGAATGCTCCCACTGATGCTGGCTGGCTGTCAGGCCCAAACACACTTATTAATGGAAACAGAAATGTTTTGTACTGGGTTTTTCTTCTCTTCCTCTTCAGAATGGCTGCAAAGAGACAGGAACTTTTCTGCAAGTTGCAAAGGATCTAACCCATTCCTGATAATCCCACGCCTTTCGAAACTGCCTACAAATAAAAATGAGATCCAAAACTCTGTTCCTGTCAAACAGGCCACATCAGTGACAGTGAAATGGCTTTCTAGTGGCGTGACCTGCAGGGATGTCTGATAGGCATGTGGTCTTTCTCCTGCCAGTTTGTTTTTAATCAGATCTGAACAATGGAAGCTGACAATGAAATCCCAGAGTCTCACCCAGAAAGTTCCTCAGTTTTTGGCTGGTCTTTTTGTTTGTCTGTTGTTCTCAGTGTACTCTGCCATCTGCTTCCAGAGAGCTACACTGGCCACCAGGAAGCTGCAGATGCCTCTTATTTGAACGTGCCTCTCTGTGCAGTTTCCTCTGTAGTGAGTGTCTGAGGAGATCACTTCATTGCAGAAATGAGGTGTCTGCAGTGCTCCACAAACCTCAGGCCAGGAGGAGGCAAAGTAGAGCAAGCATGGTTTCAGTTAGAGGTCAAGGAGGAGCATCCTCTACCTTTGCCACAGCCTTCTCACACACCTGGGTAGGTCTCTCACTCTTGCTGTCAGTATGGAAGAGCTAATCCTGCTCAAGCCTTAGCTCACAGATTTTTCTACAAAAATACACTTTTCCTAAGGTATTTGAGTTCTTGAATTGCTCTGAAACTGCTTCTCAGTTCTGCCAACACATCTGTTGCTCACATCACCTTTAGCAAAGTCCAGTTCTTAAGGTCAATGGCAGGTGGGAGGACAAGAGGCACAGCCCTTCCTGTGTGTCTGCAGTCACCGTGTGCCTCCATGATCCCTGCTCAAGCAGGGTCATCCCAGAGCATGTGGCACAGGATCATGCCCAGAGGGGTCTGGATTATCCCCAGGGAGGGAGACTCTGCACCAGCCCTGGGCAATGTGTTCCAGTGAGCCAGCACTGCACAGGAAGAAAGTTCTTCCTCATGTTCAGGCGGAACTCGTGTGCATCATTTCCTGCCCACTGCCTCTTGTCCTATTTCTTGGCACCACTGAGAAGGTTTTGTCCTCTTGGCACCCCCCTTTAGATGTTTATGAACAATAATGGGGTCCCCCTTCTCAAGGCTGAATGGCCCAACTCCCTCAACCTTTCCATGTAAGAGAAAGGCTCCTGTTGATGCCTTGTTGGGCTACCTAAAAACAGAGGCCAGACAAAATCAAGGGAATAAAAAGCTGTTATATTTATTGAAGGGCCTCAAGGTACATTTAGGACAGACAAAACCCACCCAGGGGCTGCACCCAAAAATGGACAATGGGTCATGGGTTTTAATATTTTTATAAGTTTGGTCCATTTGCATATTGGAGGTCAATCTTCCAACTACAACTTCAGCTAATGAAGTCATTTACCCCAGTTTTGCTCCCCCCAATTCACTTTTGTCTTGCATTTCTTGGGGCCTGAGGCAGTGAGGTGTCCTTGATTCCAAGGCCTGGATAGGAATTGTTTTTTCTGACCAAAATGGGAAAGCAGCAGTTAATGCTGTATATGGAGTTCAGAGTTATACATAAAGTTATATATAAAGAATTGCAGGATTACAAATATATGAAAAATATAAAAGCTAAATCCTAAGGCATCACAGTGCCCAGATTATTAGCATGTGCTACAGCCTGGGGTGCTGGGGTCCGAGCACTGAGCAGAGCACTTCTGCACCCTGCAAGCACACTGCCCATTCCACATGCATTATACACCTGCTGTGCTTGGCAATTCTGTGCTATGTTTTCCTACATGGATACATTATGTTTCGCAGATCTGAGTGGAACAAACCCCAAAGCAATTTAAAAAATCCGTGCCCTTCACTTCAGGTCCTCCCGTGTAAGACAATACCTGCCAGGTGATAGTCTGTAGTCCTCAGGAGGGCAAGCTGTGCTCTGCATCCTGTCCAGGACCTCCACAGGACACCACAAGAGGGGACACTGGGGACACTCCTCTCATGTGACAGCACAACACAAACTGATCCCACAGGCTCATCTTTGCATGCAAAATCTGCCAAGGAATTTTAATCATGGGTGCAGGTGAATTACCCATGGAAATGGCAGGAACTGAAAGCCAAGAGTCTTTTCCACTGGAGACATGGAAGAGTATTAAGGCAGTCTGCAGAGATTTTTCCCAAGTCTATGATTTACCTTTCTGCTCAGGACTATTATACACATGGCTAAGACAATACAACCTTCTGGAAAAACAGAAATATGTTCTTTTCCATCTCCCTTTCATCAGGGAAACTTTATAGGCTATGTACAAGCTATTACAACCTGGCTTAGTTTCCCAGTTAGTCAAGCTTGCCCTATTTCTGGACTTATATTTTTCTCTGCTATTCTCACCTAATGCCTAACTACTTTCAAGTTGCCCATAACCTTAATATTTAAGCTTTGAAACACTAATAAATAATAACCATATAACCCATTTGGAGTCCTAGTTCTTTGAATTCCTTATTCAGGTGTTCTCCAGCAGCAGTGCTCGTGATCTTTCTGTTGCAAGCAGGACTCTTTGACTGAAAAACAGTTTACTTGATTTTATTGCTTTTCATTTCATTAACTTGTAAGCAATGCTGATTCTGGAAAAAAAAATAGCCTGATTGAGTATGTATTAGCTGTAGTAATATTAATAGCATTAATTATAATAATAATGCTGGCATGTATTTTGTTGAAATGATTTTTCTTAATGCAAATGTATATTCTGCTTGGTTTAGAGTCTAATTATATTTTATGAATCAAAGTATGAAATTTGAAATTTAAATTTCCGCTGAAGACCCTCAAATGACTGTGAGAATTCAAATGCTTATGTTGGTGGCAATCAGAATTTGGCATGTATTGAAGAGATGTCAGCTGCATTATGACAAAGAATTAGAAGTCACATATGGCTCAATTTTTCCAAACAGCAATTTCTTAGGTGTTTAGAAATTTAATTTGCTGGTTCCATTTTAATGTGTACGTTGTAACTATGACGGGGAAATTGAACTTCAGCATTGGTTGCTTTGATTCAGGACAAGAACGGGAGTAAAAAAAAAATCAGGATTTGGTAAGTCTTGAACATTCCAAACATTTTTTCAAAATTCTTAGTGAGAGATGAATCTTCCATCATGCTTTGGAAGTTACCAGACTGACAGTGCAATTATGAACAGGCTGAACATTTGAACAAAAGCCTTCACTTTCATACTTCACTGGCAAATGACTTGCAAATAAATCCCTAGTTGTAATAGTATTCACCTAAATATTCTAGTTCTTTTGCTCAGGGTATTAATACTCAGGCCTTCAGCTCTGCAGCACAGCTAATTAGAAACTCACTGACCAAAGTTTCCTCAGCAAATGAGGAGCCCAACATGTTTAATTCAGAAGATCTCAGAATGATAAGCCTAAGAGATGTTTGCATGTGCTTCCAGCATATGCTTTAGTTTCTGGCAGACTGAAGATCTGATCTTTCCTGGATCTGTGCCTCTGTCCTGCACCCACAGATGGGATTTGTGTGGCTCTTCCTGTGGCTGGGTTCACAGCCCTGACCAGCTTTCCAGGGGGGGTACAGTACAGGACATGGTCCCAGACAGCTGCAAAACACGCTCTGTGCCCATGGAGATAATTCATTCAGGAAGCACCTGACAGTTGTCTGATGAAGTTTAAAATGGTTTTAAACCTAATGTGAAAACTAAAATTTTATATGAACCCAGACAGCCAATGCTTTGAACATGTGCCAAAAAGGCAGCTGTCCCCTAGTGACTGTTCACCCAAGGTAGGATCTGCTGGATTCCCAAATGCTCAAGAGCAGCATTTTTCATTCCAGAAGAAAACCACTCCCTCCCCCAGTGTAAAGGTTGTCTTGCCTTCCACCACCAACCTAATACCTCCATTTCTGAAAATACTTTTTCACCAATGAAAGGTGACAGTTTTAGCCCCACAGAAAGGACTCCTACATAAACAGAATTTGACCTACACAAATCTCATTTAGTGGTGGTTTCTGAAACCTGTTCTGTTCACAGATAGATGATCTCTTTTTATCCCTCCTGTTCTGCCTACACCGCTTTTCTGGTCCTTCAGAGATATATGAAAGCAAAGGCTACACTACAGCCTTGAAGTACATGGTCACACACTTTCTATGTAATTTCTAGTTAGAACTGCTGTTGTGCTCAAAAAGAGATCATAGATGGGTAAGAGGAAGTTGAGGAGCTTGTTGATCGATTAAGTCAGATTGTAACTATGATGAATATTATTTCTGTATTATCTAGTCTTAAAGTGATCGATTGAAGGAAACTTTTTTTTTTTTTCCTTTTTTACTCACCGTTGTTATAATAGTGGTATTCCCTCCTAGGCTGCCAGAATGAGCCTGGTTAAAGTTCTAATAGGAAATTCCATCAAGCAAGGGAAATACATCTCCGTAAGAGGTTGTTCTGATTTGCCACAGTAACGATCTCGTACATTTTGCGTTAGAAATGGAAACACGATGTGAACGATGGGGCTAATTAACTGGTGACACGGTGCGCTGCCCACCAGCGCCGGCTGAGTGGCGTGCGGCAGCGCTGACCCCGAGGGAGCGCACAGCTCCCATGTAAGCGCGGCCCAGGCGCGGCTCCCGGCTGCTTATGTAACAGGTCACAGACAGCCGGCCTTTCCTGGCCTCCAGTGCTTGCATGACCGCCTGAACAAAGCGCCTGCTCCTCTCTCTTGCGGTTCCAAGGCGTGAGAGCAGAAACTGTCGTTGAAAAGAAAAAGCCTAATCGCCTTAATGCCGTGAGGCCGACGCTGTGCCAGCCGCTGGCTCGGGCGGGAGGCGATGTATTTAGAGCGCTGGGAAAGCGCTTGTCGCGGCGGGGGCAGGCACTAACGGGANGAGACGCGGCTCTGGGGGGCTCTGGGCTGGCCAGGCCGCTGCTCGGCGGCAGCTGGCGGGGACGGAGCGGAGCCGCCGCCGTGCCCTGGGCGGGCAGAGCCGCGGTGGGCCCGGGGCTGCCGGGGGGCTGTCCCGGTAGGAGCGAGCACCGCCCCGCTAGCACCAACCACGGGCAGGGCCGGCACGGAGCCGCAGCCCCGCTGTCGCCGGGCGCTGGCTCGGGGAGCACAGACAGCTCATGGGGAAAGGGCCTGCGCAGCTGGGCCGGAGCCAGGCAGCTCCAGAAATAGAAAACTTGCGCCGTTCAAAGCGGGAGGGGCCGGGCAGGGTTACGTTTGAACGCTGAACTTCCTGTACTTTCCGAAGTACTGAGAGTTAAGTGGGGTGTCCGTGGGCACTGCCGCTCACCGTGGGCTCAGGTCCATAGCTCGGACTGGTGTCTCAGCCCTCTCCATCTACCCGGGTTGCATGATCGGGTCCCCTGCTAGCTCAACGGCAGAAATCAAAATTGCTCTGGTGATTACAAAGTGCAGGGAGAAACACTTGGTTGATTTTAAAGTGTGCTTTTCCAAGAAACGGACTGGAAGAGACTGTTGGATATTCCACATTACATTCCATGCAGAAAACTGCTGTTCCAGGGGGCAAAAAGGAATAGCCCCACCCCTTTGCTGGGTCTACTCTTAACTCGAGTTCAGTTTAGAGTGCTACTAGTTTTAGATTTCAGTCACCAAAACACTTTTATTCATATTCATTATAAATTAATTTATCTTTGGTTGAGCCCCATTTTTCATGTTGGTGGTACTGGGCTAGTTTAACAAGCAAATACTATTCAGACGCAGCTGATCTTGCTAGGCTGTCTTCTAGCTCTGCAAATACACTTTTAAACATCATGTGGGTGGACTGTGAATACTGAAGGACTTCAAATGAGCCCTTGTGCTTAAAAAGGACAGGGAAGAATATCTGATTGTTTTTGCACCTCCTACTTTAAGTGCTGACAGATTGTTCTGTGTCATTCCTTGCTCTCTCACCAGAGGTGAAGTTTGGGGCACTTAAGCTCTGAATTGGGAAAGGGTGGTTGTTGGCTCTGAGGTTACATGCAAGGTGCTGTACAGCTGCTGAAGCCCCGTTTGCTCTTGCAGCTTTAGACAGCTCTGAGACATTCTGAATGTGAGACCTTGTGAGCCGTTCTGTAATCACAGGCAGAACACCATTTGTCGAGACAGGTTTTCTTTGTTTTTTCTTTGTTTCTTCCCCTTTTTGTGTCGAGTTAAATCTAATTATGTTATTGTGTAACAGAGTAGGTTAAAAGGTAGCAACAACATTCCATGGCCTAGTCTACTGGCGGCAGAACTGAAGTTCGTGCGAATTCTTTTTTGGCTCATAGACTATGAAACAACCTCCAGAAATAGAGATTTCACCTTACTGGGCAAACTGCAAGACATGGAAACACCATTAGAGACACTCATTCCTGTGAAAATGAAGAGCAAGTAGACTGTTCCCTTATAAAGGAGAATCAAGGGGGGAGAAGCCTGTGCTGGAGTGGTGGCAGCATGAGGCTCAGGTCCTTTGTACTGCTTTGTTACTTTGGAAGAATTAATTGGCCTCTGTTTCTGGAGCTCTCTCTCTGTAGATGGGTGACAAGAGCATGCTCAGACCCCACAGCAGGTCCAGGCAACCATGATTCAGGAGTCTGACGCTTTCAGTGGGCTCTCAGCAGAAAAGTACAAGTCAAGAATGAGAGATTTATCCTGGAATTCAAACTTTACCTGCAGGTGGTTCTCACCATCATATCCAAGCCTGTGCAGGATGTGGCATTCCTTAAATATGAACTCCTGATGGTTATAATCTCGTGTGCCACAGTATTTGCCCAGTACTCTGAAGAGGATACAGCTACAAGTAATATCCATTAGATCAGGAATCAGATGGATGCTTACTAACTTTATACTTTACTAGAAGGTTACAAAACTCTTCTTTTTCTCCCTGTTCCTCAGCTTTAAACACATTCTGCTGAGCTTTGTCTGGGAGGAGTTCCTCTCAAATCTGCTATGCCACCTTTCACCCCCTCATGGCTCCCCCTTTATGCTGCTACCAGTAGAATGTTATTTGTTAGGTTTCAGAATCTGTCTCTCATATTGGTTTACAGGCCCCACAAATAATTTCTAAAAAGCAACCCTCTCAGGGGAGGCTTAAATTGCTTCTGTTCTCGCTTTTCTAGTTCAATTGTACCTGGATAGTTGAGTTTTTATAATCTCTTTTAAAACAATAATCAGAACACCATTAGGCTATAAAATAAAACCTCATTTTCCAATATATCCCATGCTTGATCTCTTTCTTCAGCATGCTCATAAACCAGAATGCAGTGGCCGAGTACTTAATGTCATTGTGTGATAACTTGAATTCAACACAGAGTGCTTGCCATGCTATTTCAAGCTTCATTTAAAAGTTGAGGAGAACTGAGAATCTTACTTTATGGGCTTATCTTTTACTTACTTTAATTCTTCTTGGAGTGAGCTAGTGATGATTTGAAAGAAATACAACTCATAAAAACAGCTTTCTCCTTCCTGTTTAAGATTAAACTGTTTCAGCTTTTGTTTTGACTGGACTTTGAGCCAGTGAATGAAAAACACAGAAGAGGAAGTACAGAAAAAAGAGAGGCAGGTAGAAGTGAGGGTTCTTGGTAACTTGAGACTGCAGACTACAGGAAGTACACGTAAGCAGAGAGAAGAACTTTGAACCGAACCAGTGGTGAGTCAGGGAGCAGTCATTGCAGTCTGTCTCTTCCCCATTTTGTGAGAGCAGTAGCTGTAAGCTTTTGTTTGCCAGTTGAACATCCAGGTGGTCTCTGACAGTCACACCTGGGTCGCAGCACTTGCACGTTTTGTTACGTTCTACAGCACCAGTTGTGCTTACTGAGTATCTTCAGCTGAGATCTACTGCGCCTCTGCAACGTGAGCTGGGTACATGCAGCACTAATAGATGGTACTGAGATGCCTCTTTCTAATGAATTATTGTGAAATACTGAAAACTGCTCTCCTCCCCCCTCCCCCTTCCTCCTCTGCCCACTAGATTGAGCAACAATGGCGTTTGTGAAGAGCGGATGGCTGCTCCGGCAAAGTAAGTCATGGGTCTTTCTCTTCCTTCTCTCCCTGTTCATGGGATTTCTTCAGAAAACATCAGAGCAGCTTAGCAATTCCCAGGTTTTCTTAAAACAAGCCTCTAGTTCTGTGGGTTGGTTTTTTTTTTTTTTTTTCTTTTTCCTTTTAGGACACGTCACACAATGACGGCATTCCTGTGTGACCTTTGGGTACTCCAGTGGAAAACAGGATATAAACATATCTGAGGTGTCTGACTGGCATTCAGCTTCTGATGCTGCTCTGTAATTACTGCTGTAGAAGTGCAGACTTGGAAACTTTACCTGACACCTCAACTTAGTGTCTTTCAATTAATCATGCCTTCTGCTTGTTCCTGCAGCAAGTTAGAACTCAAGTGTCACGTCATGCACTTTAAAATAAAACCAGTTTTGCTTTGAATCCTAGATAAAATATGGCACCCAATTCTCTAATGTTCCCAAGTGAGGATGTTGTAATACAGGATTTTGCTTGGCACTTTGGAATGTTGTCTGGGGCAACTGTGAAGTATTTCTTGGTTTATTTTTTATTAACTTTAGGACAGAAATATCTCCTGATATGTGCCCTCTGAAATGACTGTCTGATTTTTAAGGTACTATTTTACGGCGTTGGAAGAAGAACTGGTTTGATCTGTGGTCTGATGGCCGCTTAATATTCTATGATGATCAAAATCGCCATGACCTGGAAGATAAAATCCACATGCGAGTCCACTGCATCAACCTCAGAGTGGGGAACGAATGTCGAGGTAACAGTGAAATCTTCAGGATTTGTGTGTCTAGAGGTTCTTTACAACTTCAGTGCCTGCCCAGCATACCACATACAGCACTAGTGCTGATGTAAATGTGTCCAAAATGTGTGCAGCTTCACTCTCCTTGAATCCACCCATCTTCCAAAAAATCTCAACCCCACCAACTCCTAAACTGCTTCAGAGATACCCAGGGCGTGGTATTACCATGTAATAGGTTAGGTTAGGGTTTGATACTTCCTGTTAAAACTCGGTGAGGACAGTTTACCATGCATGCAGGATGGGATGTTCCCAGCAGGACTGTGTGTCTGATACAGAGCATTCCTGGTGTAACCACGGTGCTGGCTGAAAGGAGAGGCAGGGCTAGAAATGGGAAACCTCAGCAGGTGTTTTTCCTTAGTTCACTTCTAGCATTTGTTAGTGCTCCACTTGGTGCTGACACAAGGGAAGGACACCAAGTGCTGGGCAGTACTGTTGCTAAGTATGGATTGATTATGCTGTGAGACACTTGCATTTCATACAAGAGGTGTTCAGAGCTGCTTACTTTCAGCACACTCTGAAGAGTAAGAACAGGTTATTTCCTTCTGGGATTCATTCTGATTCCATGGAAGGCAGCTACAACTGGCCCTAGTTTATTTTGTCCAGACTTGCATAAACTGACTCCTTTCTTGTACCTGTGATCACGTAATGCTGTTTATACTTCATAACTCATCTCTGTTTTTCTGACTTAGATTTCCAGCCTCCAGAGGGGAAGCAGAGAGACTGCTTACTGCAGATTGTTTGCCGTGATGGGAAGACAGTCAACCTCTGTGCAGAGAGTGCAGATGACTGCCTGTAAGACAGTCAAAGAATAATGGTTTTGCTGCTTCTCCCTCTTTTATCCCTCTTTATCTCTCTCCCTATTTTCCTCCCTTCAAACTTTCAGAGATGTGTTTTAAGAAAGTTTTCAAGCAAATAAAAGCAGTTTTCAGTGACAAAAATGCAATAGGTCTCCTAGAAGTTGTCTAGCTCATGCAAGTTAAGTCACTGAAAACACCGAAGAGTGAGGAGGAGTAGAAGAATCTGATCCATATGATTAATGCAAGACTTGCCAAACAGATTTTTTTAACTTTTGCCATCCTTCAAGAACACATGATGTGGCATTAGCCCAAGGACATCCCAATAGCAATAGGAGGAATATTCCATTATTGTGAACTCTCAGCTGAGCTGGGCTGTGTAGAGTTACATAACTTCTGTGATCACTGTTTGCCAAGAAGTGTGGTCCATGGAGTGTGCTGCAGGGTGTTCCTACCTCCTGGGACCTGCAATAGCAGCACAGCCCCTGCTCTAATCAGCACAGATGACCTGTTCCTATTGCCTCATGCTAAGCATGACTGCATATTTCCTACCTGTTGTGCTTGCAGCGAGGACCTCCAAAATTGCATCCGTTCCTCCTCTTGTTCCTCCTCGTTCTTTCTCAGCTCTGCAAAGAAAGTAATTATTTCTCAGTCTTGGTGTAACTATTTTGTGCATTTGAGTGTCTCATTAGGCTTTGACACATGCAGTATCTTAAACTCTGCTCCTGCAGTACCTCTAGTTGCTAACCTTGTTTGTTTCATTGATCTGAAAGAAAAAGGTGGCATTAATTTTATCAGTGTTCCACTAACCAATGTTTTTTTTTTTTTTTTTTTTTTCAGAGCATGGAAAATTGCTCTCCAGGATGCCAGAACAAACACAGTGAGTGTCCTACCTAGAGTTTATCCTGGTAGAGAAGCAGCACATCAGTGTTACGTGTGGTCCAGCAGTTTATCATGTTCCATCCTTCTCTGCTAGAGTAAAACAGGGTCATGAGCATGATAGTAAAGCTTATGGGTGGGGAGAAGAATGGTTCTCTGGATCACAATCAATCCTTGCAGCCAAGTGCAGGCAAATATATGCTGTGTGGAAAATAACAATTTTAAGGAATGATTTCTCTGGGTGAAGGTGAATGTTTGGAAAGCTGGTCTGTGGGCACTGAGGATTGCGGGCAACAAGGAAATCTTCTGCAACCAGCAAAAGTGAACTTTTCACTCCCAGTGTTTGTTGCCTTCCAGGTGGGTGCAGTGCTAAAAGAAGCTTACTACACAGCAGCTGTTTGTTAATATAGATCCACCCCTCTGTGGGATGCTTCTTGGCAGAGACATAGGGAAGAGTGAGATGCCTGGAGGGGAGTGCAGGCATGCTGAGGAGGAGTGTATTACCTCTGCATTGCCATGCTAGCTATGGAGAGAATCAGGAGTCATAGAAACCTCTTTGTGAGTCTTCTGGAGAACTGTATCTTTGGGCAGCCACATCCATCCACTTGTGGGTATTGCTAATTTGTTTTTCCTTTAGACTGCCTTCCAGAGTACTCTGCAGCACTAGCTTTCCTTGGATGACAAGGCTGAACCAACCCAAGGTGTTTCTGTGTCAGGGGAAATGCTGTGTTTTGTAGAAGCTTATCTCAGTTTCTGATGGGTCACATTAACATTGCCACTGTACGGGACATCTGTCAGATGGTATAAGTTAGATTTGTAGATACCCAAAGCAACCACTTGTCACAGCAAAACTACCCCAGACACGATTGCCTCTGACTGCAGCCGTGCTACACTGCCTGTGGCCTTAAATGAAAAGTGAAGGATTTGTCCTCATGCAGAGGACACAACACTCATGGTCTATCTGCTCAGTTTTAGGAGCTTTATCTCTCCTGTGTGTGAGATGGTGACTCCTGGTTTTAGGAGATGGGAACTGCTGTTTGCACGCCTCTGGCACTGCTGCCAGCCTTGATAGATGGCTCAGAACGTGGCAGTGCTGACCTTGGCCAGCCAAGGTAGACTCCTGCTACTCAAAGTAAAGCAGGTAGCCCTCTACACAAGTAGATACATAAATTAACATTCTCCAAAGCTATTAAAGATGTCCAAAGAGGACTTGGACTAACTGGGTAAGTGGGTTTGAGTCTGTAGGTGTGTGACACATTTTCAAAAATTCCAAGCATCCAGCAGTGCCAACTAACTTGACTGGAATAGCAGGGTGATCACCTTAGCTTTGAGAACTGTATCATTTGCAAGTGTTGGCAGGCTCGTGCATTGCTTGTACAGAGATCCCTGTGGCAGGGCAGAACACATTTACTGCTAAGATGTGAGCAGATTTCTCAGATGATGGAAATACCACTTCATATAGTATTTTAACAGTGTTTTAAGCAATCAATCTTCACCATGAGTTTGACTTGGGTTATAACCGTATTATGTCCTCAAATGCCACGATTTCATCAGTCCAAGAGATAATACAACATTTACTGTTGATTTACTAAAATGTTCCCTTGTGAATTAGAGAATGGGAGCTGGCTTTTGCCTCGGAAAAGGGAATAAGAGCACCACTGTAGATTTTGGATATTAGAGACAAGAATACAAGGGTTGTGTAAGAAATCTTAATTGTCTTTGAGAACTTAATCTAAATGGACTCAAGTGTTACGACCTTTGCCTCAGGTACCACTTTTGGCTACTGCATTTGTTTCCTTTATCTGCTTTTGCAGAACTTGGTGATACCACTCTAGGGTGCCAGGAAGCAGCCAGCTTAGTTGTGATGGTTTCTTTGTCTCAAGAACAGAAAATGAACAGGAGGGTAATTTCTAAATCTGAGGCTCTGGAATGGTGGAAGGAGCCAGTGTGCTTGCATGTACACATATGCATGTCTGTGGCACGCACACAGGGAAAAAATTATGGCTCCTTTCTGTGTTTGATCAGGAATTTGTATTCCCCCAGGTCTACTCTCCAGGTTCTTTCTTTTTGCAGCCTTTACAAGGCACTCACTGCTTTCTTAACATGCAGTGTGGCTAAAGGTTACTTTTTCTTTGGGGTCATTACGTTCTAATCCTTAGACTGCTCTAACTGTCTGTGGGAACAGGTGATAACTGCTCTCTATCCGTGGTGTTTAGGGCTACGTGGGATCTGATGTGATGTATGATGAGACAGCCATTTCCTCGGCCCCTCCTCCCTACACAGCTTATGCCACACCATCCCCTGAGGTAAGAGGTGCAGCCAGGAAACATTAATATGAGCAAGGCAGCAGGAGCAGCCTCCTTCAAGCACTCACAAAGTGATTAATTGTACTCTTACACCCAGCTTTAAAGCTTTCACACCAGCAGAGAGGAAGGCACTATCAATCTATTGCTGCTCTTATTTGTGATGGATTTCTTCTGAAAGGGATGAGGCACATTTGGTTTTGAGGTGTATAAAGGTGTAGCTGCCCCTTGGAAAACAGAACTTGGAAAATAAAGCTTCTGAGAGGCAGAGCAGAATTTATTTGGTTGATCTTCAGACATATTCATCGTGCAGCTTCTAACATAAGGAAGTGTAACTACAATTTCATGTTGTGCAAGCACTGGAAAGGTGTAAGATCAGTTTTAGAAATAGGGTGTAATGACTGGAGCTGCCACTTCCACCCAAGAACCGTTTTTAAAAACTTCCACGTAAGGAGTTTGCTGTACCAAGATGTCACAGCAACACAATAACCAGTTCCTGGACATACAGTTCTTTTGCAATGAAGGAGCAGCTTTGGGACAAAACCAGGATATGTTGGGGATTTCTGGATGTGCTTAGTGATGTGCAGTAATATGTGAGGAGATAGTTTGGAGGACTATTGCTTGTTGCACTGTCTGCTCCCGCCTGTCCCTCTTGTTAACAATGAGTAGTGGTGCTGGAAGCTTCCTCTGTGCAACCTCTCCTTTTGGAGAAATTACTTCTAAAACATACAGCTCTAGAGCATTTGTCTTTAGTCTGACATTTGCTTGCAAATATCCTCTCTGACAAAATGTCTCGAAGGGTTGGTTGGAGTTTTTTGGGATTGGCTGCTGCCTTCCTGGCACTTTTGAGCTCCCCACAGAGCTGTTGTTGACATGAGGGCAGACAGGAGAAGCTGGCAGGGCTGCTGTGCCTCTGCTTGATGATCCAGGTCCTGTCTCTGCCGTTGCCTATCCAGAAAATGAGGAGAGCAAATGCTGCTTAGAACTGCTTATTTTCTCAAGCAGCTGTTCTGAATTTATTCCAGGGAGTAGATTGGCTATAGCAGGACAGCCTGGATATTTTAGTGAAACTTTAACTACATGAGAAACGAAAGCAAATTGAACGGTGTGCTTAATTGGATCCATGGCAAAGCGTACTTGTGTAGCAGATATTTTTCATTTCCCCAGGTTTATGGCTACGGCTACGATCAGTACAATGGGGCGTATCCCCCGGTGGGCCCACAGATCTTCTACGCCTCCAACGGACAAGCTTATGCTCTTCCCTATCAGTATCCATACCCAGGTGAGCAGCCACATCCTCCACCTCCCCTCAGAAGCTGTTGGAGTCAATCTTTCTGGCTTTAGCTCTATTCACCATCCTTTATCAGCCACTACTGCACACAGAGCAAGAAACCTGACCTGGAGCTGGAACCAACTCCACTCACCTTTTCACAACAAAAGGAGTGCAGTGAAATTGGTATTAAGCATAGTTACATTGCTTTGTGCACTCCTTTTGAAGCATACAGAACTCTTAACTACAGCATGTTTTCAAAGGAAAGGTACAAGAGCTAGAAGAAGATGTGATTTTGTGATTCAGTGCTCCATATTGGGCATTGATGGAGATTTTCATACATCTGCTGCTCTTATATCTAGTTTAATTATTTAAATGCAAGTTTCAAAGGTAAATCCACTCCCAGAACAAGGTTGTAGCTGGTTCCTTCCCCGTGTGCTGGAATTGCTGTACAGTAGCATTTCAGCCACATGAAATCTTCTGTTGCTCTGTTCAGGTCTGTATAGCTTTCAATCTCAGAAACAGGAAGCAAAGAGTAAAATTCTAGGGTGTGCTTTTAATCATAGTCGCCTTAATTTAGAGTTAGTTCTGCATAGAGCCCCAGTCCTACAGAACTGAGGCTTCAGGTTGTACCAGTAATAAAAATGAGAAAACTAATTGTTTATGATCTGACTCTGCAAACAAGAGTATCTACTGAGGATTTTTTATTTCAGTTTTGGAGATTTTGTTTTGCATTTGACATTGTTCAGGTTATTTCACTTGCCTTTTCCATTTTTTTTTGTTATAAAGGAGGTGCATCAGCCTTGAAAGCTTTTAAAGTTTTCTTCATCTAAGTTACTGAAGTCTTAAGATAGAGATGATATATATTCAAACACAGAGGAACGTGTGTTCTATTGGTCCTGAAAAGCAGTAGCTTTTTAAAAATCCAAGGAAGTTTAAATACTTCCAGCAGGCCTTGGAAATCAAGGATAACAATGCAGCAGTGACTCCCCTGACCAGTTTGCAAGTCCAGTGTTAAGATACTGGTTACTGGTGGGGCATAGAAACCAAGGCTCAATGTTTTCCTTCACCCGGGTCACTGCAACTAAACCTTAGGGCTCAGATTCACCACAGCATCTCACTTAACCCCTATACTTTCAGCTCCATTGCTCCTTCTCTGCAGTGACATAATGCCTCTTAGGGGGGAGAGTCATGCATTGTTGAGAGTCAGTGAAAGCCTTTTCTAGCTGGGTTTAGTTGGATTACTTAAGAATCTGTTACAAAACAGCATTGTGGGATGTTTAAGAATATTAAATCTCCTTGAAATGTCTGGAAGGGAAATCAGTAGTGTATGTTTGCTTTGCAGCTAGGAGCTAAATCAGAAAACATGACAGGTGAAGCTTGTACAAGTCTGTTAGAGAGCAAGGGTCAGTCGGTGGCTTCTTGAGTCTAAGGCTGATTTCTTACTATTGGCCAATTTTCATCTGAACAGAAATGGAGCAGCTGTCACCACCCCACAGATCAGTCCAGGATGTGAAGGCTGAATTGCAGTAGGCAGTAAATGTGAATAACTGATGCACAGTTTCAGACAAATTACTGGCTTGAGACCTACCAAAGACTTTTTCAGGGGGAGAGGGTAAGGGGGAAGAACTAAACTATTTGCCTTAACTTCAAGGCTGAATCAATTTTTAGACTCAATTCTTACATTAAATCCACAAAGTGAATACAAGTAACTCATAGGTTCTTTGCAGAACAGTGTTCACTTTTACATTTGTGATGAGTTTTCCTCACAGATACTAAGCTGTTACAAGGTTAGAAGTGTTGCTTCGCCCTTGGATTTAATTAATGTGGAGGCTGAATCCAAAGCACAAATGTATTCTACCTGTGCAGCTGACAAAAAGTATTCATTTGAAGGAAGAATAGCCTGTTTTGAAACAGTGTATGGTATTAAGATACATATTTCTTCTTCCCTCCTCCCAACAACCTCTTATCTCCTAGGACCTTATGGACAGCCCCCTGCAAACCACGTCATCATTCGAGAGCGTTACCGTGACAGCGATGGAGATCTTGCACTGGGCATGCTGGCTGGAGCAGCAACTGGAATGGCTCTGGGATCATTATTTTGGGTCTTCTAGATTACCCTGTCCTTATCTCTGTAGTTCCAAACCCCTTTATTGTGTGCAATAATATATTGGCAATGTTGTTTACTGTTAAACTTTGAAAAATGCAATAGTTATTTTTCAGTAGTGACATCTTAATAACTGATTCTTAACTGTCTTAATGAGAGTTTAAAGGCACCATTTAGTTAAGTGGTTGGAGATGGCATGTGCTGTTCTTGAATTCTGGTTTCAGAATTATAAGGATCAATATGAGCACCAGTGTCACATGGTAGCAGTCACCTGCTTTATGAACAGACTGTTACTGGAAACACCATAGGAAAAATGATTTTTTGGGGGGCTGGTCTAAGATCTAGTTCAAATAAGAGGTTAACAGGAGTCCTGCATTAGTATACACATACTACTGGCTTTTAAACATTCCCTGGAAAAACATAGAGCTCAGCAGAGATTCCTGGGCATTAGACAGTGCCATGCTTGAGGGTTCTTTTTTTTTTCAGACTTGACTGCAGACAGTAGTGTGTTTTCTTAGGTGGAGCCCTGTACCTGCCTCTGACACCATCCAATTGAAGTTGTCTCTGAGAATGTATGAGCAAACCACTAAGAAGTGGCAGCACTCCTCAATTCTTTTATTCTCCCAGAAATGTGAATGACCCGTGGCAAGGAAGAGCAGTGCTTGTTGTTCTAGCTCCCTCTTTATCCCAGATGAGTTCTCTGGTGAGATGGAAGTACCAGGTCTTTAGCTTTGCAGGTGTCTGCAGAAGAGCAGGCTCAGACACTGCCCCAGCTGCATTGTTAGGAACCAGCCTCTGCTCCTTACTGCCATGGCTCTGCAGAGGCTGCAGGAGGAGGAGGAACTTGAACAGCCCTTGCTGTGTTGGGTCTGCCAGCCCTCTGCAGGAAGGAACAGTCAGGGGGGAGAGACGAGCAACACCAACAGACCTTGCACACAGGCACTTTGCTATCAGCTGCCTTGTCAGGGCTAGGATAGGATGCCTGCCTCTTAGCCACCAAGGTTTCCTGAACCAGGTTCCTTATTTGCTACTGATATTGAGCACAGCTGAGCCTGGGTTTGTTGTATGCACATTTGCCCCTCACATTCAGCAGGTCTCCTCTTCCCTCCATGACTTGTTGAGAAAAACACTCCAAGGAACTTGTCTGGCTTTGCTTGAGTGCGTGGTTTCTCTACACAGTGTGCTGTGGACTGTCCCCTGGAGTGCAGCTGTTTTGTGTTCTAATCCATGCTGAGCTGTGCTTGGCAGGGAAAGAATGCTGTGAAGAAATGCATGGGCTTTCTTGTTCAGGTGAATGAGGCAGGGTGCCTAAGTTGAGTTCTTACAGTAAGAGGACTTATTTTTATACTTCCACTTTTAGCTTCCTGTATTCGCATACTGTTTTAATGTTAAGTCTTACTTATGCTTCCATGTAGAAGAAGGTTAATTTCCTTATGGTTCACAGGTTCTCATGTCAGGAAAGATGAAAATAGATGAGAACTTGCACCCATATAAATTTAGCTGAAGTCCCAATCTTCTCCATTTTATCCTAAAACTCTCTTGGCTCTATCCTACTCATTTAAGTGATAGAGGACCTGGACAAGAGTTTGGGTAGCAGCCAGGGGAAGCACTAGGCTTTCATGAGCCTTAGGACTATCTCAACCAAGTGGAATCACTGGAAGTAAACAGACAGATGTCATTGTGGCTGCTTCACTGAGAGTGGCCTGATCCAGGGAAGGTAAACTGCTGGAGGCTGGCTCCGAGCTGTACACCAATGTTCAAGCATGTCCTTTCACAGTTTAATACAAGCTGCACGTGTTCTGCCAGTCAGATGTACTGAAAGGTACAAGGTACAAAGTGCAAAAGAGGACTAAAGTGAAGGTTTCCTATTGCTAGTCCAAACCAAAAGCTTCTTACTGAAGCTCTCTTAAGAGACCTGGTAGCCTTGAGGTCAGAAAGGGATGGAATGTAAGTGAAAAAACATGTCTACTCTTTGAAAAGCTCTTTAAGAGGTGAATTTGATTACAGGTCTATGCTGCTGTTTGGTTTGTGCTTTGCAATAACAAGTTCTGCAGAATGCCTCCATCTTTTCTTCCTCTGTGATTCTTAACTTTTGAAAGGGTAGGGGAGAATAAAACAATTGGGCATCATATGATTTTTTTGAATTTCATGATTGGGAAAGTGAAATCAGCTGGGTTTTTTTGTTTTGGTTTAGGCTTTTCTTTCAGAAGAACAGTTAATCACAGCGGGGGAACATGTCTTTTGTGTTTTCAGGAGATAACTCTGTCTAGGTCTCTGGTTTCTTCAAGTATATGAAATAAAGATTGTTGATTGCAAAACACTTTCCTGGGTTGAAATTCAAAAGAAATTATCTTTTTAAAAGTTCAAATTGAAGTAATTCTCCATTAAGAAAATAACCTTACACTTCTCAGTGGAAAAGCACACCACAAATTGAAGCCGAAGATTCTAGTTTCGGCTTGGAAACAATAGGCTGCTTTTATACAAAAATCATGAACTATTGTCTATCTCAGAAGCACAGGTCTTTAGAAGCCAGAAAGCAAGAGCACAAAACTCTGCTAGAGCATGAAATCAAGAGCACAGTTATCTCCCTGCAGATGCTTGTAACCTTTCTGATCTCACTGCAGAGGCAGAAGTGGCAATATCCTGGTGTGCAAAGCAGCAGCCTGGGGATTGCCACCTGAAGTCCCTGGTTGTTGAAGCTCAGGCTTGCGTCCTGAAGACATGGCTGTGTCTCCTGTTGCTCAGGAACAGAGCAGAGCTCTGGTCAGATCCACAGTAATGTCTGGCTGGATACACAGTCGTGAAACAACAGCTTTTCTCTGCCCAGCTCTGCATTTCATGTATCTGCAGTAGGTGTGGATGCTACTGTGAGCTGAAGGAGATGGAATGTGGGCCTTGGAGGGACTGCCAGGTTCTGCAGACCAGTGATACCACAGGGATGGGAAGAGGCGACAGGTGTGGCAAGATAATTTTCGAAGCAGATTGAAATGATTGTTTCTGAATGGTCATTTGTAATTATAATTCCAGTTATATTTGCATAGTGCTCAAGCACACATTCCTGCTTTGGGCCCAATAGTTAAGGCCCCTGAAGCTATGGGAGGTTCCCAGGTAGCACAGTGCCACTGTTTTTGTGCAGTGTACACTGTCAGGTAAGGATCAGTCTGTTGTACAGCAGTGCTGGGCTGCTCAGAATTCAGTGTTGGTGCTGATGGAGGTCACAAGTCTACATGTTCATCTGGGACTTGTCACTTCTGGGCTCTCAGTTACAGACAGCTGGACAGAACCAGGCTTCCTGAGAGTGGGGTGGGAACACTCAGCTTCCTGATAAGTCTGACCACATTAAAGAGGTCAACCAGGGCCCCCTCCCATATTCTTAGTTACATGTGAAAACATGGCTGTTGGCTTCTTTTGCATGAATTTGAGGGAGAGCCAGTCTCTTCTAGCAGGTGGGTAAAGGCTAATGGACTGGGGAGGAGGGGTGGGCAGTGTTTCTGTACAGAACAACTGCACTGACTTCCAGCAAAGACACGTCTTCCCCAGTGCTGAAGCACATTCCGAGCAGTGTCTGGATGGAGCTACCCTGCAGTCACCCAACACTGGCTTACTTTGGTTTGTTCTTCAGTGAAGAGTCAGTAGGTGATGGAACCAGCTATGCAAGTGAAATAGAGGAGAAAATTCACACCCATGTTCCTCAGATGCGTTTGTGCTTTTCCTCCTCAGCATAAGACTCTGTAGGTCATGGAGAGTACATGCAACAAGCTTCCCCTCCAGAGCCTTTATGTTCTTGTGCACTCCCTGTCTTTACTGCAGCTTTTACTGTGTGTCCTCATCCTCATTATTAATTTACAGCAAAATAACCATAGCAATAAAATTCATATTTGGTGTAATTATTTTGTCTTGACATGTTTACCAGCCTTTGTTCAGCACTTCTGATTTAGTTGGAGTGTAGACAGCTCAGGCTGACATACCTTGGGCATCTCAGTTACCATTTAATTTGCATGATGTAAGGTCTGTGAAATCAGCAAAGTAAATCCACACTAGCACCACTACACCAAGATTAGAATTAAGACCTATTTCTCTCTAATGGAGTTGAAGGCTTTGATTCAGAATGCTTAATCTTGGATCTATGCAACACTGATCCAGATTTACAATTTGACATTGTGTTACCAACAGATTTGTACTGTTTAGTGTTAGGCTAAGCTGCTTGGAGCACAGATGTTGCTCTGGGCAAATTGCTACTGGTTGCTGTATTGGTATTTCCTGTTTATGAATTGCTTCAGAGCAGTTGGGTACAATCAATAAGTTTGCTCTGACGAAGGCACTAAATGACCACAGCTAGGTCTGCCTCCTAAAGGCAGACAATCTTGCATGTTTGCAGGGAATTGAACTTCTAGTCTGAAGTACCACAGTATATTTTGTAAAACAGTATCCCTGCTTTGTGCACATTTTGTTTTTACTGCTGAGGGGTGGTGGGGTTTTAGCCTCTAAACTGGGGAAGGAATGAAAACAAAACTTCTATTTCAACCCATCAGCTAATGTCAGAGTATGCACTGCTTTTCTCCACAGCACTCTGTGTTGACTGTACTTGTTTTGTCAGTCAGCAGTTCCATATGATGGATTCACTAGGCTAAGCAGCACATCATGTATGCTTAACCCTACCCACCCAAGCCCACTTGTACTGAAGTTCTTTGCACCAGAACAAGCTAGGGAGCCAGATTTGCTGTGCAAGGCTCAGCAGCTCCACACCTTGCTGAGCTTCCAATAGCTTAGAGAGGCTTTGCCTCTGCTCCTGCATTCCCTCTCCTCTTTGTGGCTGCAAAATGGAACTGCCATAATTAACTCGGGTTGTATTCCTAAAAGTACCTGTATTTGTCCCTCTCTCCTGTTGCAGTTCTACTGCATTGCATTGCAGTGAACTCGATGTTCCCTGAATTTCAGCAGAACTGAGTGTCTCCCCACCTCGTATGCTGAGAGCAATCACTAACCACAAGCAGAGCTGGTTGGCACAGACCCAGCTGGTTTGGAGCCTCCCAGGTGCCACAGAGCATCTCACTGGGTTTCAGAGGTTTTGAGGCATCTCAAAAGGCTCCATGACTCACAGAGCACATAAAAACTCCAGTGTATCTGCATTAATAATTTCAGGTTTAAGAGCCATGTGATGATTTTTAAGGTGTGGGTTGGGAAAGTTTCAGACCAATAATGCTGAGCTTAACCTGACTCACTATGGTGGATGCAATACTGATTCTACCCAATCCTCCATGTACTTTATGACCAAAACACATTTTGCAAAGTATGACAGGTAAAGTCAAAAAGAGTGATCCCTGAGAAGCCTCCTGAGCTTTCTGGGGCCAGGTGCCTTGGGGCTGAGGTGAGCTTACCCCAAGCTGCAGCTGCATCTCCTGCCATCCATCAGCTGTGCCCCTGGGTGCTCCCAGCCGGGCAGGCCACAGCCACTTCCCAGGTTTGGAGGCAGCAGAAAGTCCTGTAACTAACTGAGTCCATCCTTTGTGAACTCATGGATGACACCAAGCTGGTCAGGACTGTTGATCTGCTGGGGGGTAGGAAGGCTCTGCAGAGGGAGCTGGACAGGCTGGATCCATGGACCGGGGCCAATTCAACAAGGTGAAATGCCAAGTTCCACACTTACCCCTTCAGCACTACAGGCTGGGGACAGAGTGCTGGGAAGTGGCCCAGAGGAAGAGGCCCTGGGGTGCAGCTGAACACGAGCCCAGGTGTGCCCAGGTCACCAAGAAGGCCAGTGGCACCTGGCCCGTGTCAGCAATGGTGTGGCCAGCAGGACCAGGGCATGATCGTCCCCCTGTGCTCAGCAGTGGTGAGGCCACACCTCATGTCCTGTGTCCCATTCTGGGCCCCTGAATTCAGGAAGGACACTGAGGTGCTGGAACCAGTCCTAAGAGCAGAATGGAGCTGGGGAAGGGGCTGGANAGATGGCGCCGCGGCCCCGGCGATGGCGGCGCTGGGCCCGGCCCTGCCCGGCGCCGCTCCGCGACGGGCACGGCCACGGGCAGCACAGCCCGCGGCCTTCCCAAGCCGCCTGCCGATCAAAAGCAGTTTTTCATGGGAATGCTCAGGGACACGAGTGTAGTGAAAGGCATTTCCATGCCAGATTTCCATGCTCAAATCCCTAGCTGCTTCAGCTGAAGAGCTGTTTGTGATAAAGTGACGGGGTTTTTCTCGTGCTGGAGGTGAAGGGGTATTTTGGCCGTCCTGCCTGTTCTGCCAGGACAGCAGATGCAGGGGCGAGCCTTGGGCAGCCCCCAGACAGGAGCAGTCCCGCGGCGCTGGGGAGGCGCTGGCAGGCCCTGTGCAGCCCGGCAGAGCGCAGGAGGTGAACCAAAGCCGGTGATCATCGGGGATCTGGCCTTTCCCAGCCCACACTTCAACACGGGAAGATGGGCTGGGAGCCCTGGTCTGGGATTAGGATGCTCTGGGTCAGTTTTTCCAGCTCTGTCACAGGCAGTTTGCGTGATGTTGGGAAGAGCCGCTTTGCGTTGTCACGTCTCACCTCTCACTTTCCTCAAAGAGAGACAGCGATGCAAAAGGAACAGACAAGTTCAGGAAAAGCTGTAAGCTGTTCCACTCTGCATGTACTGAGGACACAGCGATATCAGCCTGGGCTGACATTTTCAGAGGCCTTTGATATGGTCATAAAGAACAACAATTAACAGTGTTTAAATAAGAAACAGCCTAAAATATGGAGGACAAGGGCTGGCAATTCAGGAGCAGCACCATGTCTCGTTACACACAGACTATATGACATGAGGGCTGGAAGAGATTTTAACCCTTCCTGATCTAAAGCAGACTGAGCTCCATCACCTTGCAGCACATGCAGGAAACTCAGAAGCCCAAGCCCCAGGATGGTCCATGGGGCACAGCCTCCACCTGATGCAGGCAGACAGGGCCAGCAAGACTGAGCTTTATTCCAAAGCAGGGAAGGAAAAGAAAAGAAATAAGATTGTCCTTAGACAGATATTTTTAAAAGGACATGTTATATTTGAATCCATGTTTCAAGCTCACTTTAGCTATCTAGACGGGAAGGATCAATTTAGAAACTGCCTCCCTTCAATTCACAGCAGCATAAGCAGCATCAGCATTTCGCTTATGTTGCCATCTTTCAAACCGCTGCCGAGCGCAGCAGATGGAGATGCAACTGCATCGTGCACATCAGACCATGCATGACTCCGAGTACATTTGCTGATTGTCTGGAACTTGAGTCTTTGCAGTACTTTATGTGCTTTTGCAATGACTGGCTGACAAAGAAGGGGACAAGGGAGACACAATTGTTCTCTAAGTACCCTGAAAAATACTTAGGTCGCCATTTCACTACCAGAAATTTCTCCTAATGTTCAAGTTCAGTATAATGCCACGGGATGGCATGTGGCTTTTACTGAACCTGCATGTGCAGGCTGATAATCAGGGGCCTGAAGAAAATACATCCAGGAAAAAACCCCTTCCAGCAGCATGGGACTGTTTGTCTAGATCTAGAACAAATCCTAGTCCTGATTTCTCAATCAACTGCTCAGCATCACAGACCACTTGCAATTTCTGTGTGCCTCAGTTTGCAGATGTGACTTAGTCATCTCCCAGTCCCAAGAAAGTTCCTATTCCCAGGAACACAATGTGTGTATGGTCTTTCCAGACTGGTTCTGACCCTTTTTACATCTCATTAAATCTAGGCAATGCTTTCTATCTCAGATTTGGATGGCTGAGAAATAATCAGGAAAAAAACCCTGGCTTCCTATACTCCTCCATAACTTTTCTGAAAGATGTTCAATCCCCCCAGCATCATTTTTTCCCCCAAAACTTTCTTTAAAGATTATTCTCAAAGTTCACACCATAGCATCCTGCTGAGTTAAAGCCAAATTGTACATGTACAGACTAGAAGAATCCCCTTGAGTCAATCAATAGCTATATTTCTGACTGTTTTAAAACCAATTGTTTCAGATGTCACTATTCCAAACCAGGTTTTGTCCTGATCAATATCTCTGACAGCTGTTCAGATAACCTACCAGTGGAACTAATTACTGATAAAGCTATGCACCTATGCTCAGTCAGGCTAGGATGTGTTTTCCTTATGTAATTGCATCCTCGCATGAATTCAGCCCATGCATGCAAAGCACAGCTACATTCTGGGATGGGCATATTTCAGCTTAGCAGACAAATAAATTTTTTGTGCTTTTTTTGCCCTCAGCACAAAAAACAAAATCTGGACATTTTCCCCTTATTTCAGCTCTCTCAGTGTGCTAAATGTAGGCATGGAAATAGCTGCATTGACTTGATGGCATGTACTGTGTATCTTGAAATTCTTGTGTTGTTGGACAGGACAAGTTTTCTAAAAGCACATTAGTAATTTGTGGGGGAAGTGAGGAGAATCCTCCAAATTGCTGGGTTTGTCAATACATGGTGCAAAAGAGGCCAAAATCTGCACCAGTATAAATCAGCAGAACAGTAATGAACCCACATGCCAGCCTGCTCCTTGGCTTTACAGCTAATGAAGATTCCCAATGAGCCATTTAAAGTTAAGGAAATGCCTGTGCCGTTAACAAACCAGTCTGCTTCTCCCTTCATCAGAATTATTACCAAATGCTTCAGAAGTGACCCAATCTCATGTTCTGCAGAAGCATCAATATACTCCTGCATGCACGGAATCACTCACAGATATCGCAGCACTCTGCACCATACTTTATTGGCACAGGGGGAAGGGAAGGGTTCAGAGCTGTGGTAGATTGTGTCTGTTACAGACACTGTATGCTGGAATGACACATCTTGGTTTTGATCATATTCCTGATGCCTTAGGATTTTAGCTTTTATATTTTTCAAATTCTGTACTGCTTTAGTGTGTAAGTTTAAAACTCCATATAGAGTGTTTGTTACTGTCTTCACATTTTGGTCAGACAAAACAAGTCCTCTCTAGGCCTGAAGCTCAAGGACACCTCACTGCCTCAGGCCCCAAAAGTACAAACAAAAGTGAGCTGGAGGGGGAGGCAAACTGGGGAAATATGATTTCATTACCTGAAGCTGTAATTGCAGAATTAACCCACAATATGTAAGTGGACCAAACTTATTTCTGTCTGAAAAACTCGTGACCATCGTCCACCTTGGGTGTAGCCTCTGGGAGGCTCTGACTGCCCAAGGTGTATCTACTGACGGTTAATAAATACCCACTTTATTCTCTTAATCTTGTCTAGCCTCTGTTCTAGGCAGCCACTCCAAGGCATCATGCCAGTAAGCCTGAGTAAATGAGAAATGGTGAAGCAATTCCAGGGAAGGGAAGTGTCCTGTCCTGGCACTGAACCAACTGTGAGGTTCCAAATATCTCTGGTATAAGCACTAGCAAGAGCATTTTAGTTGAGATCTCACTGCAGATGAAAGTCTACTTTGTTCGCTAAAACTGACCATGTTAATATTCAGACCAGAGCAGATTAGCTTTTCAGTGGATAGTTCTCAAAGGACAGCTCTCATGAGGACCTTGCCTGCATTTCCAAGCAGAAATGCCTGCATTTCCAAACTTCCACTCTTCTGCTGAGCATTTACTGTGAATACAGCAATGTCTTTCCTCTCCCCACACTCCAGAACTGGAAATATCACTCTTCAGTACAAAGTAGACAAACTTGAGATTTGAATGCACCTATGTGAAACAGCAGAGCACTGCAAGCTGCCAGGGGCAACAGCCAGCACCTCAGAAGAGGGAGCAATTTTAATCTTGCAGAGTCAGTATTAATCAGATTGCTATTTGTATAAAATAGCTCATTTCCCACCCTGAATAAAACAGAGGCAGGAGCAGCTGCAAAGCTTGGTGGAGCACATCTGAGTCAGGTATGACACAGGTGAGCATGTTCAGGGAAACCAGATACTGTCCACAAGCTCTACAACTGGAGCTCATGTGCTGGCTCAAGCACCTGACACATGCACCTTGCAGTCATGATTTTACCAAATGTATTAATTAGTTTGAAACCTTTATGCATCCCACTCTCTGCAGAGGTTCTCTTTGTGGTGAGATTTTTCTACCTATCTTATATGAAAATTTAGGTAGTTGGGTTAATACTACATCAATTGCTGTATCTGAAATAAAACCTGTAATTCATGTAGAAAATGATGATGATGATGATGATGATAGTAATGTATTAAACCAGCGGTCTACATCCAAAATCTGGTCCTATTTCTGTGACAATACGAGTCTTACACTGACATATCATGAATAGCACAGCAAGTGCTTTTACTTTGCACAGAAGTGACTGCATTGGTATGCTGCCACAGTCTGCAAAACTGCAATTACATCAGCCTTTAAATTGAGACCAACGCTTTACATTAAGTGATACCAATTACAGAGTAAGTACCTGATGCTAAGAAAAGTGACTGTTATATTTATGTGCTTATATAACTAACAGATTGAGTGAGCTCTTGCCCTTTGCTTATCTGTTGGGCTCTTATCATTTCAGGAAATGAGAATCTACCTCCACGGGTGATCTCATAAGCCAGGAAATGCAGATTTTAAAGTTAGATTGCTGATAGGCCTCTTGGAATAGAAACAGAGTGGAGTTCTGTTGTTGTGCTAAAGACAGTGCTCAAACTACTGTGCCTGCACTGAACCTCTTTTCAGGGAATCACTGAAGGGCTGAGGTTGGAAGGCACCTCCAGAGATCATCTGGTCCAATGCCCTGCTCAAAGCAGTGTCAATTAGACCAGGTTCCTCAGGACTGTGGCCAGTCAGGTTTTGAATATTTGAAGCTGGAGACTCTTCAACCTCTCTAGGCAATCCTACTTCAGGATTTAATCATCCTCACAGTAAGAGAGCTCTGTCTGTGTTTAAGGAGCTCCTAAAATCAGCAACACAAGCAGCTATGCTGTGCCACCACCCTGGAGAAGCTACCAGCTACTGTGTTAATGTCAGTGACAGTGGCACTTGTAAGTGACAATGTCCTTTACCAGTGCAGCAGGATTACAGTCCCAGCACAGACTGAGCTGTTTGTAACCCTGGGCCTGTTTTACTTTTGTGCAGTGAATGAAAAAAAATGGCTTCCAGAGGCAAGTAATGCCTTCTGGCAACATTTTAGACCAGTGGTAGTTCAGCAGAGCTATAAAGGCCTCCAGACTATACAGAGTTCTCAGATTTTAAGTACTGCTGGTTCACTATCAAACCACCAGAGCTTCAATCTATCCCTCTTTCCAAAAAATACTGCAGGGGCTGGATTAGTGTCTTGCAGAAGGGATTGAAGCAGTACAGAAGCAACTAATGTTGTAAAAGCTCTTCAGGCCTAGCTTGGGGGTAGGGACCTTAAAATGCCACTCTGATTAACCTACACCAGCTCAGGGTCACTTTCTCAGGCCCTGCTCCATTGCAGGAGTAGGACAAGCAACAGCACCCACTCCCTCCCCTCAGCTCTGCTACGAGACTGATCTTGTTTGTTCTGCAGCTCTTTATGACCACCGGGTATATGACTTTGATATTGAGGTTTTAAATCTTTTTTTTTTTTTTTTTCTGAAGATTATTTGAAGCAGAAAGATGGTTCAAAGAAAGAGAAAACAGAAGCTTATGTGCAGTGCTGGTTGCATGCCAAGAGTTGGGATATTCCTCTGCAGAGGCCAGAATTTGTGTTATTGTCAGTAAGCTTTCTACTTGATGTCACAAGGCACGTGAAGCACCAGGGCCAGCTCGGTGGTCAGGTCTGTGGCCATGGTTATGTCAGTTTTTTGGAGATGATGGAGCAGGCTTTCAAAACAGAGCAGGAGTCCTGCTCTGCAAGTCCTTGCCTCAGGGTCGTAGGTTACAATGTAAGATGCAACCAGAAGTCTGTATTCCATCACCATCTGTATAAGCTGTTAAAAGCAGGTGGGGCAGTGTTCTTTACCTCTTCCCTGACTCATCCCTGATAACTTCCTCCAGGAGATATCTTCTGTTAATGGGCCATGAAGTCTCATTGCATGACTCATAAAATGTCATCGTCCCATTGTGAGCTGCTCTGCCCAGGGGGAGCAACCAAGCATTTCTACCTGGATATAAGCTGAGGTGTGGAACACCAAGCCAGTCCTTACCTACTGGATTCCCAGGGGACAAGAGCTACATAATCACCACTGATCCTTCAGAGGAAGACCAGACCCTTCTGCAGGATCACTGCTTCATCAGAGCCACATCTGTCAGTCCAACAGGACTGCAGCCACCATTTAATGGGACTGCTACCACCACCCTGACCAACCTGGGATATCCTGGTTGTATCCTGACTCTGACAGTTTAAGTCAGTGTTTTCTGCCTTAATTTTTATTTTTCTGTCAAATTGTACTGACTTGGAATCTCCCACTGGTTGGTTTTCAAACTAGTACACTTGCCTACAGCACAGGCTGAGAGGGTCCAAATGCCACCAGGACAGCTCTGAACATCAGTGTGACAGGGGTGATCTACCCCTGTTGTGGGAGGGCTGTGCTGGATGCAGCAGGTGTGAGGCTGGCAGGAGACATGGTACAAAAGCTGCAGGTGTGCCACCACCACAGGAGGGGCCCCTGGAGCTGCAGAGGCAGGCAGGGCACACACAGGCAGTTTGTGGTGTCCTGGGGGCGCTCCTGAGGAAGGGACACTGTTCTCATTGTTGCTTTGACTTCACTGGGCACAGCTTTATCTCACAAACATGAGAGCTGTGTCAGGTTGTACAGTGATTTGTGTTGGGGTTTCAGTTTCCTGGACTATGACATGCATCAAAGACACAGCCAGGCATCCTGGGGCCATCAGTCAGAGCTCTGAACCACATGTAGTTTAAGATGAGACATAAGGAGATGGGAAATATCCCTGATGGCCAGCAAAACCAAAATCAAAACAGAATAACAAAGAGCCCAGAACATAGCAGAGTAAGAACAAAAGGAGAAAAGAGCATCATCAGTGCTCTCAGAAACAAAAGCACCAGGGTCAAAGGCAACCACCCTGGAGTTGGTCTGTCCAGACAATGGTCAAGGAACTGAGTCAGCCTCACAGCTCTGCATTTTACATAGCTGGGAAAACTTTCTTGGGCCCTCAGTAATCTCACTCAGCTTCTTCATGCAGGAAACAATCTAACCATCTCCCTCTGCTTGGTTTTTGGTTCTTTTTTTTTTTGGCTTTCCACACACGTAACTCATTAAAAATAAGAAAATATGAGGTTTGACTGTGGTGGGTGAAGGGAACAGCTGGAGTGCATGTGAAATAGCAGGTCTCTTCTGATCCAGAATGCTGCACCACAGGAGAGCAATATAATGGAAGCTACTAATACAGTACTTTAATGATGAGAACCCCCATGCAACATCTGCCTGTGTGGATATCCATACATTATATGCTTTGGCAGTTCTTGTTTATAATCCCACCTACAGCTGACACTGTGCTGATACTTTGGTTATAGACTGGAAAAACACAAACCTCATTTGAAATGAAAGGAAGAAAATAATTACCTTGCATAACAAAGTCATTCTACACTGAAGGGGAAATCTGCTTTACTACTGGGTCCCAAATGACAGAAAAATTATTAGACCAGATAGCACTGTGGTAGGTGTTTAATGGTAGAGTTCCTGCTGTCCTACAGATGCCTGATTCCCAAACTGCTGAGGATCTCAAAGAAGTCAGAATGCTCTGTCCCTAGAAGTCTTGTCATTAATGCCAGTTTCAGCAAAAGAATACAATCAAGAGATTCTCAGAAGACTAAATTATTTATCCTGTCAAGCAGAGGAACATGACTGTACCACAGGATAACTAATATAACTAGTATAACTAATATACTTTTAAATTTAATCTACAGGTCTAGAGGTCCATTTGCAACTACTAATTCAACACTCCATTATAAACTAGCTCAGTGTGTTCAGGGCAACAACAGTGAGGCAGCAGTGTCCAAAGTTCAGGCAGGCAGACCAAAACCAACATCAATGCCAGGTGGAACAGTAAAGACAGAGCAGTAGGAAGTGCCTTTCCCCCCAGTGCTGGCCCATTCCTCATCCTAACAGGATATCAGGAACAACAGTGCTTACCCTCTAGTAACTCCATCCAATGTGATGTGTGTTACAACACCAAAGGTAAAATACAGCTTACAATAGAAGGCAGTGTTTAGTTGTTTCCTTGTGCAAGAAACTCACTTATTCCTGAGGCTGCCTGGTGGACTTGGGTGTTGTTAGCCTGACACCTTCCATGCTGATGCTCAGGAATGCAGATGCTGCATGGCTTAGCTGCAGACAAGTTTCTACCAGGGCTACTGAAGAAAATGCAAAAGAGCTTTGCACCAGAATCCAGTGTGGGGAGGACTGGATCCCCCTCAGCCTGTGCAGTGGGAAAGTCCTGATTGAATGCTTGACTAAACCATTGCCTTTTGTGAGTAGCAGACACTGCCATATGTTTTCCTGAAATACTGGCCCAGAAAACTGTGCTTCCTGGTGCCTCACTCAAAACACAGATTGGTCGATGCTGACATCCCTGCTGGGACCCAGTGGCTGCCTCTGTAGGAGTGATGATAGAGCAAAGCTATTTGGCTTATTTCCCTTGGAAGGATTTTCTTGAACCTATTACCAGCAGGAATTTCAGTAATGACCCTGTAAAGTGTATACACGCATACATGCATATGGCTCATTTTAGTATGAGCTATAGGATGAACCAGATTATCTTATTTTTATGGTTTGGTTTAGAAGCAAGATGAATATTTACATCCTCCATTTGCTACATGAAGTTTAAATCATCACGAGAACTGCATGCAGACAAACAATCAGTGAAAATTCATACATGTCCAAAAAACAGCCCAAGTTGTGACACTGCTCCCCTATGAAATAAGTGAAGGAGAAGATCATTCACAGGATAAGTTCTGCAAAACTGCCCAGCAAACATTCTCTGCCTGCAGCAGCTCTCCCTGTGAGGCCAAGGCCAGCCTCACAGTCCCTGAGAGGAGGGGCAGTTTGAGTGGGTGCAGCCTGGGTTTGGCAAGCTGCAGACCTGTGCTGCTGAGCAGCTTTCCCACAGCTCACACTCTGCTATTCACAGCGCACCAGGATCCCACAGTCACTCCAGGGAAGGCAACTTAATAAAACAAAACTTCCTTTATGATCACACCTTTACTTTTAAAGGTTTTCAGGAAAACTCTGTACGTCCATTATTCACATGGTTTAGAGGCTGTACTGCTGTTGCACAGCTGTCAGCAACAGAATATACTCCAAAACTGGTTTTAGTAATTCCAGTGTCAGTAGCAGCCCAGGGAAGAGTCAGTGCCCGGTTCCTGGCCATAATTTGCAATACACTGGCTTTTATCAGTGAGCCCTAAAGTGGTTTGGCACAGCCCCACACCTGTGCCATCACCTCCACAGTACAGAGGCTGAACTGCCTCCCTACCATCTGGTAGAAATTTGCTTTCTCCTTGCTGCCAGCAATTGTGGGGAGAGGAGAAATCACACCACAAGAAAAGTTTTTTCATATATATGTAGAGAGAGAGAGAGTAAATCAATAAAAGCAATTTCTTTCTTGATAATTCAATTCCTGAAAGCTCTTTATTAATCATGTTTCCAGAACATGTGATGTTGCAATAAAGGTTTTTGCTATGAACACTTTCCCAGTGAAAGGGAAAAAAAAAAAAAACAAAAAAACAACTGTAAAATAAAACAAGTAATACTGCAAAACACCTTATCCAGGTGTGAGTGTTAGGCCTGAGCACATTCAGACATTGATTCCTCCCCCTGCTCCTGCTTCCTCCTTTGAGCTTTCAGGTAAGGACTTAGGAAAGGCTTTATAACCACAGAAGTATCTTTTAGGGGAAAGAAAGAGGAAAAAAAAAACCCTGAAAGAATTTTTTTTTAAAAAAAGAAAGCCTCAAAACCCCAAAAGAATTGCAGAGGAGTCAATTTGTCCAAAAGAACTGTAGCCCTAAGAGCTAAACCAGTATCTTGGAAATGATCTTTAGTTAACATCTGTCTTTTCTCCTTTGGTTTTTCTGTATTTTAGAGAAGATTAAAAGAAAATTACTATGTTAACACTAGGAGACTGTTACTCTGATATTTCCAGCACAAATGGAATAAAAAAGCTCCATGAAAGATGCCTGATCTCACAGAGCAGCACTGAGCACATGAGCCCCTGTGCTCTGTTGACTTTGCTGGTTAAGACCAATCCAGCAGAGCAGCCTGTTTAGGCAGGGGAAAGCATTTCCTTATTTATACTTCTGAGGCCCTAGCAATTAATGCTTAAATACAGTGCAATTCCCACATTGTGCTGCAACACCTTTAGGGTACTGCTAAGTACAGTCACCCCATCTGCACCTGCAAGCTTTGGGACAGACAAGCTCTGCCCATTCCACAGGCAGCAGCAATAAATTTCATTTCAGTTCCATGCTGCAGTGCCCTGGGACGTGTGCACAGAATACTGATTTATTTGGCTGTAACCCCAGTGCATAGTTCCTGAGGCTCTTCCCAGACCAGCTTGCTTTACACCCCTGCCTGCACCACGGAATGTGTTTTTACTGGGTTTGAGTACAAAGAGAGCAAGGTGGAGGCCAGGAGGAAGATGTAGCTACTTTGAGATCCAATAAACACGTATCTACAGCAATACTTTCTCTTAAGTTTATGGAAGGGTAAATAAGTGTTAAGAACAAGATTAGGAATATTACCTCCTTAATCAATATATTGTGTTCAGTAAAGTTCATAGCTCATTAGCAATCCAATACTTACCACTAAGCCATTTCCCAGCTTCGAAGTCTCAGCTGAGTTTTCCCAACTTCCATTTTAAAAATAAAATCTTATTTTATGTGAAACAATCCCATGATTTGCAACTCTCCTTTTCCCTCATCTTTATTGAGAGATTTCCAATCAGTCACAGGCCCTATTCCAGATACCACAATTTCTCTTTGAGCATTTCAAAGTTCAGCTGAATGGTGTAACCACACAGAAAGCACAGTCCACCTCACCATATGCTTTCTCCCCAAGCTTTATTACTCTTTCTGTAATTCTGCAGAGACTATTTATTTGCCCAGGTTTACAGGGTGTGAATAGCTTGAGGTTCAGGTGTGGTCAATGCTACTTTACTACTGCTTCAAATGACTATCTCAAAAGACAATTTTCCATGCCCTTGTGTAGCTCTGCTGTTATTTTGCATACAAAGAAGTTACGGAGAGGCAGTTTTGACACTTTGTTAACATTTACTATCAGAAAATAATAATAAAATCCCCTTTTTACCTTGGCTCCATTGATGTTACAGCCAGATTTGTAAACAATCATTTGCAATATTCATTTACCTTCCTTTTAAATACCAAGCAACACAGCCACTGACAGCTACTTGATGCCACACAGAGCCAAAAGTTCATCCTGCTACAGAGCAGTAGCTTCCCAGGGAGAACTGCCCACACAGGGCACTTCCTTCACCTCCACTCAGGGTAAATATTCTGCAAGCTTTCACAGCAGAAAAGCATTTCTCACATGAAAAAGGCTCTGTGTTAAAACATTTGGAAATCCAAAAAGGGAAAGAAAAAGTATTTTAAGAACCCATCCAGCAACCAAGGAATACAGTTTGAAAGTCATTCGTAAAACACATTATTTTCCTCACTGATGTTTCTAATTGAATCATACAAAAAGTCTCAAGAAACATAAGAGAAAGAGCACAAACAAAACAGTAGACTTCAGGAGACATAGGTTAAGGGGGTTTTAGCTTGGAGAAACTACTCTTAGCAGAACTGGCAGAATAGGAACACACACAACCTTTCCTACTTTGAGCTGTGTGTGAGACAGCTTGGCCCTGCTGCTTCTTCTGTCCTTGGGTGGAATTTCCTGGTGTTCATATGCAAACCCCACCAGTGCAGCATTAAATGTGAGAGGGATGAGGCCAGGGCAGGCACCTAAAAGCAAAACAGGAGCAGGGCCCAGGGGCTTTCAGTCTGAGTGGTCACTCCAGGCTGATGTCCATGGAAGCCCATCTTCCTCTAGGAATTATCTCTGTCTCAGAGATCAGAGTGCAATTACCAAAATCAGCACTTTCCACAGCTTCCTTCTGGAATGAGGCAAGAGGGCTGGGAGATAATAAGTAACACGATGTCAAGAATGTCTCTGAACAAAAACATTCCATCTGACAATGGAGAAGGCAAAAACTAACCAATACTATAATAAATACAGTTTTCAGCATGACTTCCTGTATGCTGCAAGCATTTTCCAACACCCTGTCCAGACAGTGGGATCAAACACACAGCAGCCAAAGCAGCTGACAGCCCTTAGCCTTTCCAGACTAGAAATGTAGCCCTCCTAGCACTTGATGCCTTAGGATTTTAGCTTTTATATTTTTCATATATTTGTAATCCTGCAATTCTTTAGTGCAGAACTCTAAACTCCACACACAGTGTGAGCTGCTGCTTCCCCATTTTGGTCAGACACAACAATTCCTCTCCAGGCCTGGGAATCAAGGACACCTCACTGTCTCAGGCTCTGAGAGGGGTAAACAAAAGTGAATTGGGGGGAGCAAACTTGGGGTAAATTACTTCATTCCCTGAAGCTGTAATTGGAAGATTAACCCCCAATATGCAAATGGACCAAACTTTTAAAAAAGTGAAAACCCGTGATCTGTCATCCATTTCTGGGTGTATCCCCTGGGGGGCTTTGTCTGTCCTAAATGTACCTGAAGGCCCTTAATAAATATAACAGCTTTTTATTCCCTTGATTTTGTCTGGCCTCTGTTTTTAGGTAGTCCCTGAAAGGTATCTGACACCCAGGTGAAGGCAGTCAGAAAACCAAAGTCCAGCTAATCTGATGGAGCCTCCTGCTTCATTATCCACCTTTGCCTGATGTGTGCAGCCTGCAGCACTCAGGGCATGGATCTGGGCCTGTCCTAGTGCTGAGACACCTGTGACCCAGCTCAATTCCAGAAGCCAGGATGCTTCATGCTGTTCTCACCTGCTTGCTACATCCTGAGCAGCCTCCCCTGATGACCCCTCCTTGCTCTGCTCCCTCTCTGTGGGTGACAAAGGGACCCCAGGCTGCTTGGGGGACAGCTGGATGTTGCCTGCAGTGGTGCAAAGCTGGAGGGGACACTGCCAGTACCTGCCCTGCCTGCAGGGGGTTAAAGTCCTCAGCAAGGGACATGCTTAAACCAAGTAAAGCACTCAGGCTGCTGAGCAGGGGCCAGCCATCCAGGATAGAAACACCTCCTTGCAGGGTCAGCCAGAGGCTGGGAGTGTGGCAGGAGGCACATCTGAGGTTTGGGGACAGCGTGGCATGAGGTGCCATGGCCAAGGAGCCCCATCCCCAGAAGGGAAAGCTGGGACAGGTGTGCTGCAGCCATCACAAGCACAATCACAGCAACCCCGTGCTGCCAAAACGTTGGCTCCTGCTGGGCACTGAAAGTGGCACCTCTAATTTGGCCTTCCAGGCTGTGGGATAAGGGGTGCTGCCTGCTTGCTGTCCTGCACCCTGGCACCAAGGCAGTGTCCAAGGGAGGGACAGGGGCTGCAGTGCTGCCCTGTTGTGCACCTGGGAGACAACTGCTGGCTCAAGTGTGGGTGAGGATGCGCAGAGAAAGCCTCAGTTTAAAGACTGGTGCCACAAATAAGCAACCCTCAGGTCAGGATTGAAGAGAAGGAGAGAAATGCACCTCTGATTAGGTCTGATTGGTTTGAAAGTTCCTCTCTGCACATGCTCTTCAAAATAAAGCATTTCTGAATAGGTCTGGTGTATTCTGGGGGTGAGGGAGGGAAGAGATGAGGGAAACCAGGTGGAAGAGAAAATTTTTTCAGCTGACAATGACTGAGAGGGAGAGAATTGCACAGTAACGTGCCATCCATCTACCGGGCAAGATTCATTATTCACAGCTCAGTCATCTGGTTCTAAATTTTAAATGTCATCTAAAGTGCTTTTTGAATTCATCAGTTTTAAAAGATATTTACTAAGGAGCAAAACATTGTGTTATCACTCAGAGGCCCTGGGGGCTGTGGGACGACAGGCAGCGTGTTGGGTGATGGAGCGAGGAGCCAGCTGGACTGGAAACCTCTCACCTCTCACCACCATGCCAAGGTGGGCCTTGAAGCTGCCCATGCCTCCATCCCAACAAGGTTCTCGTCCTTTCTGAAGGTATCAGACACATTTCAGATGGTGAAGAGGGACCCTACAGCTCGTTTGCTGCCTCTGCACCATTGCTGCCAGAACCACCAGTGCCCCCAGGACACCCTCCCCACAGGGCTATAAAGTGATGAGCAGATTTTCACGTGACCCCGCAGCACTCTCTTAAGCAATCATAAAATCTGAGCCACAGAATGTGATTAGCAATTATAAATCAGGCCTGAAAGAAGAGACAATACTGTTGCCTACCCCCAGATGGTGAGGTCTCCCCTGCTCCCCCTCATACAAGCCTGGCACCGTGCCCTTAGCATGATCACTCCCACACTAATGTCTTCTATCTATTCACACAGTCATTTCTTCACTAGCAAACCCGTGCATATCCTCAAGATATTTAAGCTATGCATTGTGTGGTAATAGCTTTGTAATGGTGTTCATCTATCACTCGTTTGAAATCTCCTTGCTCTGCCCACTGACCCATCTGCTATGGCTCCACCGCTCTACAAACAAACACTGCTGAGAATTTCAGAGGCACACTTGGGAAGAAAAAGGAGTGCAGGGAAAGAACCAAAATAAGAACTTCCTAGCCAGACCTTCACAGCCCATGGCTCATGCTCAGGGCCACATGACTCAGGTGAAATTTGAGCTGACTCAGAGCTGAGATGCAGTGCCCAGCTCAGAGAATAGCATCAATACTTTTGTGGGAATTGCATTATTCCCTTCCCATGCCCATGGAGATTGTCAAATACAAAAAATAGCAAGAAGATTTAAAGAAATCTGGGCATGGTGAACACCACGTTGGAGGATTGGAATTAGCATCCTAGTGATTCCTTCTGCATTTTGTCTGGTTTTCCTGTCTCTACTGAACCCATTTAAAGCACACTGCCATAAAGAAAGATGCCCACAGACTTTGGATGTCTCAAAACACCAAAGTATTCTGTGGTTGAGCTTAATTTCTTCCACTATCTAGTGGTACAAAATTTTGGTTCTGCTTTGGCTCTGAGTCAGCATAAAAGATCCTTCTAATTTTGTTTCAATCACTTCACTCATGGAATAATAGAATTTTAAGGATTATAAAGCAATAATCCTCAGCACTCCATGGGATCAAAGCAGTATTCAAACATTAAGCAACACTCAGAGAAGATAGGTCAGGTATTATTATCCTCATTTTCCAGAGGAGAGCTAGGAAGACATGACTTTAAAGCACAGGACTTCTTCCTGGGAGGATTTATATTGGGAATGATGTGCCCCAGGCTTGAGGAGTGCCCCCATCCTGAGTGCTGTGGTTAGAGCCTCAGCCCCGTGCCGGGTGCCTCCTCACCTCCACGGCACTGCTCCTTCCCTGCCGGCTGCAGCCCTCCTTAGAGCTCCTGCCTTTTTAAGTAGCAAATGAAATATGAAATATCAGCACCCCAAAGTCTGCGGTTCCTCTCGCACCCTCTCCCAGCCCTGCCAATCCCCCCTGAGCTCCGTGATGTGACACATCCTGCAGCCGCCAGTGCCAGCAGGCAGAGGGGGAGAATCGCCCTCCCCTGTGCCCCCGGCTCACACAGTGAGCGCAGACATGCCCCAGGGTGGGAGCTCAGATGTCCTGTTGTCCCCAGGTCCCACGTTTTCCCCATCAGACCGAACCCTTTGGCACTGGTTTAATGAGTTCTGCCTGCCTGCAGAGGAGCCACACGCTGCTGCCCAGGGGCCTCAGGTGATGCTGCTGCGGTAAACAAGCGATGATCACAAGGAGGAGGGAGAAAACAGAAGCTGGCCGCGGTGCTGCACTGTGTTTACTTAAATAGCACCCTTGAATAAACAAGTTCCAGGAAGCAGAAAGCAGGGACTATCCAATTTTCTGCACTGAAGTGCACAAGATCATATGCATTAAGGAAGATAAAGAAATATAGCTGAAAGCCAAATACAGGTTACAGTGGCTGGAGATCATCTTCAGGAGATGAAATATTCCTTAAATGATGAAGACAATAATTCACAAGAATGAGATTCTCCAGTGAATTATGTGAGTCCTCTTCCAACAAGTTAAAAGAAATACGATTCTAAGATTTAAACACACTCATCCATCACTGGCTCTGCTTAAATAGATTTATGGATATATACATATTTTACCATTTTTTATATTTTTCTATATGTGACATTTTAGTTCACCTGTAGGTGATACTGGGACATGAAATGCACCAAAAACTTCCCTCCACCCCTCATGTACTATAGGCAGAACATTTTTAAGCTCAAGGACCAATAGAGCTGACAAAAACATAAAACAAGCTACAAAGGAAGCTTGAAGTTATTGTGTCACTTCGGGGTTGGGAGAAAAGAAAGATACTGGCAGATAAACCTTGGAGCCCTTTAAAAACTTTCTGTGACCAAACCCACGCAACAGTCATTTGGAGAAGTTGATACAATGGACTCCCAACAGAACAAGGTACCTAAAATCAAGTACCTAACTGTAAAAGCAGTATCATTTACTTTGGTGGTGAAAATTCATGTGCACAAAGTTACAAGGTCTTACAAAAGCACATTATTGCCTAATGCACTTCTTCTTACACTGGATAAATCCCTGACCTTTTAAACGTTTGCTCAGACATAAATACACATCAGATGTCCAACTATTCAGGCTTTTGACCTAAACTGAGGGCACCTTTTCTGTTTTTTCTAATATTTTCTCTGACTTGCTTTTTTGTCTTATCCAGCGATATGTAATATCTAGTTGGCAAGGAAAAGGAAGGAAGGAAGCAAACCAAGCCTGGACTTGGTTCCCAGTGCACAGCCATGTACATGTGCACCTGCACAGGGAATAACCCACTGTGCACCAGTGGCCAGAGATGGTATTTCACAGATGAGTGAAAACCTCTGTGCAAGGACGTTTCTGTAATTTGAGGCTAGGGAGTTGGCTGGGGTAGAGAGCCCATGTTAATGTACAAAAGGCTGCCACGTGGCTTTGTGCTCCGTCTGACACCGGAGCTGTATTCCCAGTATGGTATTTCACTCTGGATTTCACTGCAGCCAGTCTAGCTGAGGGCTCTGGTTGAGAAAAGTGGGGCTGTTGTCCCTTCTCTCCTGCTTTGGCAACTTCCCTCACCCCAAGCTGTGAACTGTGTGGTGCATGATCCATCCCACTGAGCTCATAGAACACTCACCAAAATAAAAATGGCATTTCCTCCCGTGTGTGGGGTCACAGCACTGCTTTACAGGGCAGATGCAGAGCATGGAGTGGGAGGCTCACACCACATTTCCCTTTCCCCTGCTGCAGCCTTCTTCACATCTGATTCAACCTAACCTAACCAATGCCAAATGGCCCAAAGCAGGGAAACCTTTGTCCAGAAATCACACTTCTGACACACGAGCATCAAACCTATCAGCCAGTTACAGAGCACTGAGCACATTTTTAAATATCTGAGTGCTTAAGTTCTTAACCTTCATAAAATTCTTGGGATTTCCAGTGCAGGTGGTTTACATATGGACTCAAATATGTACTCAGCCAACTGTGGGATTGTGGGCACGGGCTCATAGACACTTTTACACCCACACACACCTCTTACAAAGGCTGGCACATCTTCCAGTGCAGGCCAGTACCTCCCTGCCACCTCCAGGCATACCTTTTGTCACCAAAGAGTGACTTTTGATTATAGGCAAGCCTGAAATTCTCAGCTTCCAGAATTCCTCCATCTAACCCATGCAAACACACGAGAGCTGCCCAAACTGTACCAGCAGACAAATCAAACCCGTGTATCTGTCACTGCTTTCCACTGACCAACCTTTACTGCTGGATGTATTCTCAGCTAGAGCTCACAATCACCAGAAGATTTATTTAGCTGTATCTGTATTGATATTTATGGAGTTTGAGGCACATTCTAAACCAGACCAAATGTATTATTTTATTCTTTATTGAATAGTTACTGGTAATGCAAGTTGTCAGGAGAATACATTGCCAAAAAAAAGAAAAAGCTCTCTTAATGTTAAATCAATGATTCATTTACTCTCTTCATGATTAATTGTAAAGTATTTGGAACTCTAATGACTTTTGTGGATGCAATATCATTTAATCTAAAGGAAAAAAGATCCAATCTGCATGGCAATACTGATTTTTCTCCTATGTCAGTAAAACCAGGAACTATTTACTTCCACTGCTCCAGGTGCTAGGGAAAGCTTTCAGGATCAATATGGAAGCCTCAGTAGGGTAAACTCAAAGCTATTTTCTTTTGGAAAGGTGGATCTGTGCCTTTGATGCTGTACAGGTTAACACATGACCAAAGCAATGGACTGATTAACACCAATGGGCTGAGCAGAGCTGGCCTCCATCTGAAGCATTCCTTATTCCAAGGGAATCACAGATACTTAACCAGTGAAAAACCAGACAACAACCCAGCATGTGCCCCCAACAGTTGGCAGACTGATGTTGAGTTTAGGCACCTTTTAAGCTTAGGCTTAAGCCTAAGCTACAGCTGCTATTGTTCTCCTGTGGATCCTCATTTCCAAGGGCTGGATCAGCCCCAAGCAAAGCACCAGCACAGCCAGACATGAACTTCCAGCACCAGGGAGTCCTTCCAGATGCAGAGAGATTTCAGAAGAAAATACCAGGCCATGCTTTGGCTATCCCCAGGAGCACACTGACCCCCAGCACTAGTCACCCATCTGGCTCTCTGCGCAGCAGTGGTTTGTTTGCTTCAGTGTGTGACTCCTGTGAGGTCAGCAGGGCTGCTCTCCAGCAGCCAGCCTGTGGGATAACACAGCATCCCCACTCCTGCCCAGACCCATCCACAGGATTGTTGAGCAACACTCCTGACTCCCACCTGCTGGCACTGGATGGCCACATAGGAAAGTTTCCTGTAGAGCCTCCTCACTGCTCCTGCTGAACTGGGGAGAAGGCAAAGGCCAGTGAGGGCAGCATGCCCATGGCCCAGCACAGATGCTGTGGGCAGTGTGGCAGTGCCAGGCCCTGGCAGCCACATCCTGTCCCTCCTGCTCACCCCCAGCTGTCAGCAGGGCTGGCAGCTCCTCACAGGCAAAGCCCTGGCCATGCCTCAAGGAGAAGAGGGGAAAGCAGGAAGTTTAAGGGATGCTTAAAGGACATTTAGACTGGCTCTTCATGCCAATTTAACTCTTAACATGTAAATGAGAAGCTAATCCATCACAGAATCACAGGGCTGGAAGAGACCTTTAAGATCATCATGTCCAACCCAGCCCTAACACCTCAACTAAACCATGGCACTGAGTGTCACGTCCACTCTTTCTTCAAACACATCCAGGGATGGTGACTCCACCACTTCCCCAGGCAGACCATTCCAGCACTTTATCATTCTTTCAGTAAAAAAACTTTTTCCTAACATCCAATCTAAATTTCCCTTGGCACATCTTAGAGACTGTGTTCTCTCATTCAGTCAGTGCTGCCTGGAGAAAGAGACCAACCCCCACCTGACCACAGCCACCTTCCAGGGAGTTGTAGAGAGTGACAAGGTCATCTCTGAGTCTCCTTTTCTCCAGGTTGAACAACCCGAGCTCCCTCAGTCATTCCTCATAGGGCTTGTGTTCCAAGCCCCTCACCAGCCTCATTGCCCCCTCTGGACATGTTCATTGATGTTCTCTTCTGCCCTTCTGCAGTCTGATCACACCACTATGACTGCAGAGGGCTTTAGAACGAAGGGCACACACAGAAAGCACCCACGGTGCTGCTGGTTGTTAACAATGGTTTCACCTCCTGGCAGAGCCTCGGGTGGTCACAGCTGGTGCCCAGGGGCCAGCTCCCCATGGGCTCACCAGCAGTGCATGTGGTCAGCAACATCTCTGCAGGGAGTGCACAGCTGGAGAGGTGCTTGGAGATTCCTGCAAGTGCAAAGTTTCTGCCAATCCACCATTTATGTGCCAACATGTGTCCAAGAGGAGATCTTTGCTAATGTGACATAACATGGGAAAAAATGCTGGTAAAAACAGTAACACAGGACAAGAAAAGCTGCTTTCAGCAGCAAGGGACTTAACTGCCTCAGTCCAGTGCCAACAAGTGGAGAGAGGACACAAAAACACCTGGCAAACTGGCAAAGGTTAAGACTGGGACAAGTGCTCCAGCCATGGGTAACACTCCCCTCACATTAAGTATTTGGCTTCCCTCCTTGGCTTTCTTCCTTCTGGGATTTCCCTCCTGTGTTTCCAAAACCTAAAACCCCGTTGTGGTGCTGCCCAGGATCCAAGCAGAGTGCAGGGAGGAAGCTGAGAGCTGGCTGCAGAGGGGACAGGGAGAGGCTGAGTGCTCTCAGCTGCCCAGGCTGGGTACAGCCCACACCTCTCCTCAGCACTGGTTACTCAGAAGTTTCCATGTGAGAAAGAGAGATCAGATCCACCTCCTGCACACAGAACATCCTGCACATCCATGCCTGTACATGCTGCCTGCCATTTCAGGCAGGGCTTGCTGGGACCTTTCACTGCCTGCCCAGCTCCAGGATGGATCCTGTCCTGTGTGCTGCAGCAGGCACACCTCGGGGAGGCTGGGGCAGAGCCTCCACTGAGGTGTCAGACATTTTGCCCAGGGTACCTGAGCGCAGGAGACCAGATTCCTTCTCAGCCTTGCAGCCTCCTCAAGCTCTAGGGCTCTCTGGGACACAGCTCAGAACAGCTGCCTGCTGCGTTTAAACAGAATAGTCCCAACACACATTGCAGATTGCTTCAAAGAAGGCAAGAAATGAGCAATGCTCTGTTTATAAATAGCTCTGTCCCATGTTTGCCCACTGCCAGCCCATGCTGGCAGGTGAGAGGAGCAGCGAGTGAGGACTTCATCTGCTGCTGGAGCCCGGAGCTGGGGGAGCAGAGCTTTGGCACTGCACCCTCTGGCAATGTGGTGCCACTTGCAAAAAGCGACTGAAAAAATGCCAGACATCTGTGCCCTCGCTGTGTGAACCAAAATGGAAAAGAACCAAATACTTTTCTTCACACTGTGATTTATAAAAAGCCCCTGTGTGATCTAAACTGACACACAAAATGACTGTCTCCTATTGATTATTTTTAACCTAATTTAGCTGACACTAATTGTACTGGACCTCCATAATTGTGCACAGCACCTGGATAGAATTAACATTAGTTCCATGGGGCTAATGTTATGCCAATATCATATTTGACCCATGTTTCCCAGACATTTACTGAGGATCAGAATATAGGCATTTACTTTTCTTGGGAGCTTTTTTTTTCCCTTTCTTTTCACATTTCCTTCCACTTTAGATGTATCACATGCAACACACAACTGAAAGTCTTGCAGGTTGTCCCTGCTCACTTGACAGCTCTTCCCCAGAGCAGTGATCCCATCAGCTTTGGTCAGCTGTCCCCCATACTCAGGTTCTGCTTCATGAAGCCTTGACCAAACTCACCCCATCTCTTCTCTAGACATGTAATAAGGGAAGAGAGTTTTCTTATGCCAGGGGGGTCAAAACACTGAAGTTTTGGGTTGAGAGGGGGCAGAATCTCTTACTCCTTGTAGCAGATTTACCACAAAGGGCTCGGTAACTTCTGGAAGGTGTCACTGAGGTCTCATGTGCTTCCTGGTGGTACCACAAGGCAGGACAGTCAAGTGTAGCCCAACCATTTAGGGCCTAATGAAGCAGAGTTAAGCTCCATCTGGTTCCCAACAGTGGGAGAGCAGAGACCAGTGAGTCCAAGTGGAAAAGCAGCTTTTAATAAATGGATGGATACACTGTGTTTAACTGAAGGTTACAGACAGTGGTCCCAGGTTGGATGCCTCCTTAGGAGCCATGCTTTACTCTAAAAGCATCAAATGCACAGAAACAGTGCTGCCCCCCAACATTTTGATACGTTGCTAATTAGCAGGAGATGAAAGAGTTACCTCAGCTGTACCTGCTGTTTCCACAGATATTTTAGAGCCCAACACATCTCTAAACTATGAAGAGGAATAATAAACACTGAGTTCTTGGTCTTGCCAACAGACACGTGTGATCTCCGCCACCTTTCCCAACAGATTCTCCCAGTTTACCCATCACCCTCCTCTCCAGGTCCACTTCAGAGAGAATCAGTCTTCTCCTTCCCCATCAGCCCAGATTTTTCAATTACAGCCATGCTCAACAAGCTGGACTGCGAGGTAGGTTAAGGCCCTTGACTCCATTTCTTAAACTGTGAAGTCAACAAAATGGGGAGAGGAAACAGAGGAGGGGGAAAGTCTCTATTTCAGCAATTCCTTCAACCCTCTGTTCTGGGTACTTTGCCATTCCAGTGTTTTAAATACATCAAGCTATCTGGTGCAGTCACCACTGAAGTACCATTTACAGGCAAAGCAGTGAGGGGAAGCAGTGACTGCTGCTCCGAGAGAGCACAGGGGAGATTTATTTGGGCAGTTTGACCTCTTCTCAGTGCAGGGCCTGCCACAGGAGAGCTCTTTTAGTTAACAGAACTCCGTACCACCGGAGTATTTCTCTAGGATTCTTAC
>VYXD01002775.1:530133-565909 GCA_013397195.1 Hylia prasina
ATGGATGAAGAGCTTTCTAATTGACTCAACCTTAAAAATGTGAAGAAGTGAATCTTGTGCTGTGCCAGGAACTCGGTGTGGGGGTCCTGAGCAAGGGGTTTGCTGCCTGTGGGCATCCCTATGCACGACAGACCTGACTTAGGGTCTCCAGTAGTGTTGGAATTCCAAGCCATCACCAGGTCACACATCACCAATGACAGAATATCCAGAAGGGCAGAGCCAGGAAGAGAGAAAAATGCTCTTTTCTCCATATACTATTAATTATTTGTTTTCATTAGAGACTACTTTTTAGGATAGCATGTTATGCTTCACAAACCCCCCCAAACCTCATTTTTAATCCAAGTCTTTGCCTTCAGAGTAGGAGATTCCCTTGCCACAGGCTGCAAAGCCTGCAGGGTGAGGCCTTTGGTGAGCTGGGGAGGGGGCATTCATACCCTGGGCTTCCACAAACAGTGTGCTAATGCACAGTTAATTGCTTGCTACATTTAGTGAACCTAAGATTCTGGATTAGAGGGACAGTACTAAGGCAAAAAGTATTACTAGCCTTCAGAATTCTGAAGTTAACAACACATCCATCCACATACCCATCCACTTCTGGACTACCTGAACACAATCTAGTAGGAGTTGTTGCCTCCTCTTCATGGGATTATGGCCATAATCCCATTTTTTTTCATTACAGCAAAAATATGAACCACATCACATCACAAAATGGATGTTCTCAAAAATGCTGCACAAAACTTTGTCAGCCCCTCTGCAAGCCTGTATCAGAGGGGAAGTAAGAAAAGCCCTAACAATGAGAGCATGTCCAGTTCTCTTTTCTGGAAATAAAAATTGCACTTATTTTAAAATCATATTTTCTTTTAATTCGATATTAAAGGATAGATTATTATATAATTTCCATCCTCTGCAAAGTTGTGAAGAACCATTTCACTGGCTATGAAACCAGATTATGAATATAGAAGTATTTAATGAAAATGTGACAATCCTTTTGTAAGGACAACCTCAGCTGGTGCTCCTGCATTCTGGTTGGTGGAAGCAGTGCTTTCATTTGACTGCAAGAGTGATATAAAGGAATTTTAAAGAGACCAAATAAATTAAGTGATATTTATGTTAGTATTTACTTAAGTCCTGAAGATGACTTACTCAGGGCGTATTCACATAAATTTTTTGAGAAGGTAGCAAAGATTAATTGAAATATTAAATCAATTTTATGACTATAGGGGAGAATGCACTTCATCCCCATTTGTCACTGTATTCAATAAAGCACTACAGCTTAAGACTTTGATTTACAAATAGTGGAGCAAAGAACCTGAACACTAGAATACTGCTGGGTGTCTCTAAATTAAAGGATCTGTGTAAAAAAAAGAAGTAATTCTTATCTACTGCTCTTAGACTGGCACTATATGATATATGTAGAAGATGTAAATAATAAAAAGGACTTCCATAATGAGATTTTCAGGAACTTTCAGCCGTGGCCTGACTCTGTTCCCATCGTACATCCAACACAAGCAGAGCTAACTCATGCTCACCGCAATTCGAAAACTCACATTTTATTTTCCTGCAGCTCTCATTTTTCATCCTGCTCGTCTGCTGCCCTCTGAAATCACCAGCAAGGCTGAACACTGGCTCAGGTGTGTGCCCTCACATCCTTCAGTTCCATCCTGTTCAGTGAGGTGAGGAGTAGTCTCCAGGATATGAAGACAGGACTCACGCTGAACTCCACACAGATGACAAAATGGTTTAAACAATGAGCTGTGGGCACACTTGTGTTTCATTGCACTGTGCTCTGTATGTGTTGGTGATGTCTCATGTCACAGTGCCATCCTGCACAGAGCAGTGTCTGGACATTTCTCCACAAGGTTGTGTGAAACCATTTCAGAAAATTCTATTAATCTTCAGCAGCTTTGAGGCTGGCTTGTGGCTCCAGTGTCCTGGGGTGACTTTGTGACTGTATCCCCAGTCGCCTGTTCTGTTTGTGCTGGATATTGTGTTCTGACCTTCAAGACTGGTTCTCAGAGCAAAGCAGGGAGAAGGAGAAACGTGGAGTTTGTTTTGAGAAATTACTCTGACTCCTCCACACTCTGCTCCTGGACTGTGCTGTCTGCAGCACGGACAGACAGCAGGACAGAGATCTCTTTGCTTTGAGTTAGTTTAGCTAGCTGAGGCAGAGAAATTCCCTGGACTGTTTTCTTTTTCTTGGGGCTGTTTAAACCTGTTCTGGACTGAAAAACCCAGAGGAGCACTGGGAGCTCACACCTGTGGCCCAGCAGGGCCCAGGCAGGGAATTCCAGCACAGGGGACTGATGAGAGACTGAGAGAGCTGAGCTAACCCATGGCAAGGACTTCCTCAATTTCTCTCTTCAGAGAGGCAAGAGGTTTTATTGTTTCATATTATTCATTCTTTGTGCTTCTGGGCACTTTGTTTGTTAAATAAATAGCTTTTTCCACTTTTCTCTAAGGAGGTTTTTTTCCCAGACGAATCAGGGGAGGGGCTGCTTGGGTTTGCTTTTCCAGAGGAGCTCCCTTTGGAGATTTCCTCCCAAATTTGCCCTAAACCAGGACACTCCAGTTAACTTGTTCTTCACCTGGGCCTTTCCCTCATCTTTCCTCATTTTTCTAAATGTATATTTAGCTGCTATACTTGAGCCTTGGTGCAATCCATGAGTTTTCCTGGCACATAACAAGATTGGGATTGCTATGGGTCCTATCACAGAAATGATATATCCAACACCAGTGGCCAAAGCACATAAGTCAAGGTCAGAGATAAAATCTAGCTGATATTACAAATAGCTGTTAACTTTTATTAATTTGGATGCTCTTTAATAAAACACAGTTGTCCAGTGTGTCACTGACTGCCCTCACATTCAGTAGAACTGTTTAAAATATACTGAACATACTGAAACACAGTCAGAGAAAACAGGGATGAAATTTGTGATAAAACAATAAAATTTCCCAAGACCAACACAGCAGGAATGCCTCAACAGAGAACATTGAGTTTGAATCTGGATATTTTCCAGCTTTTCAGACAAAATAGAAGCACCCTGACACAGAAATTGATCTTGCTTATCAAACCCATATTTCACTGCTCTTGCCACATTTTCCTAATAAATGTTTCTAATTCTGGCCCTGGTGGGTAATGTTTCTTTTGAAGGATTAGGCAGAGAAATGGATGCAGTTTTTCAAATGCCTCTGCCTGGTTGAAAGCACCTTGGCTTAGCCTGAGCCTTGCAGTAGTGGGGCAGTCTGCACCTGGAGCACATCCACACAGCTCCATGGATTCCAGACAGAGCCACACCACTTTGTTACAGGAATGGACCTGGTCCTTGATTATACCCATGATCTAAGCTCTAAGTGCCTGAGTGAACTTTCCTGAGCACTGAGAAAGTCAGGGGAAAAGTCTTTGATGACAGCAGATTGCTTAACATCAGTGAAAAGCACTAGACCTAGAAATGCAGTTGAAACAATTCCTGTCTCTGTATTTTGTCTGCCTTGTCACAGTGTTATCTAATGCAGGTATAAATGAAGCTGGTAGAGCTGTGTGCTCTCAGAAGATGCTGCTATTGGAGACTGAGCAACTTCTGGGACAGTGGGCTCAGAGCTTAAACTCTTATTTGTTAGCCATGCTCTGCAGGCAAGTATTATAGATGAGAAACCCTCAGCAATGTCAGGAGCTACCTGGATGGCCCTACACCAGTGATTTTTGCTGAAATATGGGCTAGAGGGAGGTCTGCCCACCTGAGCAGACAGCATGTGGGTTTGTGCTTTCTTGGCAAGCCAGAAATAGAAGCTTTGGCCACGCTGAGGACCAGCTCAGTCTGCAAGCCCCCGTCACAAAGGACAGGTTTCCAAGGTTCTTAGTTGCTGATTTCAACACCTTGAATGGATGTTGAAGAGCTGATAATATAGGAGAGCATATTTATTTTAGATCTAATCTTCAGCCTGGCATCCTGCAACAAACATCTCTTTTTCAGTCATCACAGATCAGCTTTGAGTGGGGAGCAGGCTGACAGCAGGCTGACAATTCTGTGCACTTGGTAAAGGCTCCCATTTAATTTTTAATGACCTGACTGCAAAGGGCCTCTGACTCTCATTGTTTCCCCATCAGAACTTAATGAGCAAACAAGTTTTTGGTCAGCTGTTTTCTCACATCCCGGTACATGAGTAGCTTATGAGGAGAGAACAGAGAGCTCCCAGTACTGGTTTCTGTTTTAGCTGGATAAACAGATTCTTAGAATCCTGTTTCTACCTGCATATGCAGAACTGCAACATTTCATAATCAATATTCTTCAGCAGACCCCAAGGACACCCTTTGAGTGATTACAAATTTTATATAAAAACGGTGTAAACAAAACTATTGTAAAATCTTGCTTATTTATACAGCTCATCTGCAATATATTAATGGTGATCATGCAGCTGTAACATGCACATTGCTTTCATGAGCTGCTCTACAAACAAAAGGCAATATGCTTCCATTTCTGAATGAGCTTTTTGTATATGTCACTGCCTTAAGTCCTTATCACTACTCATGGTATATACTTATTTCAATATGACTGTCTCTTGCATGAGCTGCTAATTACATGGTAGTGAATTACTCTTTGGTCAGGCAAGTGCTGTTGAATTACCCTGAAGCTCTCAGGGAAAGACAGTAGCTTTTACTGCAGGGGATTATTCTGAAAATCTGACCTCATCAACGGGCCTGGTGTTGAAAGCTTAAAGCCTTGATATGGCTGAATGGTTAACTAATGGGATAAAAAGTATTTTCTAGGGTTTTTTTTGAAGAAGGAAAAATAAAAATTGATCTGGATGACTGTAAAACTGACTGCATTTAGGAACAGAACCCCAATAGTTACTGTTTTATGGAAATCTCATGGGCAGAGATGGAATCCAGTTTTCCCTCCTCTGCCCCAGATGCTCTCCTTGCACATCAGAGTGCACAAGGAGGAGCCACCCCACCATCAGCAGGTTAGAGGCAAAGCCACAGCAGAAACAGGCAGTTCTCTGAGACATTCAGCTTGCCCACAGGAGAAAAAGGACAACCTCAAATCTCTTCAACAAATACAAACAGCTGGCACTCTTCCTGCTGGTGCTCCTTGAGAAAGCTCCAGGTCTCACTCAGAGGATGGCCAGAGCACCACGACCTCAGTGTGCCCAGAGCCCCTCAGACACAAACACAGTGAGAGGGCTGAGCTGCCCAGGTGTGCCCTGCAGCACCCCAGAACAGCCCCAGAGCACCCCTAGAACAGTCCCTCCAGAACAGCCCCACAGCACCCCCAGAGCAGCCCCCAGAACAGCTGTCCTGGCTCTGCACAGCCACGTGGGGAGGGCAAGGGAAAGGAGAGGCCCCCCAGAGCTGGGCACCTCAGGGACTTTTCTGGATAGCAAGGTTGATGTGTAACTCTTAGAGAAATCCTGCTTTAAGTCACTTCTTTGCTCCTGTTCTCTGGCTCGGGTGTGTTAAATCCTGTGAGGATCTCATCTAGATCTAAGATACTTCATATCCTTGCTGATTATTCTCTCTTGAGATTAAGCAAGGCTGAAGTAGACTTGGAAGTGACCATGCATCCTCAGGTTTTGGTACCAGCCCAGCAGTAATGGCACTGTGGTGTTCCTGCAGAGCACATGAATTCCCATTCCTGCCAGCTGAGGATTCAGGACAGCACGAATGTTCATGACACTGACTGAACCCTGTGGGACAGCCCTTGTGTAAACATACAGAAGTTTTTTGGTCCTCCTGCATCTATTAGAAACACTATTCCATGTTAACAATATTTCAACTAAAAATGGAGTCGAAATTTTCATGGAGCAGGTTCAGCAGAGTTAGAAAGAAAAATGAAAATCTCTGCACTGTCTTTGGCTTAAAGCAGCTCCAACTACATTTTGAAATAATAGCTCGAGATGTAATGTATGGAGAGTATGAGAAATGCTCCGCAGTGAGGTGATCTATCAGAGGGAAACCTTGAATGAAAAGGAGGGAAAACAATAAATCCCCAGAATAAATATTGGAAGGGGAGAAAGAAGGAAAGAGATTTCATTTTATTACATCATTTGATGTCATGAGCATGAACTGGGGAAAAGATTTATTTATTTATGTTTCCCTGAGGGTCTGGTTCTGTAAACAGATGGAAGAAGGGCTGGAAAATCCAAATTCCAAACAGAAAAGGTCAAGGCACAACGGAGCTGTATTTTCAGATGCAGTGATATAGTGGCCATAGCTGACACTGGGCTTGATTCCTTATTAGATTTGCAGGGGTTTATGGATGGGTTATGCAAATTCCCAGTCTGCTGGAAATATGCATGCAAAGTCTCAGGTTTGCTGCAAAGTGCTCCCCTGGCACAGTGGCACAGCTGCAATTACACTGCAGATCTGGCACCTGCATTTGAAAACCCCATGTTCAGTCACCTACAGGTCTCTCAAGAGAGCAGCTCCCCTTGCTTGCTCTCAGAACAGATCTGCACTTTCAAAGAAAAATATATCTGCTAATTTATCAGTTATATAATATTATACACGTGTTTCCAAAATTTGGGATGCCAGAGTAGATCTATCCATGTTCTTTTAACCGTCCTACATTTGTTTGCAATTCAGAAATTCACTTCAGCAAAATGTGAGTTTGCAATTCAGACTTAGGTTTCTGTGGGTAGCCCCCCAAAAAGGATAAGCACAACAAGTTAAACCACCAGGCTCCTGCTCAGGGCCTGGAGCTTTTACAGCTTCTGCATTTCTTCCAGCAGCACCTGGAGATGCAATCAAGCACCACACACCCCTGTGCAGTGGAATTGTCTCTTTAACACAAGTGACACAGAGATTGCTTTCCCATTTCCCCAGCTTTGCTTTGTTTTTTTCCCCTGCTTTTAAGGACGGTTACCTGTATCCCCTATATTTAAATGCTGAATTCTTTTCAGGAATCTCCCAATTGAGTAAAATGCTAAGCACAGCAGCACCAGCCATGATCCTAAATGATAAAAGAGTAAGCATTCACAATGCTGTTATATCACTGCTGGGTTAATCCATGGACACTGAATCATCCCTTCAGTTTCAAGGATGTTGCATGATCAGAAATAAGTACATGAGAACATTAATTCAGTCTGTTCTGCTGTGGGCATATCTTAAGTTTCACAATCCAACTCAAAGAGAACCAAACCCCAGTGAAAATGTTTATTAGCAGCTGTTTTCTCTGATCCTCTGCAATGCTATTGTAAAATGCTTCTATTAATATATTAATAAAATAGATAATAAAGAACACATTGTATAAGAATATATCATGCCAATAGACAACACTTCCATCAGTATTTTGTTAGATTCTGAGTAATCATGGTGTCTCATATCAGAGGATACATTTGGTCTCTTGGTGAGTTATTACTGAAGCTCATCTTGCAGAACATGCTGGAGTTTAAACAACCTCTGCTCTCAGAGCTGCCTGTTGAATTTCTGTCATTATTTTTGTACAGAACGCTATGTTAGGGCCCCTCATTTTAATTACACAGCTAGTAAAGTGAGGAGTTTGCCTGGGGTTAGCCCAGTGGCAAACCAATGCTTTGGAAAGGACTCCAAGGCAATCCATCACCTCCTGCTGTGCTGCCCAGAAAGGAGCAGGGCTCTGAAGGACCTGGGGAGGAGAGCAGAGCAGGGCAGCTGCTCCTCTGTGCAGAGGGAACAGAGCAGAGTCCTTGGGACTGCAGATCTTAGATGGCTCCCAGTTCCCAGCTCCTTGCCTGCTCTCACATTTTCAGGTGTTTTTTCAGTCCAAGGCTTAACTGCTGGGGCTCCAGGAGCTTCCAAGACCTTTTAGACATGGAGAGCTGTTGCCAGCCTCGTTAGGACTAATTTATTAGCAGGGAAGTATCCAAAGGCTTGATCCAAAGCCTTCTGTGTTCAATGGAAGGCTCTCCACGTGGTTTTCAGCAGCTGTGGGCTCTCTATACTAAAAACTGAATAGTAATACAAAGAGGAAATGGCTTTTGCTATTACTACACCAGTCACATAGACACAGATCATCTTTCACAGTGCTGTCAGGTAAAGTCAAACTACTTCTCTGGGAGATTAGGGATTGATTAAAGTCCTTGCACTCAGGGATATATATCTGTATTAATCTTGGAATTATTTGTCAAACGCCGAGGATCTCTGCTCTGATTTGTGGAATATATTCTGAAAGTCAACACTTCAAATGAGTCAAGATTTTTAAAATTATTTTTATATTTTTAAAGCAAATGCAGGAGGTGCTTCCTTGCCCTGAAAGTAAGCACTGCTGTTTTTAACACGGTGCTCTTTTTGCTTTGCAGTGTGTCACTGATAGTAGAGAATGCAGCTGGAAAACTGGAAAGTAGAGGCTAATACACTCCCAGACAAGTCCATAAAGCACAAGCCACTGCCTCAAACCAGGTTTGAGGTCTGCCAGGTTAGCACTGACAGCTTCTGCTGTCAGGTCAAGAGAGTCAGGGTTTGATGGTGAAGCCAGCACTAAATCCACTTCTCCAGCTTCTCCCACTGCAGTGAAACAGCTGATCCTCTTTGGAGAGGCTTTTAAAATGCAACTTTGGGTTGTATCAGAAGCACCAAAATTGGGCTTGTCATGCCTGGAGTCTGGTGTGGAGAAGGTGCTCCATGCACCATTCCCAGGGAATGAGGAACAATTCCCCCCAGGATCCTGTGTGTCCTGGGCTCTGGAGCAAGCCCTGTTTGTGCCTTCTGCATTGCACAGGGCAGTGAGGGATACGTCCCTGGGCATCCCTGTGCCAATGGCAGCACCAGCCAGAGCTGGAAAGGTGTGGGATCCCAGCCTGCAGCACGGCACAGACTCCCTGATAACAGAGGTCAGATTTCATTTGGGCTCAGCCTCTGTCTGAGATGAGATAAAGAAACACGCTGCAATTATTTTTCCCAACTTGCCAGGCCTGAGGGCAGCCATTCTCTCTCACACATAACAGAAAAATGTTCTGGGTAAACTGGCTGCAGTTCAGTAAATAAGTCGTGATGCACGCTTTCATTTGAGGGATCAAAATTTTCTGGTGTAGCAACCCCTGGCAGAATAATCAATAACTTACACTCTGAGAGTGATGGGAAGAGGGAAACAATGAAGATAACAGACTGTAGCAGTGCATCAGGACCTGCAGGGGGTCTGCTAACTTGCTGGGATAAGGATGTTCTGGCCTTTTGCCACTGGAAAATTAGGGCTCATTGGCAAGGCAGGAAACATTTGGGGGGAGTTTGCTGAGACAGAAAATCGGCGGCGCACAGCTCAGCACAGCTTTCAGTCTGGTCAGAAAAAACCTCAGATCTGGAGCACCAAGTAGAGATTAGGGTTCAGCCCGACTCCAACCCAATCCTGTGCAGGAGTGAAGAGAGTGTGAGCCCTTCATAAAAGATAAATGACATCCCAGATGAGAACCCAGACTGGAAAGCCCCAGCACAGGGGGAGCTGGCTGGAAAAAAAGGGAACATTCACACAGCCTTGTCATCAGCCACAACTCCCCAATCTCCCCCAAGGGTTTCCACCTTGCTGGATGAATTACTACAGCTGTGTTTAATTAGCAGGGGAAGAAGGCTGCCATAACACCAGCTCCAGCTCCTGCTTGTTTAGGTGTCTGTGAGTCTGGGATTGAGGCTGGGAGGATTCAGGCTCTGCTTGGGCTAATTCTGAAGAGACTGCCAGTGAGGACGCCAGGGGAAAGTCGGGGTGGTTTGTTTTCCATTTTGTCTCCTAAACCATAATTCTGAGTAAGTTTGAAAGCAGTTATTTTTAATATCTTGTCTACAATTCCACACTGACTAATAGCCCATATATCCTCCCAGCCAAATTCTGTGAGCTGCTGAGACCCTACAACTCAAGCAGAAGTGATTTGGGGGCATAGACACAGAAGAATTGGTATTTATGATCGTGCCTTAAGGTTCACAGCGGGGCTGAACCTGGCCTACTGACTTGGACTGTCCAACTGTAAACTAAATGAGAGCCTGAGGAACAGTAATGAAAAAGCCAATTAGTTGATACACTAGGTAATGGATTCCTTAGAAATAACTGTTGGAATCAACTTTCTTTAAAACAACAACAAAAAGAAATTTGGGGCAAACCAGAAAGGAAAACACCCTTAATTTCACCAGTTACTAAGTTAAAATAATATATATGCAGAGTCTGCTCTATGAGACAGCCCTGAAGTGACCAGGGAAGATGTGCAGGGAGCAGCCTGAGCCTGGCTGGTGTTTGGGAGAAGCCAGGGGAGCCCCAGCCTGCCTCTGGTCCATCTGTGCCTGCCCACAGGAGCTCTGAGCCTGAAGACATTTCTGTCTTGCTGAAACAGATGAAGCCATCAGGGCACTTGGCTCTTGTGCATGGGCCACATTTAACCAGGCTGATTTCCCTGAAGTTACAGAATCCTGCCAGATAAATTACTGAATTCTTACTATTTATTCAGATTAGCTACATGGTTGGGTTATGCATCTTGTGCTTTCTAGAAGGGCTGGTGGCTGCTACAGAAAACGAGGAATTTTCACAAGATGTTGATAAATTAATAAAACACCTGCAGCTCCACTCACTCTCAGGATTAGAAGGCTTGAAAAATGTTCCCTTCTCGACCAGTTTAAGCTGCAGCAATTGTTTTTAATGAAGTGATACAGCCAGAGGGCCAGAATCTTACTGAGCAGAAGGGGAACCATTCCAGCCCCTCTATGCCAGGTGGAAAGCTGCTCTGTCAGGACTAAGGCTCCTTGTCAGTGCCACCAAAAACCAGTGGGGTCCTGAAAATTGTCTGGATTCCTCTGGCCAGCAGAAGGTATCCAAGACCAGCTGGACTGCAGAGGAGTTTGCTGCAGCACAGAGTCTGCCTTCGGTCACTTATAGTAATGAATTCACTAATAATGCAATAACTAGATTAAACAAAAATAGTCCTAAAATACAATAATACGTAGTAAAAATAATGTCCAAAAGCACACTGAAAAATTATACTCCTTACCAATATCCATGAATTTTTACAAGCAATTAAAGAAAAAGTATTGTAATCTTTTAATCATAAATCTTTCCGATTAAGGAATCATCCATAATTTGTGGCTTGAATTCCCCCAGAACAAACAGGCACTAAGGCAAGTCTATAGGATTCTTATTATCTGTTGGTGATAAATAACTTGTTCTTTTTTTCTCCTAAACTGATTTGACTTTGGCTATTTCCTTGGCTTTACAGTCTGCTCTGTGGCAGCAGCATCAAGTCAGAGAACTGATGCTGTGGAATTACACAGCAGGAGAGGGCAGCAGGCCAAGCTCCACCACCCATATTCTCTTATCCAGCATGTTCACACACACACATCTTAATTTTTACAAATTAAAGGAGTTTCAGGGAGTTTACAACAGTTTTAACATGCAGTGGCAACTAACACCTTGGATAAACATGACAAACCTTTGCTAAAGAAAGGTCACCAACTATCCTGATTGAATTTATTGAATTTAACCATTCTCACATGGTTAGTGTTGAGATTTCAGAAGCTGGAGTTTCCTGTAGATGGACATGTGAAACTTGAAGGCATTTGGTCACATGAAAGGTTATTAAAATCCTTGATATTCATTATGTAGCTGCATTTCTGTCCAAAATTGCTACAGTGAGGTGTCCCTCCCCCATGTGTGAACTATCTGTGTGCCACAGAGTGACACTGTTCCACAAACCAAAAAAGACACAGGAGTTATCACAGAGGCAGAGCCCTTCTGCACACACCCCCTGACAAATGTTCAGGAATTCTCCCTGGAGTTTGGACACAGATTCCATGGTTACTTTCTTGGGAATTGAGGGAAAGGGTCTCGATGTGTGCCCTACCAACAATTGGATGGATATATTGAATCTTAAGTTATGTTATTTCTTCTCTAGCTGTAAAATTAATGGTACCTTTTACCCCACACTGTACATGCCTACTAGTAGTCTCCTTTTGTCTTTGTTCCTGTGTAGTATTAGTTTAAGTCTTATGTCTGTTAGTTTTGTGTCTATAAAATAAATAATTCATTCTGTAATAGACTGAACCAGCCATTGTTAAAGAACTTGCAAACAGGAGTGGGTTTTGGGGTGCTGGACACCTCAGTAAAGCTCCTGCCTGCTGCCAGAGGCCTGGAGAAAAGGCAGGGACTTCTCTAAACCCCCACATCCATTCATAACAGTGAGTCCCAGCGAGCACCAGCTCACCACACAGCTGGTCTGTCCCAGCTGGTGATGCCTTGGGAGGGCTGAGCTGGAACAGGGACTGGACAGAGCTGGACAATAAAGTAAATATTTCTTGAAAGACCTCTAGGCAAGAAAAGACCTTGAGCAAGGAAAGAGCCTGGCCAGGGCTACACTCAAGGTGGGCCCAAAATGGACAAATGGTCACGAGGTCTCACACTTTTATAAGTTTTGATCCATTTGCATATTGGGGTTTAATTGTCCAATTACAATCCTTCTTGTTCCTCCCTTCAATCACTCTTGTTTGTGCTGTTGGGCTGAAAGTTGTCCTTGGTGTGCAGCAGGAACAGGATTTGTTTTGTGTCCCTGCTCTGTGCAGAGCTGAGTGACACTGAATGTGAGCTCAGAGCTGCACCCCTGGCAGCACAGAATCTGAAAAATGTGGAAGCTCAAACTGAAGGCATCAGAGGCACCTGCAGGGGCAGCAAACCCCACACCCAGCACTGCCTTACCCACCTGGCCACCTGGAGAGAAGGTGCTTCTCTCACCAGTGCCTTTATTTGGGTGTCAGCACTTTCAGTTTCATTACCATCCCCTCCCTGAGGAAACATTGGCTGCAAGAAAGGGAATTTCCCTCTGCAGTGGGAAATGACTGCAGGTGTTGATGGTTCCAGCTGTGCTGCCAGGAGTGTGGCAAGGACAGCAGGACAGTGCCCAGCTCCTCCCTCCAGCCTTGCTCACTCCCTGCCCACCTGCTCTGATAAGGAAGGGGCTGTGAAGTCTGGGTCACCTGTTTTCAGCTGCAGGAACTGCTCTGGAAATGCAGGAATTGGTGTCACCACTGAGGAAGAAGACACTATCTAGACAGCTCTGCAAGGCACAGGAAACCTAATTCTATGCAGCCTCCTTGCAACTGTCTTACTTATAATTGATATTTTATTGTTTACTTTGCAGGCTTGTGTTTATCAATGACACTTTGCTGCGCAAAACAGCTGGAAGGCTTCTACCTCCTTTTCCAAATCCTGGGGCAAACTGTGGTGATAAATGAGCCCTGAAACAGCATGATTTATAGCTCTGTTGCCTCAAGGTGCACTGCAGATCCTTTTGTACAAATTAAATCCTGCTTAAGGCTCCTTAGATTTTTCAGGGTGACCTCTCTTCTTCCCTGTCACAATTCTTGTTATGAATCACTGAAAACTCTGCCTTCCTTTTTAAAATGTTATTTTAACTATATTTAACTAAACTAAGCATATTTTCATTTATTTTCCCTTCAAGTTGCATTCCCTCAACCACTGTCAGCTCAAAGTGGACAGACAATGTCTGGTCAAGGAAAATGCTGCTTATAAAGAGGAGAAGGCTGGTGCCCTCGTGGCAAATGCACCCCAGAGACACTGATCTGTGTGGTGATGGGCTGCTCTCACTGCTCCCTTGTGTGCAGCAGCTGCCACTTTAAATCACAGCTGGACACATATTAAATCTGACTTTCTGACTTGCCAGAATGCCATGTCTTTGGTACCTCTGATGCCTTTTTGGGCTACCTAAAAACAGAGGTCAGATAGAATCAAGGGAATAAAAAGCAGTTCTATTTATTGAAGGGCCTCCAGGTACATTTAGGGCAGACAAAGCCCCCCAGGGGCTACACCCAAAAATGGACAACAGGTCTTGGGTTTTAACACTTTTATAAGTTTGGTCCATTTGCACATTGGGGGTTCATCTTCCAAGATTAACCATCTTCAGGTAATGAAGTCATTTACCCCAAGTTTGCTCCCAATTCAGCCCAACTCACTTTTGTTTAGCATGTCTCAGGGCCTGAGGCAGTGAGGTGTCCTTGACTCCCAGGCCTGGAGAGGAATTGTTGTGTTTAACCAAAATGGGAAAACAGCAGCTCACCCTGTATATGGAGTTTAGAGTTCTACACTAAAGAATTGCAGGGTTATAAATAGATGAAAAATATAAAAGTTAAAGTCCTAAGGCATCACCTCTGGCAAGGGAAGGTAACAATGATACTGCAGAGAGCACCCACCCAGCTGGTGCTGTAACTGCTGTTAGAGCTCTAAGTCTGCCCTAGGGCTGCTTTAATGCTGCCATTCATTTCCCAGGAACTTTGGGAAGATGACTGAGTGACAAAAGCCTCAGTTTCCCATCTGAATGGTGACCCTTTTGTCTGGGTTAACCAACATTTCTAAGTTGCCTTGGAATTTCCATGTGGGAGGTGCCACATAGTGCCAAGTATTTATTTTGGTGCACTAGGATAAAGATTTTTTAGCAAAAGTCAAGAGATCTCTGCAGCAGGACAAAGCTTCCCAAGTTGGCCTTGTAGCACCACACTGGGGCTGAGAAGTCCTTCAGGCTCTCATGGGGGCAGGTGTGCTGGTGATGGGAACAGCAGTGTTCAGTGAGAGGAACCAAGCCTGTTCTGCTCTCAGGGACTCTTCACTAACCTCAGCCACAGCACAGATGTCTGTTGGAACCTTGGAAGCTGAGAATTCCAGGCTTTCTGTGCTGACAGGCACTGACCCTCAAGAAAACACTGCATTCAACCTGAGGCTGTGGAAGAAGCTTCCAAAACTGAATGATAGCACTGGGAGTGTGGGTGTGGAGTTTGAGTAGAAGTGTGTGATATCACAGGAGGGAAAACTTAGAATTTAAGGTTTCAGAATATAGTAATATATCTATAAAGCAAGATGGAGGATTTAGGGCAGAGGCTGAGTCCTTCTTTTTCACCTTCTTCTTCATGGGTTTAGGTGGTATCTTGTAATTGGGTAGAAAAGTCCACATTGCAGACCATGGGTGGTTGGTTATTAGGTTAAAAGTAAAAATAATTTAGGTGTTATTTCATAATTGGACAGTTTGTGCTTAAAAGACTTTGGAAAGAGACAGAGACAGAGCAATTTTTCACTTTGTTAGCTAGGACTCACAACTTGTGAGACTGTAACATACATAAGAATTAATAAACATCTGACTCTGAACACAAATGCTGTCTCTCAAGCATTTAATCCCAGCTCTAACAGAAAAGAAGGTAAAAACCCCACAGGTTTCCAAGAAGCCAATGAGTGCCCTGAGTTACATTAGTTTTTAGGAAGATTCATTGCATAAAAACATTGTGAACAATCCCAGCATAGTAATTCTTTTGTCATAAACAACTGTCACCATAAACAGCAGTTCCACGGAGTGTCCCATGCCCCGAGTGGTGCTTTGTTAACTACATTGTGCAGGTGCTATAAAGTATGTCACAACATGTCCTGAGAGCCTACTCTACTGCCCTGGACCAAAACTCTGCCCACATCCTGCTCTATCACCACCCCTCTGAGGGGGTCTCTTCCCAGGCTGACCTGAGCACTTCAATCTAAGTGCTCTTCTGGGCTGGGATTCTGGTCTGGGATTGTCCATCAAGAGTCTGCAGAAACCTTATGACTGTTAGGAAGTGTTAAATCTCTCAAAAGTGGAAGATGTGGGGCTGCACAACAGAGACCCTGCTGAACCCCCGTAGGATGTTTCAGAACAAAAGGTGGAAAGACAGATGAAAGAGGAACGAGGTTTTTGAGGCTGCCAGGTCCCCAGTTTCTGTGTGAAGCTCAAGATGACAAACAGAAGTTTGGCTGATAGCATGTGTACAAGTTCTGTGCATTTAATGCAAAGCTGGCAGCAGCTGGCTCTGCAACTCAGGACCTCTGGCCATGGCATGTGGGAAAAAGAAGGTTGTGAGAGAACCAGCACAGTGCAGTCAGGAGGCACCTTGTCAGCAGGACTTGCACACGCAGCAAGAATGAAGTTGAAGGATGCTGTGATGTTTGTTTTAAAGGAAGAACCATAAAACTTGGCTGTTGGAAAGCTAAAGGATGCTCAGTCATGTCAGGATTTGGCCCATGGGGAAAAAGTGATGCTTTTAGCTTTATTAAAATGCAGAGAATCTCAGTTAATGGCAGCTAGGCATTCCATAGGGAGGTACAAAACTGGGAGACTCCTGACTAGAACAAGTGCAGATGGCACACAGGATGGGAACTACAGACTTTAGGAGGAACTCACCAGAGTTCTCATACATTTGAGATACACATGTAATAGTCTGAAAACAGATTTTGAGGTAGAGGAAAAAATTGTTGAAGAAAAAATTGTTGAAGAAAAAATTGTTGAAGTCATTGAGCTTGATGTTCTCGTAAAATTGTCCTAGCACTTTGTTTTTCTCACATGAGAGGTATTTGGTTTCTTTCCCATAAGCATAGGTTATTACTGATGAGAAGCAGAAGTAAAGGACTTATTCCAAATTTAAATCAAAGCAGTCCCATTAGCAGATGTTTAGCAGGACACTGGTGAATTATGGGCAGCAGTAGTGCATAACTGTGCTGTGAAGCATTGTGGCTCTCCTGAAGATAAGGTGTTGAACTGCAATATAGCACTGGCATCAGAATAATAACGTTATCAGGAAAGATAGATGGGAAGCACTTGGATGCAGTGGCCAAATTCTCATCTAATTTCCACTGGGTACCCATGATGCAAGTCCTGATAAATGCTGCAGGCCTACATTTCCCAAGGGAAGATTCTGGCCCAGCTCTGCAGACAGCTCAGAAGAGTGAATCCTCTAAAAGGAGGGAAGGGCATCCTTCTTTCCATGGTGCTGTTCCCATGTCCTTCTCAGACTTGAAAGTAAAGATACAAATAAATGATGAAACCTTTCAGTGGATAATAGGTGAAATAAATCATACAGTGTTCTAGGCCATAAATATACAATCAGGGAATTTTGCATATTTAGCATTTTTGCCAGCAGTCCACAACACATTCTTATGACAGCATAAAAGCTTCAACAGAAAAAGAGAAAGGGGGTATTTACATAAAGGTGAGAACAACATCCAATTGAATTTCCTTATTTGGTTAGTTACCTCATTATTTGTTTTAGAAATAATACCATAGAATAAGTCATTTTGATGACTTGGATGACTTGGAGTCTTTGATGACTTGGAATTAGGGTGACTTTTCTTCTGGCACATTGCTACCAGTGCCAAGGTTGCTGGGTATACAGTGCCATGCAGCTTTGGCCACTTCAGGAGATGGAAGAATGTGCTGTGCCTAACGAGTTCCTGTTCTTTGGAGGGGGCTGAACTCCAGTGTCATCTCGACCCTTCCCATTACTGTTTTTTATTTTATGCTTTGTGTTCAAGTCCAAGCCAGTTTACATCCTGATACAAATTTCCAGAACTCCACAGCATGTTACACAGTCCTTTTTCTATTTAACTCTGCTGTTAAGAGAATGCAGCATCCATGTGCCAAGTGTAAAGCTCCTCTCAAAAGCCAGCCCTTCCACACTGGACTTCACCTCACTCTGGTGCCTTAAGTTTCAACTTTCATGATTTTCAGACTCTGTGCTGCCCATGGGTGCAGCTCTGAGTCTCACATTCAGTGTCACTCAGCTCTGCACAGAGCAGGGAGACAAATCCTCTTCCTGCTGCACACCAAAGACAACCATTACATGTTTTCAGCCCCAGAAGCACAAACAAGGGTGGCTGAAGGGAGGAACAAGAAGGATGGGACCTCACAGCCTGGAGCTGTAGTTGAACAATTAAACCCCAATATGCAAACGGAGCAAAACTTAAAAAATGTGAGACCTCGTGACTGTTTGTCCATTTTGTGACCATTTTGGGTCCACCTTGGGTGTAGCCCTGGCCAGGCTCTTGTCCTGCCCAAGGTCTTTCCTTAAAGGCCTTTCAATAAATATCTACTTTATTCTCCAGCTCAGTCCAGTCTCTGCTCCAGGTCAGCCTCCCCAAGGCATCACCTCCACCTGTCACAGAAACTTGTGCCATTGCCTGCAGCCTCCCAGTGCCTGCAGGGTTAAAATCTGGTGAACATTTGGCAGCCAACAGTGACTGCAGGGCGAGCTCTGCCTGCCTTGCTCGGTGTGAACTTAGCTCTGCCCTCCTGCAGCAAGGCACTGACATGAAACCCTTCCTGAGATTAATGCCTGGCCACGCACCTCGGGAGAGCCAGATTCAGAATACAAAGCAGGGAGAGCTCCAAGGTCTCCTTTTGTCTTGGGGTATTTTTGAAAAAAAAAAAAAAAAAAGAGAGAGAGAGAGAGAGAGAGAACTGTCAGAATGAATTTCTTGGGTAGTTACATGCACATCACACGGACATTCACTCCAGCCCACTGCAATTTGGCATTAGTTAAATGTACCATTAAAGTAAAGCCATAGCTAAAAAGCTCCTCAGTAACTCTCCACCCTTGAAAAGCGTTTACCAAACCCGTATTATGTTTGTGATTGCCTTCACTGTATTTTCTGTGGTGTTTTTTCCTTCAGCTGATTGGAATTCTGAGATATAACAAAACCTTCTTTGGAGTGTGACCTTGAGAGTCGAGCTGTTGTATGCTATAAATAATGGAAAATTAGCTATATAGGCTAAAACAGTGAGGAAAGTATTTTATATGATTTTCAAGGGCTGTAAGCTCAAGAAGAGCTGATGTCTATCAGAGTGTTATATAAATAGTCTTGTAATGAGGAAGAGCATATAAGATCCAAGATAGATTTCTGCTTTTTAATGAGATGGGAGAATATATTACTTCAGAATGTAAAGGCTATTTTTCTTTTTGAAATTCAGATCTGGCTTTATGAATATTTTATTTAAAAAATCCAGATGATGGTAATAAGTTTTCTAATGCTAAGACATTTCTCTTTAACATGTAAGTATATTGTTGACAAGCCTAATTTTTCCAGAAAAACCACTTTAAAGTTACTAATATACATTTTTAAACTAAATTCTATCGCAGCCCATCCACCAGTTTTTCCAGTACTGAAGCTTTCTGCCATTGTGAGGAGTTACAATAGAAATTACTAATAGCTCTAAAAGAATAATTGCTCCTACAGTCCCTGCTGGAAACTTGTCACAATGATAACCTTGCACCAGACCTGTATTTTTGGAATAAGCTTGCATCTGACTTGGCACTGGAGTTTCTGCAAAGAGGAAACACTAGCTCATTTCAAAGGTACCCTCAAATCAGTTCCATGATTGAGATAACATTTTATTGCATTATCAAGTAAGTTTTGCACTGTAAACTTACTAAAGCAGTAAATTTTACTGCCGTATTGGAAATTCATTTCAAAAGGATTTCTCTGGTTAGAGCCAGATCAATAGCTGCAGTTTGCAGAATGTGAAGATTTTCTTTTCATCTGGAAATAGGAGAAATTGCCTTAAGATTAATTTCAGCTGCAGTGAAAGGAGGAAGTTGGAACATACAGGCACAGGATCAGCACCAGCCACTGTTTTGCCAAATGCAAGAAGAGGGAACATTTCCCCACTCCAGTGATACACTGTGGGTAGATCAGTAAAAATTTTCTCAGTTGAGAGATGCACAGTTCAAAAATGATTGAGGACAGACTCATGTACAGTGACACACATAATCAGCCATTTTTCAGGATGTTCTTCCCCAGGAAGCCAGACTCTAAATCCTGTGATTTTTCTAAAAGCTGGAACATCTTTTCAAAGCAAGTTAGAAGTTCCAGTTTTCATTTCAATATGCTGTCTCACCAAGTGCCCACACAAAGTAAATGTGATGTTTTGTTTCAGTTCAAATATTTCATAATGATAATATGCTTGGTCCCCTTTAGAAATGTCAGTGTCATAAGGGAAAAAGAATAATGAAAATTTGTCTGAAAATAATTATCCCTTTCCCTAAACAAATAAGAAAAAAACCCCCAGGTGTTCTAATTGCTAAGCTGCTATTTGCCAACTCTGGTTCTGGCCAGAGGTGTCCCAGAATCAAAACTCACACTCTATCCCCCATTCATCCACTGATTCATTATTTCCACTTGGAAAATTAGTTTTTTTGTAAACCTCTCTTTCCTCATCTTAGAAGGAGAGATGATGTGATAAATCCTTGTGCAAAGCCTCGTAAGTGCTGTTGATGAGGCTTAATATATGACAAGAAGGCTATTATTATTGTTGTTGTTATTATTATTACTATTATTATTATTATTATTATAGTCTTTTCTGCTTTTTCAGCCATTCACTAAAACATACCACATTTTAGGCCACTTCCCCACATTCTGGAGAAGCTGTAGAGGTCCTCTCTCCAAAACCACAGAGATTAAAATCTCCTTCAGAAATCTTGGATTTCTATGATACCCCAACCCTGCTGTTTTACATGTGAGCACCATCAACAAGGCAAAAGGGAAGATAAAAAAGACATATATTTTTAGGCTTTCAGCATTGCAAACTAGACAAATTTAAGGTATAAATGCCATTCTGTATCCCTGAAAATCTTCCCAGAGGAAAATCATCGATATACCTGTCCCCCACGGGAACCAGGGCATGCTGCTCTCTGCAGATGTGATTCAGGGACTGTGTTCTCTTGACTGCCCCAGGGAAAGCAGCTTTGTGCCCCCTCCCTGCAGAGCTGACCTGCTCCACAAGGCAGCTCCAAAGCCTGTCTGGCCTCTCTTGCCATGACAGCCTTGCCTCAAGTCAACTCATTAATGTTTCTCATAGTGAAAAAGTGCTTAATAACCTCTGCTCCAAGTCTGCTGTTCTTTAATTTCCACTCGTGCTCTTGCTACTTTCATCTGGTAGACATTATCTACAACAAATTAAGAATTTATATACTTCAAGAAAACGTTGGCTGGAAGTTCATTGGGGGAGGCTGAATGGGGGCTTTTTCATTAAACTTTTTCATTTCACCTAAAGATTGAAAAATGTATGAAACAGCTTCTCTGGGGAAGGAGAAATTTCTAACCCTTTAATAAGCACTATTTATCAAAGACACACCATGTGAACTGCCTGCCAGATGCGGAGTGCATGGCCTGGAAATTCCTGTGGATGAGGTGCCTCAAGGCTTGAATCCGTGTTTCTCTGAGTGTCCTGCCTGCCACACTCACCTCTCAGTGACACCCACGGGGCCCTGGGGAGCTGCTCACACACACAAACACTGCCAAGGCCTCCTTCTTCCTGTGGCATCTTCCTTGCCCTCCCCAAAGCAGCCACAGGGTCCCCGTTCCATGAGGCACAGCCCATGGTGGGCTCAGCCCTGCCAGCGGCCTCAAGGGACAGACACCACGTGGGAGGTGACCACTGATGCCTCGGGATTTTAACTTTTATATTTTTCATGTATTTGTAATCCTGCAATTCTTTAGTGTGGGACTCTAAACTCCACACACAGTGTGAGCTGCTGCTTCCCCATTTTAGTCAGACACAACAATTCCTCTCCAGGCTTGGGAATCAAGGACACCTCACTGTCTCAGGCTCTGAGGGATGGAAACAAAAGTGAGTTGTGAGGGAGCAAACTTGGAGCAAACTTCATTACCTGAAGCTGTAATTGGAAGATTAACCCCCAATATGTAAATGGGCCAAACTTATGGAAGTGTGAAAATCCATGACCCATTGTCCCTTTTTGGGTGCAGCTCCTGGGTGGGGCTTCATCTCCCCTAAATGTACCTGAAGGCTCTTCAATAAATAGAACTGCTTTTTATTCCCTTAATTCTGTTTTTAGGTAGTCCCAAAAGGCATGACCATGACTAAAAATCACAAAAATAAACACAATAGATTGAGTCAACACAGGTTTTAAACCCAGTTTTTATTTAAATTTTCATTTCTATTGCCTTTAGACATCTGTTTATGTCTTTACAGCAGATGTATTCATGTAGCTGACTTATAGTAGAGGAATGTAACTTTTCAATATCTAGCCATGGTAAATATTTGTGTAGCTGACTTATAATTAAATTGATCCATAAAAGTTTCATTATATTTTGAGAGTGAAGGTCTCACTGTAATGGAAGGCTCCCTCCATGACTATTACATTCTAATCAGATTACTTATCTAATCCCTCTCGTTTATCAAGTGCATCAGAATTGATCTGCACCATGCAGGAGCTCTTAGTCATTTCTGAGTTTTTTGGGGGAGTATTTCTACCTACTCTTCTCCAGTTCTTTATTTAGTACAGACACAGAAAGAACACTGGCTCTGTACAAATCTCTAATACCCACTGAAAGGGACTATGAGGCAGAATCACTCTTAAACATCAGTGTCTTTCTTGACATTAAAGTTGGAAAATGGAACAATTATTTTTGCATTAGCAAGTCACACTGACAAATTCCCTCTGCACCCTCTTCCTGTCATGCCAAAATGAATCATCAGCATCTTATTAAGGTGCCCAGGCTATTCCATAACAGTAATAAAGTGTAAATGTATCCCAATTATTCATTTAATGACTTCATGAATATTCAGTATTAAGAAGCAGTAGCTGAGCTCACTGCAGTAGGTTATTAAGGACACAGGCTGCATATCCTTTATTATTTCTCAGATGACTTAAGGTTTATTTTATTCAGATCTGTCCCATGTTCATAAATGATAATTCACTGGGACAACACCAATTCTGTGACAGGTACCTATCCATACAGTTTTAGTCCTCTCATTTACATATTTCTTGGGAGAGGATCTAATGTGATAATAAAACCAGATTTCAGGGAAAATCCAATTTCCATCTAAGAAATGGGTCATGGACCAGAATGACATGAAGCTGGATGTTTACAGTATTTTTCACCTGGATATCCAAAGCAGCAGGTACCAAATGCTGCCACAACACGACACGAAAGAACTTCACGAGGACACGGTGATGAGCAAAGCAGGAAAAGCCCCAAGTTTATTTACAAAACTCAATTTTATACATTTCCAAAGATGCTCGTGGATTGGAGGATGAAATCCCACCTCCCAAACCACACTGGTCAAGACAACTGTCAATCAACTTTCTCTGCCTACCTAAAAATATGTAAGCAACAAATGACAGTTGGGAAAACAAAGCTCTTGTTTATAGTACAAGTGTGGGAAATTAAAAATTCTGACTCCAATATGAAAGACAAATCAGAAGGCCTAGAAAAATCCTCAAAATCAGGGTGACAAAATGCTTCCTTACACCTGCTCCACATCCAACAGGATGGTGCAGGGTCAAGTTTTGAAGAACGAGTTGGCACAGAAATGCTCGGAAATGTTACCATGGGAAACTGCTGCTGTGGAAGGGATGCTCCTCTTTAGGAACGACTGCCAGTGCAAGTGTGAACAGTGGCTGCACACTGATGCATGTGCATGCATTGTTCTCAATCTGCAGATGAGCTTGGTGCTGTGCTTTGCCCTGTGCCTGGCTGTCCTTGAGAGCAAAATCTCTCCACGTCTCTGCCAGACCCTTTGGAAACCCAGAGACTTCTGGCCAGAGATCCCTGGCAGTGTCAGGAGAGACCCCCCTCCTTCACACAAGGCTCATAGAGGAGGGCTGCACAGCCTTGATAAGCTTACAGTCAGAAGGACACATTTTTGTTCAAAGAGCTGGCTAGTGCCCAGAGCAAACCTCAGGTGGGCAAGTGAGCAGCTAATCTCCTGACAGAAAATGTAATTGCCAGTCTGGGAGGAGAAAGTGAGAGAGAATTTTGACAGAGCAGACCCATTCTCCTCACTGAAGGGTCTAGTGCTATTATGGGAACCTGAACCCAACCCCAAAGCTTCACAGAAAGAAACGGGAGCAGAGAGGACATGTCCTAGTGTGCTTAAAGAATAAGGATCAACTCCTGATGCATCTGAGCATAAGGAGGAAACAGAGAAGAGGATTGACTCATAGCACCTGCATTGTTTAAAATACTAAGGGGAACAGCTTTCATATCTTGTGCTCAGCCTGTGGCTTATTTTCCTCAAAACAATGAACTTGTGAACACATGATCTGGTAAGTTTAGGAAGGAAAGGAACCAGTTCCTACTAGTTTTGCTACAGAGACTGTTTGAACCTAAGAATTAAACCTGAAGGCTTCAAGAGCAAGAGTGCTTGTGCACTGCCCAGCCCCTGGAGAGCTGAAGAGCCCAGGGTCTCACAGGTATGGCAAAGCTCAGTTGTTTGCCACCAAGCCAGGCACAGTACACAGAGAATGCAAAGATGAAATAACATTTGTAAGCTGATTTATGGTTGTTTATTAGTTTGACTTTCTCAGCCCTACAGATACATGAAACTCAATGCCTTCCAAACACAGAAGTTGTCATCCTGTGAAATTGATGCTGGTTTTGGATGGGTTGTCCTTGGGTTTCTATTTTCTGGTTAACTGGAGAAAATGTAGCTTTTACAAGGTGTGCTCCCATGAGGATGCCTGAGAGTCTTTGAAAACAAGGAGCAACAGCAACAGGCTCTGGATGCATAGTTTGACTGCATTAGCAGTCAAACGATTTTTATGAAACAATCTTGTAACATGCCAAGGAACGCCTCAAACAAAATATTTATATTTAACTCAATTAAATCAGTGAAAAAGGCTTTTCCTACCCAGCCACATATTCAAAGCACATAAAGTTCAATTGCTTCTTTCCTTCTCTTCATGAGAATTGATTTGCTTTGCTTTAGGCCTCTGTGTTGAAGTTTGACCCCAACTAAAGAGCCCCTAGTATGCTTTGGTGGTAATCTAATTCTGTCAAGGTTGCATTGACTATGATTCCATCACTTCACTTCCTTGTGCAGACCTTTGTGGGGCTCTTTTGTTGAGGAGGGCAATTATTAATTACATATAAATAATATAACTACACTGTGGGAATCATCACGACATCACCAGTGCAGATGGGTTCAAAATGAGAAACTAAACTTTAGGGCCATGTCTTTGCAACATGGATGTTTTGTATCCACAAACGGGGTTTGGCTGCCTAGAATTTCTGTTGCACAGAGATCAATGACAGCTTTGGGATGTAAGGAAGCTGGAAAATCTGCTCTAGGCATTTAGGTGCTTAACTGCCATTGTCTTGTTATGCAAATCCAGCTCTTAAGAGTGAATCATCCTACCTAAATTTAGCCATGTAAAAGCAAGCACTTAGTCTAAGTAGTTCTTTAGGTTTATGATATTGTCAGAGAAAGATAATTCAAGAATCTGATGGCTTTTCCTGTTGGAGGTATTAGAGTTCCAGTGAAGAACACATTTTCACATTAATACCTTTATATAAATGTATGAATAAATGTATGTGTGCGTATATATTTTTATATGTGTTAAGCACAAAATCTGTGTTTTACTTTTCACTTTTAATTAGGGATGTGCAAAAAAGCAGGATTAAATCTGAGAAAGTCAGCTGCTTGCTTGGATGCCATGATACACTGGCATTCAAGAGGCTGCTCATTTCTAACCATCCCATGTGTGGCATCTTGCTCTTTTTAAATGATTATGAAGACTGAAAGATTCTGTTCTCTGAGGATGTGCTCCAGTTTTTCGGTAGTTGGGATGTTTGTCATGAGCAAGCTTAAAAGTCAAAGGGTTTAGGTTTTACTGAAAATACTTTATGCTCCTATAAACTTTCCCTATAATTTATGTACAAGTGGCTCCAAATACACAGCTGAGGATATCGTCTGGGAATAGCCTGAAATGTTATTTCTGGGATATTGCATCAATGACTCGAGTCTTAACCTACGGGAGAAGGGATGAAGAAAGAGCATGATAAAAGCTATCGCTGTGATCAGTTTGGAGACTCTGGTCCTACCAGAGATATTTCTTCTCGTTCTGTGCCATTGCAATCAAGTCGTATTTGCTCTCCGAGATATTTGTGCACAACACCAAGCAACAGCGTAAGGAGCGTAATTCAAATGAAACATTTCCTAATTATTGTTCCATCTCAGTAATAAATATGTATGGCTGGCTTCTGTGCACACACAGATGCCCTGGGAAAAGGCTGGGATGCAGCAGTCAGATGTATTTATTACTGAGCTGAGCAGCATGGGGAGGGCGTGTGCCAGCACAACAACCCCTGCCTAGAGCAGGTTCACTGCTGGAGAGAGGGGATCTGCTGACACAGCCTCTGCCCAGGACAAGAGAAGGAGGTCTCAACCTCACTGAGTGACAAAGTACTCTGGAATTAACAACCAAGGAAACTTACCCATGAAAAGGAATCTAGTGTGCATAAGTCAGCCCCCAAAACTGAATGGAAGAACTCGAGTATTTAACCAAATGAGTTCTTAGGCATTTTGCTGGTTTGAAGAACTTTCTGGAACCACAATTCAGAGAAGCATCTGATCTTTGTAGAGCCTCTTTGTCACAAAATAAAGACTAGCTACTCTTTGGATTTTCTGTTTCTCCCAGATTTTTTGCTTCTCATAGCCACTCTGTCACTCCTGGGCTGGGCCCTCTGCTGCTGCTGGTTTTATCCTGACAGAACTGCAGGGATTTACCAGCCACTCTCACTGAGATTTGCTGATGAGAGAGCACCGTGCTCCAAAGCAGGACTTTTTAATCACTTTCACCATCTTCTGTGTGTGGGCTCCAGGGAACAGTGTAAGCACCCCTTATAAATACCCACACAGGGCACTTCAGAATTACTGCAAATGAAAGGAGATCTTTACCCACACTAACACCCTGCAGTGTCACAGGGCCCTGTCCAGAGCTCGCCCAGGAGCTTCAAAGATCTTTGCATCATAACCCCCTACAAAACATCAGCATTTCCCACCAACCACTGCAGACAAATGTCGCCAAATTTTAAACTGGAAAAATATGATATGATATGTGATATGTTTCTCCATATCAGCTTTAGGACACATACTGTGCCCACATGGGTGCCAAGGTTTGGAAGGCAGGTCATAGAAAATTAAACAAATCTAATTGTTAGAGAGGGCTAGGAGGACTGTAGTGCACACAGCTCTGTCTGAGACTCGAAGCACCCAGGCAGGAGTTCCTTCAGGTATTACAGCAAGTTTCAAAAAAATCCATCATCTCAAACAGTTTTAATTATTTCCAGCCAAATGCTTGTAACCTTGGCAAAAAACAATTATTGAGCAGGCTATTGATCCAGTCAGTAAATAAATACACTTATGTCATCAGTAAGCTAGAATCCTCCTGGGTATAAAACCAAAATCTTAAGGACTACTAGTTATCTGACATATAATTTTAATTAGGATTTATTGATTAGGGGTTTTAAAAAACAAATGGACTTTCTTGATAAAAGGCCTAGCACAGGATTTTCTGCAAAGTTAAATAATGTCTGACTTGCAATATAACAACCTGTGACCCATATCCGAATTACTTTACTATGGAAGTTTGCTTCTTACTGCAAGAGAAGAATGCAGGCAACATTTATGCTAAAGACCATGAAAGTTTAATGCAGAGGGGGAAGGCTGCAGTGAGCAAAACCACACAGGGAGTTGTTCTCAGTGCCTGGTCCTTGCCTGCTAAGCAGGGGGGCTGCAGTCAGGTAAAAAAAAAGAATGAAAGGAAAGAAAAGAAAAGCACAAGAAGTTCTTAAATGATAGTTCTTCTACTGAGCTGGACATGAGATCAACCACCACATCTCCTTAGAGCCTACTATAGTTCAGTGCCTGCTTAAGGGCTCTCCAGAAAGTCCCACCTTTCCCAGGAGGTGAAGGTCACAAGCTGTTCATGTCTGTGGGCTGAAGTCAGCCTGGGGTTGATTTTCCATGCTCAAGGTCAGCCTGAAGCCTTGAGCAGATTCATTTTAGCCCTCGTGCTGCTGTGGGTGACAAAAACACCTCTGGGTACTGCAGATGGCAACGAGATCTGCCCGTGGAGGAGAAGGTCCTTCAGAAGAAAGTCCCCACCATTTCTATTATTTTCCTTAAAATGAGTGTTCAAATCAAATTCCAACTCAAGGTAAACTATATGCACCCATATTCCTCCTACTCTAAACTGGAACCAACACATTTATGTGGCCAAAAACCTGGCCCTATTCACCAGCAGCTTGGGCAATTTTCCACACCTCAGGTGAAAGGCACAGCACCCCTGCCCTGCTCTCCCTGCCCCATTTCCTGGGCAGCATTTAACACATGTACATATGTGTGTATATACATATGTGTATACATACAGCTCTCCCAACCCAAGAAATAGATTGTTAATTTGTTAGTGTTACATTAGAGCTAGAGATTTATCCTCTGAGGAGGAGATATTTTCTCTAAAAGTAACCATTTGTGTCATAATCTTTTATCCACCCGTGTCAGGAAGGATCAGCATTTCCTGAGATGCCTGTGGGGAGCCTCATGACTCTGCCTTCCAGGTAAAACTAATCCTGTTTCTTTGTGTCACACAAAAAGCATATGACCACCCAAATCTCTGTGCAGCTCTATTAGAACCATTTAGTCCAGAAAATGTCATTGACATTTTATTTTTTTTTTAAGTATTTAAGGAAAGGAAAAAAAAAAGTAACAAAATTCCAAGCCCCTCCAGAGATCTTCTGATGCTTGAGTGACATAAATATTCACTAGACCATAGGAGACTGTAGTCTAGTTTGTTTAAATTCAATTATGTCATTGTCTGCACCAGAATGACAGGGGACTAATAAAATTCCTGGCATACCTGGATGAGGAAGAAAAGGAACTGGCTGACTCACTGGCAGTTGGATTTACTGGATTGCAGCATGAAATGGGGCTGTGTGAGGCTGAGTACTTGGCTGATTACTTTGCCTTTACCAAGTGTAACCCCACTCTAAATGTCACCAGGAGAGAGTGAAAACTTCAGCGCTGTCACTTTAATTTCATTCCCACTGGGTAATTATAAATGAGACTGTAGGCTGGTTTATTGTCTTTTTCTCAGTTCAGCTGAAACTGTGTAAACATTCCTGACAGTCTCTCGCAGGGGCAGCTCTATCCCTCTGCACTGGGGAGCAGAAATGTGGAGCAGCATCAGAGCAGGGGCAGTGACCTCACTACAGCTCCAGAGAGGATCAGCCAGCTGCCTGAAAGCAGGAATGTCTCTTCAATGTGAAGTTAAAACTGCTTTAAAAGCAGAAAAAATATTTTCTTTCAGAACAAACCAGAAGCTTTGATCTCTCCCACAGCAGAGAAAACCCAATAAATTTCCCTTACAAACCAATTCTTTTTTCAATGCTGAAAACGAAAGCGCATCCCAAGACTTATCTGAGACCTGATTTCTGGATGCCAAAATCTGAGACAAGTCCAGTAAAAGAGCAGCTCCAAAGCTTGATGGCAGTCAGTGGGGTGGGATTTCAGAGGCTTGGACCCTTCTGCCAGTGCAGCGCTGTGCATCGAGTGCCCAGCTCAGGGGACAGCCAGCACCGTCCTGCCCTGGGCTCACAGAGCCTCCACAGCACCAGCTGCTGGCCTGGGGGGCCAGGCAGGGTGTGGGGGCCACCAGGGGTCTGTCCCAAGCTGTACAGCCTCCAGAGATGCCCTGATGGGAGGCACACCCGGAGAACAGGTTCAGTTTTGACAAACATCCTGTTAAGTTCAAATATTGTTTCATCAACAGCTCCCATCTCTGGCCCTTCCTGCTCCAATGTGCAGGCAGGCAGGCTCCCTTAAAATACCAGCAGTGACAATGGGACCTCCAGAATAAATGATGTGAGTGTAGCAGTGGGCAATTCCCAGCCTGGCCCAGAGCCTGCTGCCTTCCCAGGAGACCACGGTGATTGCTGGCAGCTGCATGGTTTAAAAATTACATTTACCCTGTTCATGTCAATAGTATCTCCTTAACTGCTAGAAACTGGTGTTTGGGTGCCTGGATGCTTTTCTCTTGAACAGGTTTGCCCTTTTAAACAATTTATATCTGTTTGCTTCGGAGAGAAAACAAACAGCAAATTATAATGCTGGGTAATGTTTGCTAATTAGCCACACCAATGAAATACACCTTTGAATGGTGTTGGCTTCCAAACCAGTGCATAAACCAGCAGCTCAATTATTTATTAGCTCTGAAAAGGAGCTGAGGATCAAAACACAGTGATTATTCTCTTCATTCCCCAGGGCTGGCTGCTGTGCAGGTGCTGAAAGATATTGAACACACTTCTGACCTAGAAATGGTAATGGGATTGTGAGGGAGTGGCCCCAAACCCAGCCCTAACAGACTAAATTTAGCACCAAAAATTTACACAAATAGTTTTTCAACCTCATTGCAAACCATAGCAGCTGCCTCAAATGTATCCTGTAGGAAATGATGGGGCAGAATTATTCCAGCAGAACCTCCTGGACCTGGCGCTGATGACAAGAGCAGAGACACAGAGTCCATTTTCCTCTTTGGCTTCTGCTTGTCACAGAGGGTTACAAATAATTTAGATCGTCTTGCAAGGGAAACCTAAATGACATGTGACATTCCAGTTAAAAACCACTAAGCAGTGTGATTTTTGGTTGAAGAAGTGAAGACAGACAAAAAAGAGTCAGCTGAGAAATGTGAGTCATGCCAAAATAGAGAGTGGCCTTGGTAGGCTGGGGCAACAGCCCTGCCCAGCCCAGCAGAGCAGTCCTGGGTATCCCTGCAGAGATTCTGCTCCTGGGAGAGGAAGATAAAAGATTGCTGCTGGCTTAAAGTGGCTCTGAGACTCCTTTCTTGGTGAGCATCCACAGGGTGCAGAAGGGGCAACCCCTGCTCCCCCCTGCCATCAACCACCTGCATCATCACCTACCCCAAAGTGATCCAGAATGGCAGAGGTGCATTACATTTAAAGCAGAGAACAGGCAAAAAAAAAAAAAAAAAAAAAGCACAAACAAAACAAAACCCCATGCAATGATTTTTTTTTTTTAAACTTGATTCTGAATTAAGAACAGAATAGTTCTTTGATTATTACTACTGCTAGGATTTCTATTTGAATGATTTCCCACAGCTCTGTTATGGGCAAGAGGCAGGAGAGAGAAGAAAGAAAAAAAAAAGATAATAATAATAACAAAAAAAGCCAGCAAGGGCTGTTCTAGTCATTTCAAAGCACAAAGTAATCAGATGGCCATCTTTCTGAGCAGGTGTGATTAGTGAGAGGAAACCAAATGTCTTTACTTTTCCTTTTTAAATTGTAGGATATATAATTGTGTCCTTTGTTGTATACAGGTGCTCCATCTCCCCTGCTTTAAATCACATATTTATGCTTCTTTCCAAATAGCTAAGGGACCAAGCCTTAAAATAAAAACCTGGACAGTCAGAATGATTAATACACAAGGTTCCACAGGCTTTGGCACAGAACATTTGCATTACAAAAAGCTATAAAAAATAAATATTTAGTTTTCTCTGAAGTACCAGAGCATCTTTATTGCAAACCCTTTTTTTTCAGCAGTCTTTCTATAAGTTACCCATCACTTTTACCACTTGCTCCCCTTGTTAGTCTCTGGGTTGAACTAGAGGCTCAGACGGAGAGATTTTAGTAGGAGTGAGACAGCAGGAAGACGCCCATGTAACATCAAGAGGAAATTTGATGCTGTATATAAATAATGGGCTTTCTTCTCTTTTAGACTGCAGTGAAGAGAATATGACACAATTTCTGTTCCCATTTTGAATGGGTAGATGTGAGGATTATGGACTCACATCCATCCTTGCACAGGGGGGAGCACAGCCTGTGCCCACGTGATGTGGATAACATCCAAATCACACAGAGGCCGCAAACAGCCCTATGTGAGTTGCAATTTTGTTCAACCTCTGATTTTTAGATTTTCAAGGATGTTGCCAAATTACAATCAGGCAAAGTGACTGACAGCAGTCCTTGCATTGCCTTCTGAGGGAAATGGGCTGGGCAGGGGCACGATGCTGGACTGGGGATGTGGTCTGTGAGTGCCCCTGTGGATTAATCCTGAGCTGTAAAGATGTGTCCCCAGCTCCCCAAATGACAGGATTTTACAGAAAAGGTGGAACTTGGTAGATAAATGATGTCTGAGGAGAGAGATGTTCCTGCAGACGTCCCCACAAGGATGAGGAGTGACACAAAACCTTGCTCTCTGTGGCCCTGGTGCTCCCAAGGAGGTCTGATGGAGACCACGCAAGACCTGCAGAAATATTTAGTCTCAGGGTTTTTTTCCCCCTTTTTGTTAAAGTACAAATTAAACATCAAACCACACTTTGATGTGAACTTTCCCTTTGTTTAATGATCTGTTTGTTCAATCCCCCCATTTGCTGCTTGTTAACCAAGAGCAGCACGACTCTACCTCTACAGCTGCTAACCAAACTGGCATTATAACAACCTGCCCTGGGCCTCCCTCCCTCCCTCCCAGTTCAGGCTGTTCCTTATCAAGAGCACACTTTCACCAGGTTGGCTAAAAATAACAGAGTTCACAGCCTGTTTTCTAAAAGCAGACATGATTTTAGAATATATGAAATTTCCATCTGTCTGCTTTCACCTTCCTTACTTTGTACATTCTTGACATATTTCCTGCTAGCCTCTGGTGGCTGAAGAGCATGTGTTGTACCAGAGATGGAAGGACATGGAGTCCAGTCTATTCCTGAAATGGCACAGCCTGGTCAGAACTGATTCTTACCAAAGCCAGGCACTCCAGCTGAGTGCTGGAGTACTCCCACACTGACCCCCACACAGCCAGACTGTGGATGAAAGTTAATTAAATTCTACCACCACAAAACCCAGAGTTAAGGTGTATTCTCATCACTCTCTGATAGTAACCTTAATATGAATGTGCTTCATTGCAAGAAAAGGTGAAAAAAGTCTGAGCCCTGGTTTTCAGTGTTGCCAATGTTTTTAGTGTTATCAGAATGATTTAAATAAACCTAAAGAAACCCACAAGGTGCCAGATGTGCCAACAGGTGCTATAAACACTGCACGAAAGATGTATTTTCAGAGCTGTTGGGAGGTTTGCCATGTTCTAATCAAACTGGTTCTTTATTCCTTTAGAAAACTTCAGCTTCCCTCTAACCTCAAATTACAAAATTGCTGCAGCAGCCTGCAGAAGCTTTTAAAATAAAATTGTACATTTGGATAGAGAAGGAGGAGATAGAGGAGGGCACCATTTCCATGGGATAGCTTGGCCTGAAAAACTTATTGAATGTTCTGGTTAGGCTGTTTTTTTGTCATAAAAAGCAAGGTGATATCCTGGTTTTGTTGAGGCCAGTGAGCAGTTTGCCACTAGGATTCAGAGGGGCAGGCACTCTGTCTGTGCCTGGATCTTTTCGGAGAAATCTCTACATGAAGTTTGATTGCTGAAAGAAAACCAGGACAGGTGTTTGGGGTGTCCACCCCACCCCGAGGCTTTCAGACATCCCCAAGCAGTGGGAAAAAGCCTGCCCTGTGCCTGCAGTCTCAGCATCAGTGATGGGACAGGTTTCAGAGCTCTGTCCCTCTTCACAGCCACCCTACTTTAGGTGCTGGCTTGGAATGATGCCACCAAATGACTTGGGCTTTCCCAAGCTGCTGGATTTGGTAAATTGAGCTGGAAGGCCTCCCTGAGCACCCTGGCACACCACTGGCTGTGCCCCATCCCTATCCCTGCCCACCAATTTTCACTGAAGAGAACTTTCAGCACTGCTCACAAACACCATTACTGTAGCTCAACCTCCTTTATTTTTTTGGATCTCTCTCCCAGGAAAGTCTTACTTGTATTACTTAAATGTATGACATAAAAAACCTAAAAAAAGGAATACTGTTTCAGATATTGCTCCATGTTCTGCCACGTGATCCAAAGGGGCCTCCTGTTTTCTCTGACAAGGTAGGTGTTGCTTCATTTAATCACATTTCAAGCTCATATGCCAAAGACTTTTCCTAATCCACTGGCACCTTTATATGGGTATAACTACATCCACACAGGAGATGGTCCTGAGAAAATTACCACAGGAAAGATCAACCTCTCCCCCTCCCTGCTGATCCATACTAGTCCAAAACTGGAAAAAAAATGATTCCACACATAACTCAAATGTGGACTTTCCTCTGTCTTTCACTTGAAATTGTAAAGCATTCAGGTATTTTGTGCTTGTTTTGTCTGGAAAAAAAAGGACAGGGTGTCTTTTCACCCAGATGAGCATTCACTTCATAGATTACTTGAGTTCAAAATGAGATTTAAAATAGCTCTCAGCTGTATAACCTATATGAAATTCTCCCATCTTATGCTCAAGGAAGGGAAATATCCTGCTAGAGCACTTTTACAATTTTATTCAAAGGGCTCTAAAATATATTTTTCAGCTTTCCAGAAGTACTTTTTACTGCTACTGCTTTCCAAGACTCAGTGCAATTACTTGTTAATAAAAACATGGTTTAATATGCTGGCAGAAAAATTGATACCACTTCCATTCTCTGCCTTAAAACAAATGAAATGTAGGAAGGAATTGAGCTGTCTCATTTCTGAAATGGGAAGCAGATATGTTTTAAAGTTCAGATCATTACCAAGTGTAATACTCATATAACAAGTTTAACTGACCTTGTGCTATTGCTTCTCTGGAGCTAACTTTGTGGGAAATGTATTACAAAACCTAAAAAGAGGAATACTGTTTCAAAATCTTGTGCCCTGCTCACCAACCAAAATGAAACATACCTCTAGTTGGTCATCATGGAACCGATTTGTGTGGCACCAGTAAGCTGTGCCCACTGCAGGAAGGCTGGGGAACTGACTCCAGCTGATGCCTTGGAATGGCTGCCTGGAACAGGGGCTAGACAAGATGAAGAGAATAAAGTGGGTATTTATTAAAGACCTTCAACAGATACACCTTGGGCAGTCAGAGCCTCCCAGAGGCTACACCCAAGGTGGACGACGGTCACAAGATTTTCAGACAATTATAAGTTTGGTCCACTTACATATTAATTCTCCAATTACAGCTTCAGGTAATGAAGTAATTTACTCTGATTTGCCCCCCCCAATTCATTATTGCTTACATTTTTCAGTGCCTGAGACAGTGAGGTGCCCTTGAGTCCCAGGCCTAGAGAGAAATTGTTTTGTTGGAATAAAACAGGAGACCAGTAGCTGACAGGCTATGGAGTTTTAGAGTTATACACCAAAACAGTACAGGGTCTGAAAAACATAAAAGCTAAATCCCAAGGCATCACAGCCACTGTAGGCCCTGAAGCAACTGCATGGTCCCTGTCCCACAGCAGGGATGCTGAGGCTGTGCTCCAGCTTTGTGCACACCCTCTTGTCTGCACTTCATGGGATTGAGCAGCCTGCAAATCAGCAAAAAGTCACCTGTCCCCTGTGGCTGTGAGGGGACAGAGCCAGGGAAGCAGGGCTGGGCACTCTTCTTTTCCTACCTTTTCAGTCCCCACTACATTGGGCCTAATGACCTCAAACCAGGCTGAGCTGAATCTGTTCAGTGCAGCCACTCAACTGCAGTTATTCTTGATGTCATCAAACTGAGAAAAAGCTGTTTTCTTCAATGCTGCACCTGTCATTCCCTTGGAATAGGGAGAACTGAGTTCAATTCCTGCTTCTGTTCAAGGAAAAGGAGAGACATATTGTCTTGGTTTGGAAAGACAGGTGTCCACCAGGGAAAGCTGGAGCTTCCCTTGGAATGGAGAATTTAAAACCCCTCCCTCCAAATTATTATAATTTTGAAATTAAGGGGCTTCCAGGTAAAGATATGGGACAAGGAATAAAACAGTTCTTTAATAGGAAAATTAAAATAAACATGTAGTAGTAAGAAAAAAAAAAAAGCAAACAAACAAAAAGAAAACCCTGATAGAGTCAGAACACAACCTGACACCCTGTTGGTCAGGGTGTTGGGAGCAGTTCAGTCCAGTCCTCCTGCAGTGACAGATGTGGTTCTGTTGGAGCAGAGAGGATCCTGTACAAGGGTGCAGTTTTCCTCTGAAGGTCCAGTGGTGGTGAGATGGGTCTGATCTCCCTCTGGGAATGCAGTGCAAACAGGCTGTGCTGGAGTTCTGGATCCCAGCTTTTATCCAGGTGGGAATGCTGGGCTCCTCCCCCTGGGTGGAGCCTCTCCCAGTGGGATGATGGAATTGTCTCAGCCCTGCAGTGAGCCTGGATGGCCCATGAACAGCAGATATCCCCTGGAGGGAGG
>VYXD01002775.1:570333-700072 GCA_013397195.1 Hylia prasina
GAGGGTGGCTGAAGCACAAGTTCTCTGCCCCTGCCCTGCTCCTGGCCATCATATCACAGGCTCCCTTTCCAGCTTCCAACAAACAGGCCCCAGTCCCAGGGGGGAACAGACCTGTTTGGAAATGGTGGTAGCAGAGAGAATAGGTGTTTTCCATCACTTTTGTCCTCTACTGCAAATTTCAGAGCTGAAAAATGGGCCAATATCCTACCAAGGGGAAGGAGCTTTTAGGCTGCCTGGGATTTGGCAGTTTCTCAGTGGGTTTGAGGTTTCTCTGGGGTCTCAGTGGGTATGGGGTTTCTCTGGGGTCTGGCTGTTTCTCAGTGGCAGGAGCCTGTGCAGGTGGCTCCACAGCAGGGGCATGTCCCATTTCTGCTGGACAGGGTCATATCCCCACCACTGCTGTGCTGGAGGGTGGAAGGTTTTGGCCATGTCAGTCACTTCCAGCTCTGTGTTTGAACTTCCCCAGGTGCATCCTGAGCCTCAAGCCCACTAATGATCAGTTCAACACCTTCCTCTTGCCTCTGGTTCTCTCCCTCTCTCATAACCTTTACCAGAAGTTGCCTTGCCAACCTTCATGCACCAGGAAAGCTTCGCCCATCTCATCTCGTGAAATTACTTCCTGAGGCACTCATCAGAGCAGCTGCAGCAGGAGCCGGATCCTGAACAGAGAAAGGGCTCTGAGGGGCACTGAACAGAATGCCAAGCCAAGGGCCAGGGCTGCAGCCTTCCCTGCTCCCTCAGAGCCACCAGGAACACCCTGCTCAGCCATGATCCCCGTGCAGGACATGCTGGGGACACTGTCCCAGCCTCACACTTTGATGTGTATTTGATGCTCCCAGGACAGTGCAAACTTGTTCCATCCTCTGTGGATATTAACAACCACAACAGCTAATCCTAATTGCCAGAGGACTTAGGCTGTCAGCACTTTGGGGATTTAGAAGGGACTGGATGCCAAAATTCTTCAGGCTGCCTCTAAAACACAGTGAGTGTTTAACCTCGCAGAGCAGAGTTCAGACAGACACAGAGGCAGTGGCAATTCCCAGAGCACCTTGGCTTTGCAGGGCTGCCTCCCTCCAGCCTTCTTCTCCTGCTCCCACTGATAAACCCAGCCTGGAATAGGGGATATTGGCAACAGGAGGTGTTTAGGACAGAAAGCTGGTTTGCTTAGTCAAAAACACAACTGAAGCTCACAATCCCTTAAAGGCCTGCCAAAAAAAGTGCTATTTCCCCCCCCCGCCCCCTGCCACCCATCTAATTTATAAGAGGGAATTCCCATTTGCTACCAAGGTTTCTTTATATCACATAGAACCTGAGGAGAAGGGGTGCTTCTGGGTAGCATCTGGTAAAAACAAAAATGAAATCAGCAAAAGTGGGCCCTGAATCTGCCACCATGAGCAGAATGGAAGGAATGCAACAGAGTGAGACAACAGAAAGGGAACGTAATTAGGAATGCAGTTGATAAGTTTAACTTTGATGCAATGAAAAAGGAGGAGGCATGAGAGAAATCCACTGAAAGGAGGTGGTGGGATGTTGTGATAGCTTTGGTAGCAGCTGAAAGATGCAAGCAGAGGGTAGGGAGTTGGGACAAGCAGGAACTCCAGCTTTCAGCAACTGCTCTAGAAAAAGAAAAGACTTCAATAGAGGAAAAGGAGATGCAGCTGCCCTGGCATCTTGTTTCCTTCCCATGCTAGAAGAGCAGCCTTCATACTTATTAAACAAACTTGTATTCATAAAAATACCATAAGCCTTTCAATTTTTATTTTGCCAGTTATATTTTCAAGTCATGAGATCAAAGATTTTTTTTCATTGGCAACGAAGAAAATTATTAAAGGAATATTTAAGGACAGTGAATTAATAACAGAAGATATTTAGGAAAGCTGGCTGTGGAAAATAGTCAAATAGGAATCAGAACAGCCTTTCAGCTGAGTTTAGATTATAGCAAGCAATTTCTTATAGCTCCTTTTTGCTCAACACACTCCAAGTCTGTGAATCAGGCGTTTGCCAGCTCAGATCTGGGCTTTGCTCTGCAAAAGAGAACACACATTGCCAGTCCCACTTTGGGAAGAGCCTGGCAGCTGGCCATATTACAGCAATATGAGAACAGAATCACTCTTTGCATACTGTTATATTTCAGCTTTTATCACCACTACAAAAGCGAGTGAGTTTAACTGCCCTTTATCAGCAAACACCAGTGTTTGAGACCAAGAATTGTACCTTAACAAACAGGTTTGACCACTCTCATTTTTTGGTACCTTAATTCAAAACTATCCCACTAAATCCCACACCTGAGATGTCCCCAAGTTCTTTTGCTTAGTGTAAATATCAGCATGTGGTCCTAAATCAATAAACAGCACAGCACAGTTTTCAAATTCAACTGTCTTTAGTCAGACAACTGCCTTTATATATTTTCATAAAACGTGCTTTAAATCCTAGATGCCATGAGTTATATTTCTTTTGCTTCATTGCAAATTGATGTTTCATACTTAAAGCATTAGCTCCATTCTTAGCCTTATCTGTCTAAACAACCTCAAAATGCCTGTGTATCAGTCTGCTTTGTGGAATGCATTTTTGCTGGACACCTCTCTAGCCTTTTTGCCTGCTTGTAAGGCTCACTATATCTCATTAAAAGCACTGGCACCTGATGTTTACTTCAAACACAGTGAGGTTTTCTGGTGCAGCATGAACTTTGTTCAGAGGTCTGCAGGAACTGGATTAAAGAGTATGGCTGAAGTGACAGCATCCTTTTCCTTTTCCTTTTCCTTTTCCTTTTCCTTTTCCTTTTCCTTTTCCTTTTCCTTTTCCTTTTCCTTTTCCTCAGACAAAGGCTGAAAAACTCACCTGGTGCACATCTTGACTCAGTTCTGGGGATTCAATGCACAAAAAGGAAACCCGTTGTGGCTTTGATGCCTAGGAAACTTTCCTGAACAAAACCCATGGGTGATTTGTTGGCCTCCTAACAGGATGCTGCCACTGAGACACAAAGGACACACAGGTGGGACAGCAGAAGCAGCTGTGGATCTCTCACTCTGCCCAAGTCTCCTCTCACTTATTACATGTTTATTTCTGCATTTGAGTTTGCCCATGCACTTAGGCCTGCTTGGAAGGCAGAGCAGCTGTAGCCTCAGAGCCACCTCAGGCACACTTTGTTCAGCAAGCATTGGCAGCCTGCCTTCATCTCCCATTTCCCAAAAGGAGCATAAGATTTGGGTTTTTTCAAGGAGGTGAAATTGCAATAAACATAACATGGTGATGAGGGACGTGCCAGTAGAGCCTTCTGGGCTGAAGTTGGACAGTGAAAAATTAGGTGCATTAGAAGTTCATAAAGGAACATTAATGGAGAGAGTAGGGGGGAAGAAAGGGTATCTCATTTTCTCTGCCTTGCTGAGCCAGTCCTCATCAGCAGAGGTTTCTATACCAGAGAGGTATTTGGTACCAGAGTGATGCCTTAGGATCTTAGTTTTTATCTTTTTCATCTATTTGTAACCCTGCAATTCTTTACTGTATAACTCCAAACTCCACAGACAGTGTTGGCTGCTGCTTCCCCATTTTGGCCAGACACAACAATTCCTCTCCAGGCCTGGGAATCAAGGACACCTCACTGCCTCAGGCCCTGAGAGATGTAAAACAAAAGTGAGTTGGGGACAGCAAACTTGGGGTAAATGACTTCATTACTTGAAGCTGTAATTGGAAGATGAACCCCCAATGTGCAAATGGACCAAACTTATAAAAGTGTGAAGACCCGTGATCATTGTCCATTTTTGGATGAAGCCCCTGGGGGGCTTTGTCTGCCCTAAATGTACCTGAAAGCCCTTCAATAAATATAACAGCATTTTATTCCCTTAATTCTGTCTGGCCTCTGTTTTTAGGTAGCCCAAGAAGGCATCAAGAGTGCTGAGCACAGCACTTGGCCCAGCAGGGCAGGACGGAGGTGCCTGTCAGGGCTGCCCTGCTCCTGACACAGAGCAGCAGCACAGGCTCTGCACTGGTTTCTCAGGAGTTACAAGATGTGAAAAAACAAGGGCTTTAAACGTGTCCAAAAAAACTTCTGACAGAATTCAGTGGAACATCTTTAAGTATCTGAATACACTAAAAAAGCTGCTATAAAAGCCTTGTAACTCAGGGACAATGTACCATGAACACAGTGGGTCTTCATGCAAATCCTTAAGACATTACATCTCAGTTTATGCATCATTACAGACAGCTTAAAAAGGTTTTACAGAAATATATTTCAATTTTGAAGTGCTAGTAGTCAACTATTCAAAGAATGATGAGATAGGAGAACTCTTGGCTGCTTTAGTATCATTTAGGGATGACATAAATGACACTGAACCATAGAGGGTTTTTTTTGGAAGTTAAATAGTTGGCATTAGCAGGCTAGGGCAGAAATAGTTTCTATGGTAAGCACAGGCTTTACCCACATTTCCTTTATTTCTTCAAAGAGGAAGTTGTTGCTATTTCAGATTAGTCAAATCTATTTGCATTAATTAAAAAAAATAAAAGAGATTTTTGAGTGGGAAAAACCCACACAGAAAATGGGAATTCTATTTGTGAAAGCATCAGATACATATAAATGAAAGGGGTAAGGCCAGCTCTGGAGGGCCAACAGAGTAAAGAAGGTATTACTGAATGAGAACAAAGGTGTCCCCATCCCAGCACCTGTGCTAAGGAGAGTGACAACAGGTGGGGATACTTCCCATGGCATTTTCTCCAGCCTCCCAGCCCAAGTGAGACCAACACTGCCAACAGCCCACTCTTGCCATCCCACCAGTGTGTTATTCAGTATGAATATGCAGCTAGAAAAAGCATCTGGAGGTGTGAGGGCACTGAATCGTCTTGGAAAGCACGGGCAGGAGCAGTGAGCTGATGATGGATGAAGGGATTCCTCCCTGCAGTGGGATTGCAGCAGCCCCTGCCCACTGAGCTGAAGCACAGACAACTCAGGTACCAAACACTGATCTTCTGACACCATCATGGTTTTGTTTTCAAAGCTTGTGCAGCTTTCTAAAAGATGTCTGACCTCAGAGCAGAGTGGGGTAGTATTTAGGAGGTTTTGACCATTTCTTCTCTCTGGTACTCCATTAGCCACACCTACTTTACCCACTCCAGAAAGGAGTGCTACTGGTTCTACTTTCCCTCCCCAGCAAGGAAAACCCTCTTTTTTTCATATAATCAACCAGTGGCCCAAGTGCCCATGAAGCTCCCCTGCCTTGGTTAGGGTTGGGGGGATTCATGGTATTTTATTCCCCTGTCACTGCCACTCCAACCCTTGTCCACTGTTGCTGGTCTGGGAAATGCCCTGTCCACCACCTGCATTTGAGTCATGGCTTCAGGAAAAAAACCCAAAACTGATGCAGAACTTTGGTCAACAGAGTTATGAATGTACAAAGGTAGATGGCAAGATTGAAAGCCAGTCAAAATTTATCAAAGTGGAAGGTGAAACAAAAAGACTTCCCAACAAAATGCCACTGACATTTATATTAAAGGGGGGAACAAAGCCTGGGTCTGACATTTAAATATAATGCCACCTGCGTAAAACCTAAACCACATTTTTTACAGGCAGTGGGAAAGCTTCAAGGCTGCTCCCCTTGTCTGTTTGTTAACTGTGCAGCCTTTCATCATAAAAGGTTTTACTTTTTTCCTGCCTTTTCTCATTCTTTAAAAGGGATATTGAACAGTGACTATGCAAAAGGCAAGGCAGCAAGAATTAAATGAGTTGAAGAGATCTCAGCTCAGGTAGCAGAGCATCACATTTAATTCTTTTGGTGCTCATTTTAATAACATTTATCATGATGAACTCTTAAGTCATTACAGGGTAAAAAATATGCAGTGCTGTGCTTTGCCATTTAACATATAATTTATCTCCTCATTGCTGTGACGGAGACATTATTACTTTTTTAAAATAACTTCTTATCAGGCAGGTTCAGCCACATACCACTGGTTTTATTTCAAAACTCTGCACAACAGTCGTAATCAGCAACTGATGTCCCATTACTTTTCTTCATTACTAAGAAAAAACCCCAGGCCACTTGTCTGTCACCAATCAACAAAGTTACCTGCAGGTGAAAGGTAGGGAAAGGAGATCTCACTTATCACAGACCTTGTTGCCAGGCTTTTTGTCTGTCCTTATCTGGTTAAATGCTTCACGGATCCACAGGGTAAAGTAGAAGGAACATTTCTTTAGGTCAGAAAGGCTGCTCCTCAGGCAGACTACACACAAGACAAAGAACTGCACCATTTCACCTCCATATCAGACCTGTCCATTTGTGATCAAACTACAGTTCATTGTCCAGGTGGACGTCTCACCTTGATCTGAAGTGACTGAGCACTTAATTCATCACTAAATAAATGACTGATTTCTCGCCTTGTGCAAGTACTTTCACTTTCCTTTCATTTCCAGCTACTGGGTTTTGCAGGGAGGAACAAAGAGCCCTGGGTCAGAAATCTCCTAATGTGTCCTTGCTGCTTTCTGCCCCCCAAGCCCCCTTGGCAAGGGACAAGGACTGATGTCCTCTAATGTCTCATGGAAACGTTTGCCTGAAAGTCCTCTGCAGAGGATAGTGGAGAGCACTGCCCAATGTTCCTTAAACCACTGTAATCCCAAGATCCCTGTTTCTTAATATTGCTTTTAGTGTGACTCGCCCAGGGGGAGCTCCAAACACGGTAGGAAATGCTCTGTATCTCAGCAGGCTTTCAATCCACTTCTACAGGGGGAAGCAGAGCTGGCAGCAGGAAACAATCAGGCCAGAAAATGAAAGATGAGCAGGAGTCAGAGCTCATCAGCTGCTTCAACTTGAAGCATTTTATGGGCGTTTTGACAGAAGGAAGGGTTGAAAAGTGTAACAAACACAAGTTCAGAGTGGTGTTACTATCATAATCATCATGGTGTTTGTTCACAGATTGTTCCTTTACTAATTTTGATGATCACCTTTTCAACAAAGTGCAGGCTGAATGACGTGAGCTGCACAAGCTCACCAACATGTCCTAAAACCAGTGGTAATGACTGAGGAGAGCACAGGTGGCCAGTTCAGCACTGTGGCCAGTTCAGCACTGTGCTCAGAGGCAATTCATGAAAACACATTGTGCACATAAAAAATCATCAGGAAACTGCAGTCAAAATGGGCACTGTGCACTTCACATAATTTAACTGTCCAGCTGCAACTCTGAGTGTGTCATCACAGGATGGAGATTTGGGAAGTGCCTTGAGGACAAGGAGCCAGAGTCTAACTGCAAAGCAGAGTGGATTAGGGTAACAGGGGCTAGACTAGACTAGACAGAATGGGGTTCCTCTCTACATCCTCATGAAGTTTAAGATTTCAAAATAATGAGAAAGAGCTTCTTGATCTCAGCTGCACTGATTTTAGCCCTAGGTGGTGTAAAAGCATATAGATTTTGATGACTCAAAATAGACAATTTGTTAGATAAACTAAAAGGCAGCACCTTGCTCTCCACAGATAATTTGGTGAAACAGCTGAAAGGGCTCACTTCATGCATCAGTTTTGGATTTGCAGCAGAGCTGAATGACAAGACCTCAAGAACTTCATGGGTCTGTTGGCTTCCTCAGTCCGGGAACAGCACTCCAGAACTGTCCAGGGGCGCAAACCACGTTTATTCCTCCTCCCACTTCACACACAACAGCATCTAAGCACTCCCTGCTTCACCAGCTTTTAACACCTACACCCCACAGATATTTAAGAAACACAGACATCAGTTGTATCTCCTATTGGCAACTAAGTGGTTGGAAAAAAGTCTTCAGTATTAGCTTCCTTTTTGCACACTGGCTCTCACCCAAGGGTACTTGGGAAACTGTTCTATTTGTCACAGTACAGTAACCCAGCACTTTGGGAATCATAATGTATCATTTCATAGCTTTGGTGGATAAATAGCTGTAATTTTCATTAGTCCTTCTTGAATAAGCTTTCATAGAGTGTGAGGTTTTAACTACAAATCTTTGACTTTGTTCTGCTAACTACTAAGAGATGACGAAGTGACAGAAATTATAAGAAAGCCATTCAATACATTACCCTGCATATGCACACAAATTATATACAGCAGAGGAAAATTATATACAGCAGAGGAAGGACTTCATTGATAAGAGGTGCCTGTGGGATTTGGCAGCCTGTTCTCCCAGTCTCTTCAGTGCATGCCTGGAAAGAGAGGTCCCATCTTGTGCCTGTGGGGACAGTACCCTGGGTCTGATGCTTTGGGAAGGCTGAGCTGGAACAGAGACTGGACAGAGCTGGAGAATAAAGAAGGTATTTATTAAAAGGCCATTAAGGATCCACCTTGGGCAAGACAAGAGCCTGGCCAGGGCTACACCCAAGGTGGACCCAAAATGGTCACAAAACAGACCACAGGTCACAAGGTCTTGCATTTTTATAAGTTTTGCTCCATTTGCATATTGGGGTTTAATTGTCCATTTACAGCTCCAGGCTGTGAGGTCCCATCCTTCTTGTTCCTCCCTTCAGCTGCTGTTTGTGCTTTTGGGCCTGAAAGTTGTCCTTGGTGTGCAGCAGGAAAAGGATTTGTTTTGTCTCCCTACCCTGTGCAGAGCTGAGTGACACTGAATATGAGGCTCAGAACTGCACCTCTGGGCAGCACAGAGTCTGGAGAACATGAAAAACTTAAGGCAGCAGGTCCCACCCTGGAGGGACAGCCTGGCAGTCACAAATTTATTAGGGAAGGAGTGGAACTCTCCTTCCTGTGGATGTGAGTGAAGTCCAGGTGTCAGAGGTGCAGTTATGCAAGAAATGAAGAATGCAATACTAAGGTGCAGGAAGGAGTAAAATTGAGCAGGCTATTGAGCCTGTGTACTGTGAACACAGCCAAATACCCTTCTGTCATAGACAGGTGCTCTTTCTTCTAAAACAGTAACAACTGAAAAAAAAAAAAAATCCAGTATCTCAATCACAGGAGAAAATATAATGTCTTCATGTGCATTTTTCCTCAGTAGAAAATTAAAGTACACAGAAGTGACATGGAAATGAAACACTGGTGAGATTATAAATTAAATTCTAATATGGTTGTTTATTCTCTTAACGTGAGTTAGTCCTGCTCTCTGGGGGCAGGTGGACCAGGCAACCTAAGTCATTCCATCCCTTTCTGAACCAGTATTGAAGGTTTATTTATAAGCATTTTCCTTGGCATCCTTTGCTGACCCAGAAAACATTGATTTATGCCTGTACCGTGCTGGTAAAACCTATCACCCATCTGCTGCCCCTACACAAAACCACCTTGATGCTAAATGTAACTCAAACCCTACAAAGACAGCAAATATGAATAAAAGAAAAATAATAAAGTTAAGTAAAGGCATTTTCTTTCCAGACACATCTGAAAGCACAGGAAATGGATCCTTCCCCAGCTGGAGCAGATTTCATCTTGAGCATTTGTTATCTGATGGAGCACTGTAATTGACAAATTATCATGGAATAATTTTTGCCACTAAATATATCTCTATAGATTTCTCAAGTCTTGCTGTGTTTCTAAGGGCATTAATGCAATCTCTTAATATCTCAGCTATCTCTAAACAGAAGGCAGAAACCCTTGATTAAGTAATTAGTTATGTCAGTAGAAGGAATCATCAGCAAAATCACACCTTCCTTTGGTACGAACGAAACAAAAACCCCCAGAGAACAGATTTGTTGTATGAATTAAAAAAAAAAAAAATCATTTATCATTCACCAATAATTCACCTTGACACCTTGCTTGCTGCTTGTGCAGAGGGTGAATGGCTTAGAGCCCTCTGGCACAGAAAGTGCTCCCAAAGTGGGGCAAAGGCCCCCAAGCAGATGGCACCTGCACAGACAGACACACTGTCTCCTCCCTTGCTTCTCCTGTTGAATCAGGGGCAGCCTGTCCCTCCCTCCCTCCCTCCCTGCACAGAGTGACAACCCAGAAACTTTGCAAGACTGTGTGGTCCTTGGGCCAGAAGGGAAGATGTGGTCTGGCCTCAAAATCTGTTACAAATCAATTCTCAGCAGGGTAACAGAGCCCTGAAAACGCATTGATCAGTCAGCCCACAGTCACACACAGGGGGAATCACTGAATGTTTCCTTCTGCTAAGGAACTCACCATGAAGAAATGTAGCCAACCCTGGTGGTTTTATCCATTCACTTATGAAAAGCACAATAACCACATCTTAAAGGCTGAATCACTGTGAGAGCAATCTTGAGAGCTAATAACATGCAAGCCAGTATTGATGAGAGGGGGGTGAGAGAACAGCTCTGCAGCTGCTTTTCCTGTAAACACAGGGAGCAGGAAACCTGCTCATTTCCTTGTGGGCAAAAAAAGATGCTCAGGGGATACAAATTCCACCAATTCCAAACTAGAACCAGATCACATTGGTTTAGAATCCCTTCTCCTTTCAGAGTGAGTACTGCAGCAGTATCACATCACTTTTGATGTAATGTCAGTTTTATTTCCAACCACTTTACATAACAACAGTTGATAATTCATTGCATATTATTTTGACTCAGTGCATACATTCCCACACTGTGAACATGCTCATACTGCAGAAGCAGACCTTCACCTTCCCCTCTGCTCTGTGCTTTTCTGACTTAGCATTATAGAGGCTGTGAGTAGGTTGCTTTCTAGATGCACATCATTCAGCTCCTGGCCCTACACATGGACCAGGAATTTGTGCTTTAGCATGGCTGCTTCTACATAAATCTGTGGTTTGTCTGAGATCAGCTGCATCTGGTAGCTAGATGATCTGTGCTTGTCAATGCTATTTTGTAGTCTGAGAACACCTGCTTGGTATCAGGGTTACATGCAGCTGAACAATGAATGGTTTTGTAAACCTGACCGTGTTCCTCACAGAATCATGAAGGAGAAAGTCATATAATAACAGGCAAATGTGCTGATCTGCACCTCGCTGTGTCCCTGAGGCTGGTGGGCTGTGTAGTGCTTCTCAAACTTGTCTTTACTACTGTCACCATCTGGTGAGAACAGACCTCTCTCCTGCTCAGTGATGAACCAGCCTGCCCTGCCCCACAGGCAGCTGAGGAAACCTCAGAGCCACCCATCAGCTCAGGGTCTGGTAAACCTCTGCTGCTCACCTTGACTAAGGAATCCCCAGGGAAGCAGTATGACCTGTGCCACAGCTGAAACTAAATGTTAGTTACTCCACTTGGCCTCAAAACTTCACATTGCATGTTTCCTTTTCCATTTTGTCTGCACTAACACTGCCCAGATGGATGGGCAGCCTTTCACAGAGGTCATGGTGAGACGGTCAAGAGCACCTTGAGTTCTGCAAAGACCCCTTTTTTTACTGTACAGTAGAAAAGAAAAAAAAGTGACAGAACTGAAAAAAATATTTGTCTAAATTCTGTACATGGGAGATTTTCAGTATGGTTGTGAAATGGCTTTAGAGTTGGTTTCAAAGGAACATAAAGTGGCTTTGTAATTACAAAACAGATTTGGAATGATTGAAGTCAAGTACATGTTCTGAAAAGCATCCTAAAAACTTCTTGGCATTACAGAGACTTAGATGTCTGTTTTATGTTCTATCTTGGGAGCAGATAAAAATCTGGGTTTTTTTTCTAGACATTAATGTTTGCTATGAAGTGTAATGAGAAAGTTAGCAGGAGATGGCAGAGGAAATATTGTCATGCTCATAAAGAAACACTCTGAGCAGCAGCAGGTGACCTTCCTGTTTCCAGGGCTGCTGGGCAGGGAGTGCCACAGCAACTGAGGAGAAGCAAGAGCATGGGAATGCAGCCTTGGGATTCAGGGAGGCAGAGAAGCAGACACAGAGCATGCTGAGTTGGCAGGACCCACGAGGATCATGGAGCCCATCTCCTGGCCCTGCACAGGACACCCCAAGGGTCACACCACGTGCCTAAGGGTACTGTCAAATGGAGAATCACAGAAATAAATTAAGAAGTTATTTGTGTCACCTAACTTCTGTGACAGCTCTCAGGTGGTGTTCGTCCCTCCACTGACCCCAGAGGGGACATCATCATCTTCACCAAACAGAATTCAGTGAGATGTCTAAAGCTGATGGTAAAAACTGTGCTGCGGTAGCAGATAATGAGGCAGCTGGAATGCATTCACTTCCTCACACCCCACAGATCTGCAGATGCACACCTTTGCTTCCCACTAATTAATTCCTGCCCTCATTTGGCCAATGAATTCTTTTTCTGACTTAGGAAGAATTTGCAACATCCATGCCTTGGCCATTTGAACTGGATTACTTTGGACAGCTGATAGGACAAGTCCAAGCCCCACATCATGAAATGTTTCCATCTCTTTCAGCAGAGAGCCCATTTGTTGGATCTTGGTCTCAGTGATTTTATTACTCAGACTCTGGGGGGCACTAGGATCTCACGATGAAAGACGTAGGATAGAATCACTGCTGCTTCCCACACTCATATTTGCAGCTATTTGGATTTTGAATGTAAAATCAGGGCCAACAGTGATTAAGTTTCAGATGAGTCTCATCACGCTTCAGAATTCCCCTACTTTCAGTTCCACAAACTCTCTCTGGACCTCTTCAGCTGGGAAACCAGCTCAGAGATCTCAGGAGAAAACTGCTTATCTGCAGTTCTGAAACTGAATGTGCAACATGATTTTGCAACGTGTTAAATACAAGAGAAGTCCTACAGGGCCAGCTGGCAGAGCAGCAGCATGGACATGGGCCAAGGTACTGAATCCCAGAGCTGCTCCCTCTGGGCTGCTTTCCCCTTCCCCCTGCCCTTCACAGTACATTAGTTCACCTCTTGATCCCAAACAAACCTAGAGAGCACAGGGACATGAGCAGGTTGCTGGTTTTCCCCCATGGCTCCTGCTCAGCAGGGACTTCTCTTCCCTCAGAAGCACAAGGTGGGGTTCATGTTCTCTTAAAATCCTCATGTTTCTCTCCTCCATAATCATCTCAGCTTACAGGACAAAGCAATATCCAAGCCCTTTATTAACTGCAATGAGAAAATTGCTCCTAAAGAGAAGTTAAGAAGGCAGGGGTAGAAAAAGCATGATTTGAGGTAGGTGCAGGGAAGCCTTCAAGGATGCCTGGAACACCCACATGGTCATTCACCCTGTTCACAACACTAACAAGGAACCACTACCATAAAAATAGCAATAATAAATAGACCCAATTGCAAAATCCACATTTCAGCCTGCTACTTATGTGGATTATGTGACACCATCTCCTCTCCATGACTGTCGGATATGGTTAGCCGAAATGGCAAGAATGGCAAACATTACCATCAAACATGTGACTTGCAATTTAAGCAATAAAGCTATTTTCATGAAACTCCCTATTATATAAGGCAAAAATATCACAGAATTTATGGAATTTGTCTATGTATGGAGGATCTCAAATGACAAGTGCCTGCTAGCAGTCTCAAGACCAAACAATTACAGTGAAATATGTTTAAATAAACCACACTTATGGTTAAGTGTATGCATTTTCAAAGAATACTGAAAACCTTGAAAATCTCTTCAAATTAATCACTGCAAATTATTCAGTCAGTTACAATTCGAGTCATCTGTGCTTGGGAGAGTAAAAAGCATGTAATTTATTTGTCCGACTCTCACAAAGTGTCCACCCATTCTTTTAAGCTCTGTTTTCACCATGCTTTGTGGGGACTATTAGACAGCTCTACAAAAGCATTTTAGCATCAAACTGAGCTTCCCAATGTACACTGGGCACAGACCAGAACTTCTAGGTGAAACCCCCAAGAGGGAATATTATGTGGCATCTTTGATAATTGCAGCCCCTATTGTCTTTAATTTCTAAATTAAATGCAGAAGGAGGTGGGGAAAGAAAATCCTTTTTCACAGACTGATATTGTCATCTGAGGATATTATCTAACTATAATTTATGCTTTAAAGCACTTCAGAAGGAACTGATATTTTTATAGATGTCTGAACTCTTATGATCTGTAAAGCTGCCAGCTGTTAATACTCTGGAGAAATAGAAATTCAGTTATTTAAAACCACAGAGAAACAAACCAGAAATCCAACCTGCAGAGCATACAAAGAGAATTCTAATCTGACCTTTGTCTTTCACCCAAAGTCAGAAACTGCTCGGCTAAAAATGGGGAAAGTACAAGACTCAGTTCAAACCCACCCGGAGGCTGAGAAAACTGAGGTGTGTCTGAACCTCAGCTAAATGCAGATGAACCCAGAGCACAAACACCCACCTTCACAAGCCTCAGAACAACCTTTATTGTGGAAAGAATCCCAGCCTGTTGTTCTGTCAGAGCAGTGCAAATGAGCAGCTGGAGCACATCTGCACTGCCCCTGCCACCACTGAGGAGCCCAATGCACATTGTTCACTCTCTGCTTTTGATACATAAGAAGGTGCCAAGCTTTGCTTGGCACTCTCTAGAGCTATTTTGGGTCCTGAACTAAACAGTCAAAATTATCCAGAGCTGGGTTTTGCTGCCCTCCACTTCCCTGGACACCAGCCCACCACCAATTCTCATGGAAACCAAAGGGGTTTCTCAGCAGGTGGTGGGTTAGTCAAAATGGGAAAGGGTGACAGTGCTCTTTTGTAGCTGTGGCTGCAAAATGGCTTTGTCCCTTGTCCCATTGTGCTTTGATGGTGTCCAGATATATCTGACTTTTCCAAGACTTTGTCTTAAGATTTATCCATCACTGCTGTGATTTTTGTGGGTGCAACTGAAACTCAACTGGTCTTGAAAGAGAAGCCCAGTAAAGGAGCTGAAGCAATCAAGCTCCTCTGCCTCTGGCCACCACACACCCATCCCATACTTGGTGCACATTTTTCTGAGCCTTCCTGTTTCTACCCCCAAGGATGATGCAAAAGCCAAGTACCACACCCATCTCAAAACCCCTCAGCTTGATACCTCCTATTTCTCTCAAGGATATGGGAAAAGCTCCCATATTTCTTACACCCAAACAACACCACTCTTCAGTAAGCCCAAGCAGTAATTGCCAAGAGAAACAGTTCTCCCAGCAGCTCCCACTCTCCATCTTGCACCCACCGTTCTGTGGGTCAGTTAAGCAAGAAACCTGACTGAAACTTTTTTTGGTTGTGCCAAGAGGGGGAATTGTGGGAACTGAAAAAGCAGAGGACTTTCACAGAGTGGCAATAAGCTTACATAGATAGGGGTTTGAAACAGAGTTGAATTTCAGGCCTTGAAATATTTGGAGCAGAGAAAGTTTCTGAGCTGCAAAAAACACAGAAAAGCAATTATTGTATGCTGTAAGGTGTATGTGCAGTGTTGAGTGATTGGCTGAAGTAGATGCTTGTAANCAAAAGACTTCCAAAATTGAGTGAAAGCACTGGGATTGTGGGTGTGAGGTTTGAATAGAAGTGTGTGATATCGCAGGGTGGAAAACAGAGTTTAAGGGTTTAGAATATAGTAATATATATATAAAGCAAGATGGAGGTTTTAGGGTGTAGGCTGAGTCCTTCTTTTTCACCTTCTTCATGGGTCTGGGTGGTGTTTTGTAACTGGGTAGAAAAGTCCATATTGCTGACCACGAGTGGTTGGTTATTGGGTTAAAAGCAAAAATAATTTAGGTGGCATTTCTTGGTTGGACAATTTATCCTTAAAAGGCCTTGTAGAAAGATAGAGACAGAGGCATCTTTTTACTTTGTTAGCTAGAACGCACAACTTGTCAGACTGTAACATAGACAAGAATTAATAAATATCTGAGTCCTAACACAAAACAATGTCTCTCAAGCATTTAATCCTGACTCTGACAGAAAAGAAGATAAAAAGCAACACCTCACAGCAGTGAAAACAGCAATCCACAAACCTTGCCCTGATTTCCCAGGCTGCCCACTGATCCCCCCTACTCCCAGCAGTATAAGTTTGCTCGTGACCACGAGCTATTTGAGATAAACTCTGCACAAGCAAACTGCAAACAGGCCCTGGGCACAGAGCACAGGGGATCCCATCTGGAGATTCACTTCTCCCCACCTTCCCCTGCTTCAGCTGCTGAGAAACAGCAGCCACAGCATTCCAGCTTTAATCATGGTTTTGTTCACTCTCCACAGAGCAGTAATAAAAAGTTCATCTGGAAGGGTGGGGGGGAGAAATACCACAACTAGTCATTCCCACCAGCCATACATCTGGCCCTTAATTACCCTATGGTATTTATATAATCAACAAAATATTCAACTTGTATGACTGATCATGCTGGAGTAGTGGAACGCATTAGCAAATAAATAGCAAAACACACAAATTTGTCAACAGATGGATTACAACCCAACGTAATTAAATGCAAAATAGTTCTGCTTTTAAAGCAATTGCTCATAAATTAGCCTGTCAGCAAATGTATGCAACTAATTGCATGAAAAAAATTAGGCCATAAGACAATATTATCTGCACACAGTCTTTCCAAACAATGTAAAAATGTTCGGGTACATTATTAATTGAAAAGAAGTCAAACTGCATTAGTTTAATTGCTCCTTTTTTGTGAAAACCCATTACAAGAATTTATACCATATTTACTCCTTTTTACATTTGATGATAGGTATTTAACTCTTGTTTGTAGACTAGCAATGATGGTTCTACCTTTTTTCTCAGCTTCATGAACGCAATGAGAATTCTGTCTGTCCATGTCAATGGTGAACTAGGACTGTGTCCCAAGAGGGTGTAAGGAGAATGGCAGCTGAAGCTGTCCTCAGAGATACAGCCCTTTTTAAATCAGCCAGAGGCTGTTACAGAAATCAAAGGTGGCAAGAAAAGCTTGTTTGCAGAGAACTGTAAAACACGTTCTAAAAAATTGCATCCATAATGACCCTGACAGCCCTGAGTAAAGCCAATTCAGAGCTGTGAGCTTTCACATCCAGAGCCTGGCTCTGTGACACATAATTAAAAGCTTAATCCCATGATTTTCAGCCCAGGATCTACCCAGGTTGGATCAGGATCCATGGGCTACTGATCAAGAACCTATGAAAGGCGATAGAGAAAATCAAGCCTGTTCCCTCACACTCTCTCTGCGGGAATTGGCATCTCTGTTCTCCCTATTTTCTCCCAAATGGCTGAGAAGCACTTGTAGCCCAAGGCTGACAATCATGAACACAAAGATTGCACTGATTTTAGGAAGCTTTGCCTAAGTTCTGTAAGCAAGAAAGATCTATACTGAGCTTAATTCAGGTCTAGTGCTGCTGCAGATGGGAGAACTTCTGCTGACATCAGAGAAACCACCCCAAAAGAAAGATCACAAGTGTGATGCATTTCATGGACCTAATCAAAACATCTGCAGTTTGAGCACAGGTAATGAACTGCACATAAACAACTGGGGAACTAAGAATCAGTCATGTAAATTATTCAGTGACTAATTAATACATTTGAGGGGGAAAAAAAAAAAAAGGCAAGCTATTTACTTATCTTGAGCATTTTTCCCCCTCTTTCCTTAACATGAAGTAAAGCTGACAGAGAAGTAGGAAGAAACAGAATTGCACGGAGAAATTACCAGTTTGGTGACAGAAACACATCTCTCCAAAAAACTCACAAATGAGCAAACTTGTCAGCTGAACCAAAATGGAAACACTGAAGATCCAGCAGCAATTCCCACGCTGTTGGATCACTTTCCCCAAAGCAATGAATACAAGGGGCTCCCAAAAGCAGAGCCCTGCCTGGCCTGGCATGCCTGGGGACATGGAGAATGTGCATTCAAATTCAGCACCTTGCTCTCCATAGAGAATGAAGTCTTATTCTTTAGGCTGCAGAATATTCACAGCAGAGCTGATCATCTCTGATTGATGGCACGGCAACTGAGCAGTTGTTGGATGAGGAAAGCAGAGAAGGACAGGAGGGTTTGGCTGTAACCTCCAGCACAGTCTCCTGGCACTGGCACCCTGTGCCCTACACACAAGTGTACATCCAGTCTTGGGTTTCTTGGGTTGAAATGACCCCCAAGATATTAGAAAAAGTCTTTTCCCAAGCCCCACGACTGAAGAAGAAGTCGAGATTCCTCGGCTCTGTTTTTCAAGGTTGTTTATTCTTTCTTATCTAGTACATTCTTTCTTTTGCCCTGCTTGGGTTCTTGCAGCTGCTCAGGTCGCCACCGACTGCTCAACTCCCCGAGCTTGGGGCTGTGTTAACTCTTTATATTAAGAGCTACTTGTGGTATATTTACAATAAATTACCAATACCTATCACCTATGTTAGACAGTCCATTTCTACTCTAAACCAATCCAGAAGTGCCACCATCACAGCAGAAGATGGAGGACAAGAAGAAGGAGCAGACGGACAGGGACATGCCCAGATTCCTCCATTTTGCCTTCATGAGCCCCCATTCTAAAACCCCAAAATTCTACTTTTGCACCCTGTGATAAATTAACTATCATTCTAATCAAACTCTTGTGGCTTGTAAATCTTCACACAAAGTTGGTAATTTTTCCCAAGGACTAAAATCAAAGGCACTGGTGTTTTTGACTTTGTGCCAAGGTCCCTGAGCCCCTTGCCAGGGTCTGGGACCCCCCAGGGCAGCCAGAGGAATGTCCTGGGTCCCAACAATCCAATAACAGGACATGGAGTGGAGGAGCCCCCTTAACCCAGCGCAAGAGCCCCAAGAGCCCCAGCAGTGGGTCTGTCTCCTTACAGCAGAGTTGTCACTTAAAAGGGCAGGACAACACCCTTCACCTTAATCTCTCACCATGAGCAAAGAGAAAATAACCTGTTGGGTCAGTATTGGCAGGTAGCTACAGGGAACCCCAAGCAACATTGCAGGTGTAGGGATGAGTCTTCCCACCCTCCAGAGAATAACATTTATTTCTTGACTGAGTGCTTTAGCAGGTGAAGTCCAATGGAGCCTGGCATTAGTTGGTTACGAGAAAGTTTCTTCGGCATGTATTTAAAAGCTGACATTTATGGTTAATGTCCAAGAAACTGAGAAAATAATCCCAGGGGAAAGAGGCTTGTGATTGCTTGGGTTGGTGATCTGGGAGTGCTCTCTGAGATGTCCTTGCCTTGGAGGAAGGGGAGCACACATGAAGTGAGGAGGCTGTTGGTGTCTGCTGTAGGGTTTGGTCCATGCCAACAGGGAACACTTGGTGGCCAAACCTGTGGGAGTCACTGAACATGGCTGTTGAAAATGCAGCTGCTGCTGTGAAGAAGAAGTGGGCACCACAGGATCCCTGAAAACACTTTTAAGTTTCCATATTCCCACCCAGAATACAACAGAAGCAATTTTTGTGCTGCCTATAGCAAATCCAGGGGGATCTGGAACTATTACAAAACCACTTACAGCCCAGCCATATATAATCTAAAATCCTGCAAGTTTGTTATAAAGGAAATTTCTTGCAAAATTAGCTTTGGACTTCCCAGAAGGAAGTTCAGGGTTAAGACTGCCTCCTCCTACTCTGCAGATTTGAAAGATACAGCTTGACAATGATGAATCCAGATTGTGTTAATAAATACACAAGTACATTTAATCAGTATTTGGTATTGCAAAGAATGTCTCTGCTTTTCCTGCATTAAATTTCCTAAGTAGTTTTGGAAAGATACAAAATCAAGGCTGTTAAGAATTCCTCGATTCAGACAGTGCAGGGGAAATGGAGAAACTGAGCCAAATGAAAAGTGAAAATAAGAGTAGCAAATTTAAACTCTTCACTCCTCAGTTTGTGAGCTTAGAGCATTATTGTCAGCACAAGATTCACCTTAAAGATCTTTATTTCACTCCACTGGAATTATTGGTTACAGCTTTTTCAAAGTGAGTGCTTGCTCCTGAGACATTTACATTACATGAAGCTTGGGAGCATGATCAGAAATTTAACTTAGCAAGTCAGCTGCTCTTTCAACCTCCTCCAGACCTGCAGGGTGAGGAAGAGCAGAGGTGGACCTGGAGCAGTGTCCATCACCTCTGCCCCCTCAGACCACTAGGGAAAGGCTACGAGGTGGTGGGTCCAGGGTCATCTGTGAGGTGTGCACGGGTGGAATTCCCCAGAAATGCTCTGACTTTACCACTGATGGCAATGCTAAGCAGAGGAAAAGATTTAAATGCACTGAAGAGAGGTTTCTGTGAGCACCTGCAGTACACATTACCTTTCCAAAGATTTTTGCTTGGGGCATATCCTGTTGTGAACTATTAAGGATTCCTCATGTCCTGAAGGAGGCACTGGGGAGCTCTTCAGAAATCTCCCATTACCCACCCGGGTGCTGCTGAGCAAAGGAGACTCATTGATCCTGAGTCTTCAAAAAGAAGAGCAGAGCAGAAAGAGGATTTTTTTTTTTTCCTCTGCAAAGCCAGAGCAGAAAGAGGATTTTTTTTTTCCCCCTTTTCACATTAAATCCAACCAAATGGTTGGACAGAAGCACAAACTTGCTTCACAGCTGGCAATTTCCAATTACTCCAGCAAATACCTTAGGATGCCTGTTGATTAGAGAAAACGAGGAGCAGAACTGCAGAGACACCAACAGCAGTGGCAAACACGTGCATCAGAGACAGAGGGATTTCACAGCATATAAGGAGTCTGCTGAGGCAAAGTTAGGTCCTACTTAGAGAATTTTAATGTATTCAGCAAGTGGAAGACAAATGAACACTCAATGTAGGACAGTGTTGAATTATTCCTGATAATCAACTGTGCTTTCTTCCCTGATTTCAGACTTTGCTTCACAAGGCTCGCTAAACTTTTACAAGAAATGCCACAAAGCTGGCAAGCATTTCCAGGCAATAGGGAAAAGATCTGCTGGTGATTATTTGTATTCCTGTAGAGCCCTGGGCTGTGGTTGGTAGGCTTGGACGACACGGGGCTGTGTGCTGCACACGAAGAGCAGGGCCAGGCTCTTCCCCTGCCTGCTCACAGAGCAAGGAGAGAACACAGCAGGGGTGTCAGCAGCAGTCAGAAATTGCAGTAACAGAGTGGCCAAGCAAGACTGAAACAGGGGATGGCAGAGAGGAGGATGGCACATCCTGTGGGAGGGTCCTTCCAGATGTGTAAGGCTGAGGGAGCACAGCTGCATCCCTGACTGAAAAGGGAGACACTGCCCTGGCAGCATGAGAGAAGAGAAAATGGGACATGAAAGGATAGCACAGGGCCTTTAAAGGTAAGGCAAACAGTTAATGTGGTGGTGGTAGGAAAAAACCCCAACAAAGCACAAAACAACAAAAGGGAGGAGCAGAAGGACACAGAGAGGATCCACAGCTGAATCAGCTGGTGAAAGGCACTGCAGGAAACACTCAGGTGTGCAGGAACCTCTGTGAATGCTGGAGGAAACAACGCTGTAGGAGTTCAGCTGGACAAGCCCCGATGAGAATCAGAGCTGTAGTGCAAAGGAGCTACACCAAAGGTTCAGGTATGAATCAGCTGTAGCATAGATGTTAAGATTTAGAGAAAAAATGGCCAGAGACTGTCCAAATGACAGACCCAAGTGTGAGGGAGAATGTGTGTGAGGACTTCCCACGTCAGCTGCCAAAGGAGAGACAGGAGAGTGCTTGTATTATTGTTAGTATAACTCTTCCTTCTATGCTTTAGGATGTGTAATCTGGATGCATGCACTCAGAAAAAAAAAAGTAAAAAAAAATCAAGATTTGCCAATGTGGGTGGATAAACCTGTCATTATTAAAATGAATCCATTAACTATGATGCTTTATAAACTCCAGATGATCTCTCTTCTATTATCCCATAAGGAGATTAAAATTTTTCATTGTTGCTTTTATGCAATTTCTTTGTAAAGGAAATAGCTCAAGGTTAAATTGAAAACCCTTTTTCCATGTAATAAAGAGACCATATTAATTTTCCCTCTTCTTAGAGAAAATATATGGCCTTGTGAGACACGAAGGCTCTAAGTGTGCTTTTTTCTGGGCTCCTAACTGATCTGTTTAATAATGGAGCAGTGCCTTGGCCAGCCATCTGCTTTACTGCACTGCTGTGGTGGGGAGCAGGGCTGTCATGTCACTTCCAATCAGTTAAATTCAATCCAAGCAGATAAAAGTTTGCAAAATACATTTTAAATCCCGGGAACAAGCAGTTAAGCCCTCTCTTGCAAATTAGGTGTTTGGTGACTCTGATCTCCCTTTTAATTTACTAGCTCCAAGAGTGGAAATAGAAAATAAGAACAATGTTTCATTCCTGGCAGCAGTTTAGAGTGTGAATATTGTGCAGTTGAGCACCCATGGCAAAAAGTTACATTTTGGCCTGTTGTGCACAAACTCTGCATTGGATTTAAGCATCATGTGTATATTTACACACACATGTCCTCCCATCTGATGGTACAAATGCAATAGAAATCCTGACCTCTGTATGAGGTAACAGGTATGGCTTTACCTGCACAGATAAACTCCAGGATCTTTAGTTATCACTTCCCAAGAGCCAATATGAGGCAGTGTTTCCCCAGCACACGCTGCTGTGCTCCCATGGTATCACTTATACACCTCTCAGCATTCTCTGCTCCCTGGTCTCTCAGCATGAGCCCAGCTCTCCTGTGCTCTGCCCTCCTCCAGAGGCTACTGCCAATTCCATGGTGGAATTCCACACTGGCTGCTGCAGGGCTCTTCCACAGACAAACTGATCAGTGCAGAATTAATCAGAGTATTGATTTCCATAGCAGAAATGCTGGCCAGATATCAGCTTGGAGCACATGCAGCAGCCAGGATGCCAACACACCCTGGCTGTGCAGCACCCCCACAGTCCAGCAGACTCATCCCAGACACACTGCATCACCCATCCTTCCATGGAAAGATGGAGCCTTGGAAAATCTGTATGAGCAGCTGCTGCCTACCACCGTTAGCACTGTTTGCTCATGGACCAGAAGGGAGAGCACATCCACTGTGTTCAGGGCATTCATGTGATGCCTTAAGTTTGAGCTTTCATGTGTTCCAGGCTCTGTGCTGCCCAGGGGTGAAGTTCTGAGCCTCACACTCAGGGTTACTCAGCTCTGCACAGAGCAGGGACACAAAACAAATCCTGTTCCTGCTGCACACCAAGGACAACTTTCAGCCCAGCAGCACAAACAAGGGTGGCTGGAGGGAAGAACAAGAAGGATGGGACTTCACAACCTAAAGCTGTAATTGGACAATTAAACCCCAATATGCAAATGGACCAAAATTTATAAAAGTGTGAGACCTCGTGACCATTTTGGGTCCATTTTGTAATTATTTTGGGTCCACCCTGGGTGTAGCCCTGTCCTGCCCAAGGTGTATCCTTAAAGGCCTTTCAATAAATATCTGCTTTATTCTCCAGCTCTGTCCAGTCTCTGTTCCAGATCAGACCTCCCAAGTTATCACATGGCCTGTGGCTGTCATGGGACAAATCTTCCCTGCTGCTTTCAGATTGGAGTTTATGCTGGAATGCAAGCTGCCATTAACAGCCAAGGTAAGTGAACATCAGGAAATTACATAAAGCATCAGTTTTATGAGCTGAAACATTTGTTACTTCCACCTACACAACTGAAGGCATTATTTTAAGAAAGCGTTTAAATTCTTAAACCTCATTCTTCATGGATCAAAAGAAAGAATGCACTAGAAACTCCCCCTTCCCCCCAGTTCTAGCATGAACCTCCCTAGGTGCCTTTTAGTGTTTTTGATGGCTAGCTTAACTCCTAATTGTCTCTTCAAAGCTTCTTCTGATGCCAAAATCTGTTGGATTGTCCAAGCTGCAGCCAGGTGTGCTGGAGCCAGGAATGAGTGCCTGTCCCCAGGACTCTCAGGACACCTGCAGGCCAGGCAGGTGGAGCAGGGATGCACCAGCCCTGACCAGATGTGTCCCACCTGGCCACCACCTCCCAGGTGCTCTGCTCCTGCCTTTGCCCTGGTGCCTTAGGATCTTAGTTTTTATCTTTTTCATCTATTTGTAACCCTGCAGTTCTTTACTGTATAACTCCAAACTCCACACACAGTGTGAGCTGCTGCTTTCCCATTTTGGTCAGACACAACAATTCCTCTCCAGCCCTGGGAATCAAGGACACCTCACTATCTCAGGGCCCAAGAAATGTAAACAAAAGTGAGTTGGGGAGGAGCAAACCTGGGGTAAATGACTTTATTACCTGAAGCTGTAATTGGAAGATGAACCCCCAATATGCAAATGGACCAAACTTATAAAAGTGTGAAACCCCGTGACCATTGTCCATTTTGGGTGCAGCCCCTTGGGTTTTGTCTGCCCTAAATGTACCTGAAGGCCCTTCAATAAATAGAACTGCTTTTTATTCCCTTAATTCTGTCTGGCCTCTGTTTTTAAGTAGTTCCAAAAAGGCATCAGCCCTGATGGGAGCAGGAACAGTCTGAGGAGTTGCTCGAGTTTTACAGGACATGATCAATTCTGATGGGGGTGGAGGAACAGACCTGGCAGAACACATGAGGGCAAAAATGAAAATAAACATAGCCCTTCCCGGTTTTCCTCTCCACCCTTCCCTCCTTCCCATGACACTGCTGTAGATTGTTTTAAAACAGGTTTGCTACTCATACACACAGCCACAAACAAACTACTCTTGCTCTGCTCATCTACTAAAAAGTGTTTTCTTTTAAAAAACATAAAATCCCAAAACAAAACTGCTAAGGACACCAAGTGAAATAATAAAGTTATGTATCAAATGGTTTATAAACATCAGACTCAGATAAATAAAACTGGTTAAGACAAGGATTCTGATCCCTACCACAAGTCTCTGTAGAAGGCTGGGGTTGTTTTACTGAACTAGGCTTTTGTGAGTATTTGATCTGAAGGTATAGCAGTTTGGGAGACATGAAAGACTAACTTGCCATCTGAACTAGTTGGAAAAAAAATCAATAGAGAAAAATTAAGTTGAAATTCTTTGCATGAATTGCCAAATGTCATAAAAATATTCTTTTTCACCTACAGGTCAAATAAACATGGGGATCTTCTGCCTAGAGATATCTTTCAAGATTTCCACCTCTTCAAGATAGAAGCTGCCTACTCAGAAGAATTCAGAGTCCAATTTCTCCTGCCTACAAATCAAACAACTCCTCTGAAAGTAGCAGGAAAGGATCTTGGGTCAGTCTGAAAAAAAGAAACTACTTCTGCAACACAGACAACATGTCCTTTCTTCTCAGCAACACTTCTGTAAGTATTCCAGTGTCTGGGGCTTTTTTTAAATCCAGACTTTTGTGACACCCTCCTGCAATTTCTCCTCACAGATGTGAAGGAGGGCAATGAAGCTGCGCCCAGCCTGGCAGCTTGGCTGAGCACACAGTTACAGAAGTAGAGCTTGATGCTTGCCTGACACAAGTAAAATTAAGTCTTCAATCTTTTTTCACAATTTGGAGGTGAAATCCCCAGTCAATAATACAGTCTTCCCTGAGCTACAACCAAAGAGGTGTAGGCCAAAATCTCTGTTCCTTATTTTTTTCCTCTTCCCCACAGCAATCCTAAAAAATCAATCTTGCAGTTCAAGCTTTAATTTATCACTCTGAGACAATCCAAACCTCTAGGAGCCGTCTGACTGAAGGATTTGTAGTAACTTTGATGTTTTTGTAGCATCAATGCTCAGGGGCACTTTTGCAAAAAATTTATGCAGACTCTGTCTCATCATATATAAGCAACTGGACATTAATAATCTAGCAGTAAAATGTAAGACATTTGCATAGTTTGGAAAATAATGAGGCCTGTATTTAAGATATCTGTCCCTATGTAAGTTATTAGAGAACAAGGATCCATACACAAAAATCAATCTTAATTGTCCAGAACCAGCTTTCAGCTGGATTCAAGAATACATCATTCTAATTCATTGCAAGTAACAGACACACAGCAAGTGACAAATCACCCGACCAGAAGCACATTTGATGTTCTGCTCCCAAGCTGTTGTTTTTTTGGAATCAGAAACATTCTTTTAATGACATGCTCTGCACATGGGATGTAAGAATGTGACCCTAACTCAGCAAAGGACTTGTTCCCAATCCAATTAATGTCTGTGCTTAAGAGTAACCTTGAACTTGGAGGGGATGCAGAATTCCCACTGGCTGTGGCAGTATGAAGCAGAAATATCCCAGAGCCCACAGAGCCTCCTAAGGGAAGCACAGCTCTGCATTAACCCGTCCCAGATGCCTCCAGTGGGGATCCACTTGCACCCTGCTTTGCCCACTGATGTCCTGAATTGTCCTTCTCCCCTGAGGACACCAATGCCCCGACTCCCCACCTGGCCATCCACTTTTGAGGTCACAATTGCCTTTCTAAGTGTGATTTCTGCAGGGGATTTTTCACCCCACTTCCTAGTGATGCCGCCTTGGTTTTTGCCTTTTTTTTCTTTTCTATGTTCTCTGTATTCTTCCCACATATATTTGGAGCTCTGCAGCCTATTAATTCCAGCCAGTTTTCCCAGTACTTTTCCCTTGGCAGGAAGCCAAAACAAAATCTAGAGCTCCAAGCCCTGGGGGTACAAGGCCCCTGTCCTATTTTGGTTCTTGTGAAGCAAGGTTGAGAACAACTATTCAAGAGGGACATTCTCATGGACAAAGTACAGCCAGTACCAAGGGGGGTGGCTCCAGAGAAGGGGCTTGACCTGGGGGGAAACTGCATCACCACTTGTCCTCCTAATAGATGTTTTTTATCAATTATGCTAATTTCCCAAAACCTATCAAGACTGTATTCACCCTGTGTGGGTGGATCCACATCCTTCCATAACTCTCCCTGGAGACCTCCAAATAAAAATCCACATTTATATTATCTTCTTTACTAAAATTTCTCTCGAGTTTCATTTCTAGGTTGAAAAAGGCAACACTGGCACTGTGACCCTGACACAGGCCTTGGCAGTGGCTCCCACTGCCCAGATCTGCAAAAGGGCAAAGGAAACCAAGCCTCACACACTGCCAAATGTTCAAGACAGAACCAGAGACTTCAAAAAAGGCCTCAGAGCTGCAGCTGACACCTGGTCCAACAACATCTCTATTTCCTAAACATCCCAGTGCAGGCAGGTCTCTGGATGATGCTGCAAGGCAATTCCCCGTGGCCTACTTTTATTTCACCTGATGTGTTCAGACCACTGATCTGGGATGGAGTGGGAATTCCAGTGCTATTACCAGTCACAAATGAAAGCAAGCTCTGGCCTGTTTTTTCCACCATTCTAGTTTGACAGGTAAGGGCATAAGGAATTAATTCCAGGAAAAGACAGGAGACTTTTTCTGTCAGAGGAGCTGCCTCAGTTCCTGGAAAAAAATGTCAATTACTCAATGTTTTCTACAACTGCCTTTATCAAGTCCTCCTTTGTTTTTGTGGTAGCAGTGACTTCACTGCCTGGAGAGCCTCAAGTCCAAAGCCAGGACAGGGAATTCACTGTGATAGCAGAGGTCCTTAAGACAGATCACATAATACTCATCCTCACTCTTACATCTTCTGTGTATTTAGCCCAAAGTGTTTTGACAAGGAGAGAATAGTCTTTAACATATGCTTAAAGCCAAGTACATGCTTCAGTGGGCTACAAATAGAGCTCCTTAAGTTTGAAATAACACATTTTGCAAAGCTCTGCTCCAGAAAACACACTTCAAGGTTTTACACATAAATACTGCACAGATCACCAGTAGCTCTAACATTTTCCATATGCTCCTGTGCACATTTCATTCATTTCCTCTGCTATTGGTCATTTATATACAGATACTCAAAAATATCTCACAAAATCATGTACAGAGGCTTTTGTTTTCATCATCCCCGGTTTTTGGCTTTAGCTGGTGGGGGAGGTCATCAGAGAGTCGAACTGGTAGATAATGAAAGGCTTCAGGATTATTAAATTTTTAAAATGAAGATCATAAATTCCAAAATCTATGAAAAGAGAGTTCCCCTTTGGAAGACACAAGCACAGCCAGTTGCTCTCACCCTGAGACACAACACCCTGTGGAGGACTATTTCTTCCTCTAAAAAGATACAATCTCAAATGATTTATACCTTACTTGCTCCTGAAAAGACCTTTTGTATCTGTCTGAATACTCTTTCCTAGAAATATCTGCCACCTTACAAAACTCTGCTTTGATGCTGAGATTAAGTGTATCAGTTTTCTTATGAGAGTGCTCAGGTTGATTTCTGAGCATTCTTAATGAAAACTTCTTTTCCTCTGTTCTTCTCATAGTTCATTAATTTTTTATTTTCAAGTCTGATCCAGGGCTTTACTGAAATGAGCAGGAGCAACAGTATTTGGGATTGCAGACATGGTTAAAGCCAGCACCAGCTTACGCTTAACTTCTTTTCATTTTTAACAGTCCTTGCCCTGCAGGTATAAAAAGGGAATTAAAGCCATAAGGCACTGCTTCAGATTTGTTCTCTTAATTAGCTCCTGCCATGGTGGATTAATTCCATCTGCAATGTGTTGCCATCTCTGCAGAAGTTTATTGTAGTGGAATGGGGGATTAATGAGGAGAGCGGATGCCTCGACATCCCAGCTGTCCGTAAACTGGCTGTAATGGGATCAGTGCAGATGGCACCAATGCTCTCCTCAAGTCTCACTGAAGGTGAGGAATTCATTTTCCATAAACCTGCCACATGCAGTTCCTCATCCACTGCAGAAAACAAAGTGTCAGGGCTGCACAACTAACTTAAAAACAGGGGGCAGTGGGTCTGATAATCGCAAAAGACTCTTCCTTTTCTGAAGGGTTTTTAGCCTTTGAATTTTAAGATTAATTAGAGAAACTAAACGTATTTTCTCTTTTTGTATTTTGAGTAACTAAGTGTAAATACATTTAAAAACTGGAGGATTTCTTTTAAAGCTGGGAAAGCTGCTGCTGGGACCAGGCAGTTCAGCAGTGAACTCTGCACTGGAGTCTTATCCCAATGAAGCCTGACCTCTGGGATAGGCTGTTGGGGCAATATAGAATTTTCCTTAGTGTAGTTTAAAATGCAAATACCTCCAGTAAATCTAGGGAACACCAGAGGCATGAAAGTGGAGTAGGACAATTAAGTATCTTTCTATATTTGTTATAGGTTGCACTTTTCCCCATGTTCAAAATGAGAAAAATTTTTACTTGCTTCCTAATGTCCGTTCCTGTGAAACATCCCCATGAAGTAATATCTGAACACATCATCTTTCTGTCTCAATACCTGCATTACTTCATTTTACATCATGATTATTAACAGACATAAATTGTTTCCAAGACAGCAGCAGTTATTCTTGTTAAAAACACAGGTCTGAAACTCTAAAGTTAGAGGTTCAATGACTTTGACTATTATAGACTGTGTGTAACTGCAAGAGTCTTCATTTATCCCATGGCCCTACCTATAAATGGAGATAATGCTCCTTTTAGTGCCTGCTTTGTCTATTTTAGACAGTCTGTTACTTGGGGCAGGTGCTGCCATTCTCGTGTTCACTTAGTGTCTCACATAATAGAGCTCCCATCTCTGTTGATGCCTCTGTGTGTTATTAAAATACAAAGGATGTCAAACAGAAAAAGACATTTAAGTGCTCAGGCGCCATGGGAACAATGCAGGTGTGCAGGCATTTCTCTTCATCCTTACAAACCTGCTGCTAAATATAAAAAGCTGTCTATAGCTGTTCTATTACCTATACATAAACCAGAGGCACATCAGACACAGTCACAATGCTGGATAATGCATATGGGGCACCTTCCAGAAGAGCTACCATGAAATGGCAGCAGTAACTCTGATTCCTGGTTGCTAAAGGACAATAATAATTTCAAACATTAGTATTATTTTCTTATGCATCATCTAGTATGTTTTTGGAATACAAAATGGAGTTCTGCTCCGCTCCTATGGCTTCACTTCTTACTCCTTACCAATGTCTCTTATTTGAGCTTGAGAACCTAGAGCATTACATAAAAATCTTTCCTCTAGTACTACAGGAAGGAGGGAGGGAGGAATCTCAAGATGAAAACACTTCAAAAGAAAGCTCTAAGGTCCTGTTACTCCACTGGATTTGTGAAAAAGAGTTGGAGAGACAAAGTAGAAGCAAGAGCTAATAATTTCAAGGAGAGTGCCTTAATCCCAGATGATGTAGGATGAGCACAAAAAGAAGCAGCAGCACTGGGTCAGAATGAGGACATCAGAGATAATGGAAGGTCTTTGAGCAAAGGAGACACGGCTGTGGATAAATCCCTTCTGCCACACAACCCTCTGAGGGAGGGGAGGACAGGAGGAGGGCTCCAGAAGGGGCACACAGCAGGCAGCAGCTGGAGGCTGCTCTGGCTCTTTGGAAAGCTGGCAGCTCTCCCCTGCATAGCACGGGGGCAACAACTGTCACTGTACTCAACTCCAGCCTCTCATGGGCTGTCACTAGACTGCCAAGGCTCCTGCCCTGCTGCAGCACCCCAGGGGCTCCCAGCAGAGCCACCTTTTTTCCGAGGCCTGGGATGTGGTTGGGGTGTTGCATTCTGCCAGGGCTGCCATGGAAGCCTGTGCCTCAGAGACACGAACCAGGTGCAACCTACCTGTGCTCACCCCGTGTCTCACAGCCCACAGTGGCACAGAAGGGGTTAAATAAAATACATGGCACTCTGCATGTCTGCACTGGAAGCACAGCTGGTAGGAACACTCAGTGCAGGGTTTTGGAACACGTGCTGGGATCTGCACAGGCACAGAATGACAGCAGATATTCACATTTCCTGTAAGTGTAAACAGCTGAAAAGGCCTCTCTGGGCTCTGGTCACATCTTGTTTGGTGAATGTCTTAGGCTGCAACGCCGGATGTAACCAGCAGCATGTACAGCTGTTACAACCATGTGAGGCAGTGTTCTTTATCTCTTCCAGGACCCATCCTGGGGATATCTGCTGTTCATGGGCCATCCAGGCTCACTGCAGGGCTGAGACAATCCCATCATCCCATTGGGAGGGGCTCCCCCCAGGGGGAGGAGCCCAGCATTCCCACCTGGATAAAAGCTGGGATTCAGAACTCCAGCACAGCCTGTTTGCACTGCATTCGCAGAGGGAGAACAGACCCATCTCACCACCACTGGACCTTCAGAGGAAAACTGCACCCTTGTACAGGATCATCTCTGCTCCAACAGAACCACATCTGTCACTGCAGGAGGACTGGACTGCACTGCTCCCAACACCCTGACCAACAAACAGGGTGTCAGGTTGTGTTCTGACTCTGTCAGGGATTTTTTCTTTGTTTGGTTGGTGGTTTTGTACTACTACGGTTTTTTTTAGTATTCTTAGTAAACAACTGTTTTATTCCTATTCCCATATCTTTGCCTATTTCCCATATCTTTGATGCTGAGATTAAGTGTATCAGTTTTCTTATGAGAGTGCTCATTTTGAAATTATCATTTCAAAATTATAATAATTCAAAGGGACAGGGTTTACATTCTCCATTCCAAGGCAAGCTCCTGCCTTCCTTAGCAGACACTTGTCTTTCCAAACCAGGACAGTGAGATCTGTCACTGCAGACAGAGGGATATCTCTGCTGCCTGTGTGACTGAAAGGCTCTCACAGCTGGGGCTGCCCTGCTGTCCGTGGGGCCAGCCAGGCACCAGATCTATTCCAGCGTACAGGGATGTGCTTTCACACAGCCTTTTCTTCTATGTTCAGCCTGTGGCAGAGGAGCAGCACTCAGCCCAGCAACTCCTGCTTTGCTGACAGTGGCCTCTACCTTTCAAAGGGAGATCTCTCAGGGCAATTTCAGATTTTTCTGAAAAATTTCACTTGAGTGACATAAACATACAACAACTCTAAAAGGACCCATGGCCAACGTCAGCCCAACTTCTCTGTATGGACATCCAAATTCAGACAGCCTTGAACTTTATGGGAATTCTATGAGAAGGGTAAAAATCAGTCCCCAGATGTCTCATTCAACCTACACGTCTCATCCAACTAGCATTCAGTTAGTCATGATTTCCTATCACCAAATTATCACTTAGAGGCATTAAGGGTAAAATCCTACTGGCAGCCTAAACCCCGATCTGATTCCTGTGTGGCTCTCAGCACATTGTGTCCAGCACTTTCTGCAGCAAAGGCCTTATTCATCCTGCTCCCATTCCTCCCCACCCCTTTCTCTTGTGCCAAACCAATTATCTTGGGGCTCAGAGTGAGATCCCAGCCCACAACTCCTCCACAACTGCAGGGCTCCTGAACTCATGGCATATGGGGTCAGGAATGAAAACTGGTAGAAATCTAAATCATTTTGAGATGAGTTGAGAGGTTCTTCATACGGCCATACCCTGAAAATCTGTGCCATTTAATTATAGTGAAATTAAGATTTCCATTTTAGTACAGTGAGGCTTTGGGATGGCTTTTCTTTAACATTTAATCCTTAACTGTAATAACATAGTGAATGAAAAGGAATAGTTTAAATCAAGTCCTGTCATTAAGGTGAAGAATAATGGTTCTTAAGTTGAAAGAGGTGAAATTCAATTTGGTGATTAAGAAAGCTGACAGAAAAGTTTGATCAAGAACGGCCTCCTTAATGAGGTGGTTGTAGCAAGTTTGTTAGAAAAAATGGAGTTGGCAGGAAGGATTCTGCAGTTTTTTTGTTTCCTGGAGCTGAGCAACCCTCTTCCACGAGGTTTTGAAAATCCAAGACTGATACAAAGGTACATGTTCTTGTGCAATTTTAGATTCTAAATCTCTCCCTTAATAAACAAGCTGTTTTAAAGATTAGACAAATGATTTACTCACTTCTATTCTACATTTATAACAATATGTGATTACAGATTTGAGGAAAACCAAGCCTTCTGCCTTGATCAATAGAGTTCAGGGCTTCTGGTCTGAAGCATGTTATGAGTATCCCACTGCTCTGGGGAAATTCCAAGAGTTGCTTCACTGCTTTAATTTATTTACTTTTACTTTATGAAAAAACAGCCAAACACAACCAAAAGAAAAACCCCAGGCTATAGAACAATAAATTCGTCTGAATGTAATAATCTCTTTTTCACTCAGTTCTACAAATTACATGACAATGAGCTCTGAAATAATAAATTGTTTGGCTTGCTATTGTGTATTAATCTTTGCTAGAAATCATAAACAAACTTTATGTCATCAAGCACGGGTTTAATTAAAAAAATTCCAACTCAGTACTATTTTACTACCCTTTCCTAGATTAGGCAATAAACCATGGAGTTTTATATGAAGCTATTTTATTTTTTCCCCTTAAGTGGCTCATGTGAAGGGTAACTCTCTTGAAGCAATTGTGCTTTCCTATTTGTCAGTGTACTGCTTCAACTGCCTTCTACCCATTAAGGTATGACAGCAAAAGCTGGATTTGATCAGAGCTGGGAGAGGGAGAAGCAGGTAGAAGTATCCATTATTGCTTGAGGAATTGTTTGAACTCTGTTTAGTTCAGTGGTTCTTAATTTATGGCTTTCAGATCCATGGAGAGCCTGTTTCCATCGGTCTTGCATGGACCTGAAGAACAGCTGTGCCAATTGTCAGGGAGCCTAAAGCAATTTTTAGAGGTTCTAACAGAATAAGGTAATCCTCCAGTCTGAACTGAGCTGTACAAACCAAAATTCACTGAGGAAAGTGGAGGCACTAACAGGCTTTGGATCAAGCCCTCACAATAATTGTTCAGTGTCAAAGTTGCTCAATATCTTAAAGAAGGGTGAGGACAGGGAAGGAGAGAGCTGACTCCCAGAGGCAGCCTGTTAAACACAAACCTGAAGCTCTGGAAAACAAAACCAGCCAAGTACCTAGCACCAGAACTGGTTTGAAATCATAGATCAGTTTCTCAGGCTAAGAAAGGAATTGTCTCTAGCAAAACTGTGTGAAAGCATTGCTACATTATTCACCTGGCCTAGTCTCTCATAACCAGCCCAGCTAATTTTGGTGCAACTTTTGCCTTAGCTCAAGCTATGCCTTCAGCACAATGACCCAGTGAATTCAGCTTATTCAAAGGGAGTTCTGCATTTGCTTCTGAAAGCCTGCAACACCCATTGCTCAGTGATTAAACAGAAAGCAGGTAAGCTTAAATTGTGCACAGCACAGCAGTTCCCAGATAGAGTTCTTGCGTGTGTGCCCTTCCCTTGGGGCACTCCCCAGCCGTGGAGGTGGGTTTTCCATCCAAGCTCTCACATGTTTTCCCATAGCACTGCCTCAGTTCCTTCCTCCTTGCTCTGCACCCCTGTCCTGCCAAGCCCTCGTTTTGGGAGATCTTCTGCCAAACCACCAAATAAAAAATTTCGAGGTTTCCAGACAAACTCAGGCAAAGAAACAGGTTCTTCACATGAGCCTTGCAGCAGTTCAAGCTTTGGCTGCTGCTAAGTGTGGAAGCACAAGAACAGGAGCTGGTCAGCAGGGAGGGACACAAATCCAAAATATGACTGTGACAGCCTTCTGAGGGTTGTGTTTTCTGTGCAGCTGACAGCAGAATTTGGCCTCTTCTCTCACCTAGGTCCTTTGCTCCTAAAGGACTGTGTTTCCTTTCAGGGCAATACAGTATCAAAGCAGGAACTGTGGTAACCACCGAAAAAGGAGCTTTCTGGAACTGCAGAATTAGTTTTAATTGAGCAGTATGTTAAAACAGAATGATTTGGGGTTATGCTTTATTGACTTACAGGGCATAAAAGTACACAAATAACAAATTTTACCCGGAGAGAAAGAAATCCTCATCCTTCAGATCTGGTGTGGAAAAAGGTTCCCTTTCACTTGCCCCCTTCCTCTCTGTGCTTTAGGAGGGAGAAATCCCTGCAGCACCATGGGAAGGCTGCATTTACATTTAAATAGGGATGTTCTCAGGTGATTCTTAAGAGACAAACTCATGGGCTCTAATGAGAGTGTTAATTTATATAGTTTCTGATGTGTAGCCCTGATAAAGGAACATCCTTGAAATCACTTGTAAATGCAAGTTCTCAAAGTAGTCTTCTGGGATTAGTCTAGAAGGGAAGCAGCTCTCCCCAGGAGAATCAGTCAGGGCTGAGTGGCACTTTCCTGGGGCACTGCCAGGAATGGCCTTCTTTCTTCTTTACCTTGCTGGAATAGTAAACATCGCTCTGCTAATTTATTTTCTTCCCTTTGTTATGTTCCTCCCCACCTTTTCCCTTGTTCTCCTCCCTCCCATAAAACCAAGAGCTAAAAAATGGAAGACAAAGACAATAAGGTTTACAACAGTTTTTCAAACACGGCCAAAAAAGTCATCTCCAGAGAAATGCAGGTTATAGTCACACCTGCAGTCTAATAACTGTCATCCTCAAGAGACAAGTGCTGTAATTGAGCAGCAGTGAAATGCCAGTGCTACTTAATTATTTTTAATATATGCCTCCCTTCTGTAAACCAGCATATCAAAAATCATAAGCACTACAAGCAATACTCAATTTTCAAATGAGTCTTCTTTCAACTGAGAGTGCAGAAAGTCAGAGTGCTGTCTTTTGGGTATTTCTGAAATACCACCCTGCTCAAACCAGTGTAAAAATCCAGCTGGGAAAAGTCCTCCTAATTTCTGTTTTCTTTGTTTTTCTTTAGTTTTCAGCTGTTATTGCACTATATGAATCCACCTCCTATTTCTTGCTCACACCCTCCAAAAGGTAGCAGCAGCAGCACTGCACTCAGTTGTCTAATTGTGCTTCTAAGAAACAAGCAGCCAGCAGATACCTGCTGCTTTTGCAGAAGAGGCTGCCCCACCTCCCAGGCTCCCTCAACAGTGCAACAGAAGCTTCTCCCACTTGCCTGGGCATTGAGAGTTTCCCTTCCCTGTGCTTCAGCCTTACTCCCTTACATGTAATATAATGTGCATTTAACCTGTGCTGCCAAAAGTCCCTCTAACTCATGCAAAGGTTTCTCCAGGCCCTCAAGCCTTTGGTGCAAAGGGTCAAAGCTGTCTAACAGAAGCTACTGCACTATTTTGGGCCCTCCTTTGCTGTGAGATATGATTAAAAAAATGCACTGAGGTAATTCACACAGTCAAATGTTCTTGTAAGTTGATAAAATACACTTCAGTCTTTTTTCTTCTTCCCTGGACCTGCTCTGCCCTCCATTATTGTGTGCATTTCCTCCCTCTGATCCACCAAATGAAACTCAGTAAATGTGTACCAGTAACACAACAACCAGTAAAGTCCTCCCTGAATTACTGGTGGTTTCAAACCCCCCAGGTCTCTGGCTGTCCCTGTAAAGCACTAGAATTGAGCAGCACGGTGCTCACAAGCCAGAAAAGCAAAAAGGCATTGAGCAATGACAGCAAAAGCGTGGGTGAAATAGGCAATGTCTGTGGCACAGATCAGGCACAGGCTCTTTTCTGTAGGGTGTTTACTTCTGTGTGAGCAGGGATTCTGCCTGCACTCACAGCACTCAGCCCCACCAGCACCAGGAGCACTTTCCTGCTCTCACTGGTGGGACCTGTCAGCTCCTGGACTGTCCTGCAGCCGCATTTCCCCTCTGCCTCGCCAGTCTTATTAAAGCCATCCTTTCCAAATGCTGTGGAAAGGAACTGAGCCTTCACACCTCAAGCCTTGCCCTGACCTGTGGCTGAGTGCACAAACCACAGGTGGTCACGGGCTCCTGTGTGTTACAGTGTGCAGCAGGGCTGGCCTGCAGCAGAGCAGCTCACACTCAGGAGGCACTGGCAGCTATAAACCCATTTAATACAACAGCAGCTGCAAATGGCCTTTTAATTCACACCAGCACATGGTGTAAATCCAGAATATTAAAAGCACAAACGTGCTGTTGAAGAGAGTAAGAGGCAAATTAAAATGAGAGCCACACCAAATTCTGGGAAGAAAGCCAGTTGCAAAGAGAGAAGGAAGCAAAAGCACTGCATCCTTTGGCCTCATTTGTCATGAGAGGCGATGAAGTTAAAGGCTGTGGGAGAGCCAGGGATGAGCCTTTCTTTTGGAAAGATACCTGCAGTGAAGCTCCTCTTCCATCACAGCTTTCCATTCTCTCAACACAGAAGTTTAACAAGCTAAATCTAAATGCTCTAAAGATTGCTTTAACAACGCTTCAACAAATACAGGCTGGGGAGAGAGTGGATCCATTGCAGCCCTGAGGGGAAGGATTCAGGGGTGTTGATTGATGAGATGCTCAACATGACGCAGCAATGTGCAGGCACAGCCTCAAAAGCCAACTGTGTCCTGGGCTACATCAAAAGCAGCAGCACCTGTGGGAAATAGCGAAGGTAAGATGACTTTCAGAAGCTGTGAAAACAGGCTTCAGAAACAGAAAGAGCAGAGAACTTAGAGCTAGCTGCAGCTGCAAAGCTTGAAAGTAGAGAATATACAATAATACATCAAGCAAAGACACAAAACAATAGTTTGAGTTTTTAGGTTTGGCTAGGATAGACCTTAACACTGCAGAACAATATGTCTAGAAAGATAGTAGAAGGTTTTAAGCTTAATAATAAAGTATTGTGTATTGTTAATAGAAAGCATACAAGCAAGCATTGTTTGAAGCAGGTGTACGTGTGCTTTTAGTGACTGGCTGGAACGATTGTCTGTAAGCTTTAGCAATAGTATTATTGGCTACAAAGTTTTTTAAATGCCCTGTAACAAAGAGAACCTTGGCTGCTGCTGGCAGCATGTGAGCTGTTGCCATCTTTCAATTGTCTCACCCTGTAATGAGGCTGATGTCCCAATAAAGCTCAAGGAACATCTCCCAGCAGTCCCCCTTGTAAAAAACACCAACACAGCACCAGCAGATCAAGGGAAGTGATTTTGCCTCTCTGCTCTGCTGAGACCCCCCTGCAGAGCTGCATCTACCTCTGGGGACCCCCAATATTAGAAGGATGTAGATTTGTTGGAGTGGGTCCAGAGAGGACCACAAGGATGAGCAGAGCTGACCTTGGCCATGCAGACAGGCTGAGAGTCAGGGCTGTTCAGCCTGGAGGAGAGAAGGCTTTGGGGAGACCTCAGAGACACCTAAAGGGAGCTGGGGAGGGACTTCTGAAACAGCTATGGAGTAATGGGACATAGGAAAATGGCTTTAAACTGTCTGAGGGCAGGGTTAGGTTAGATAATAGGACAAAATTCTTCCCCTTCAGCGTGGTGAGGCCCTGGCACAGGTGCCCCCAGCGAAGCTGTAGCTGAAAATGTTCAAGGCCAAGTTGGACAGGCCTTTGAGCAACCCTGTCTAGTGGAAGAAACTGTTTAATGAGTGTTGTAGCTTCACCAAAGTTAAATATCCTGGTGCTTTGTCCAAAGTGTTTCTTTTGGTAACTGCCATGAAGATCCCAACCTCTGGACAAACACCTCCATCCCACCCCTGTGATGCAGCACAAGGCAAGGTGGGCAGTGCCAAGTCTCTGCTGTTCCTGGCTCCTGTTAGGAAGGATGTACTCACATCCAATTCCTCACTGTCCAGTTTGTTACAGCAGCAGTTTTTGTCACACTAAAGCAGAACTGCCTTCACAGTTCTACCTTGCTTTAGGGAATTAGCTGCTGGTTTTGCTTTACATTATTAAATTAATATTATTTTGAAATATCAGTTGAAATATCGTAAAATCAAAAAAGTAATTTTACTTTTGGTTTCTTTGAAAAATTATGTGATTTCCAGAGTCACATCATGGGATGTGATCTAGCCATTGCTACCTACAGACACTTCAAGAGATAATACTGACAGGCTCAAGGCTGTTTCCATCTGGTAGCACAGCAGTGTTATTATTTCAGCACTGGATGGCTTTGTGTATTTTAGAAATTCTATTCAGATAGAAAAATTCATAAAAAGAAAAACTACTGAACTAGATACCTACATTATCAGAGATGGTGCTATGATCTTTAGGAGGAGGGAGAGCTCTGGGCTTGTGAGTAGTAACCTGAAGTCCTGGGCCATGCCCATCACAGACTCCAGAGTATTGGGGATGGATGAGTGCTTTGCTAGCAATGCTCTTACACCTGCTAAAGGCAGATGCAAAGAAAAAACCTCAGCTCTTTGTGAATGAGGCTCTTGAAAGGATTTGGGTTCAGTTATTTCCCCCAGTGTTTTGCTAGAGCCAAAGGAAGGGGAATTCCAGGGCTTGGATGAGAAGTTGTTGTTTTTTGACTTTTTTTAATCAAAACTTTTTGATGAAAAGTTGTCTTAGCTTTGACTTTTAGATTAAAAAGTAGACTAGTGTTCATGAATGCATAACCTTGTGCAGTTTTTCCTATCAAGAAATAGGTTGAAAGGTACAGAAAGGAGAACTCAGGCTTCACAGCTTAGATTTTCAGTGAAAAGCTTAACACACACACACACCCCCCCTCCAGTATTATAGGGAACACACCAGAAGAACAGGCATTGTTAACAAGCTATTAACAGCCAGTTTGAAGCCAGTTTTGTCAGTGGATTTTTAATTACAGAGGGACAAACCTCACCAAATAATCTAAGAGGTTGGATTTGTATCAAAAGGAATCCTGCATTAACCCTGAAGAAGGAAGAAAGTAAACATCCAGCCCCAAAAGACTGACTGCAGATCCAGCTCCTTCCAACTTGCTATGAACCTTTTAAGAACAAAGAGAACCTTAGTAAAACCAGGGATGAATCTAATTGGTTTTTAAGCATATGAGCTGGCTAGGGTTTACCCAGATGTTTTTAATGAACAATTTGACCTGCTGAAAGCCAAAAGAGAGTTCATTGCTTAACCCTGTAACTATAGTAATTGTAATTAAGAGGTAGCCTGGGAAAGTCTGCTCCCAGCAACCTGCTCAGGCAAAGCAGAAACTTAATGTTTGAACAGATGATAACCTTGTCATAACTTTTGTCTTGCACTCAGAGTACAATTTTCACCAGTGCTCAAGACATTTTGCCAGCTGATGTTGAATATTGGCAGGGCACAGTTGCTGGGCACAGCAGTGCATTCTGTGCTGCACTGTTCTTTATTTATGCTGTGGAAGCACCTGATGACTCTGGTCAAGGTGAGACACTTCAGAAATTCACAGGTCTGACAAATGTGACCCCCAGAGCAGGGGGCAGGAGTGTCTCCCTAGGCCACAGAGAACATCTTGGGCGAGTCTCCTACAAACACAGCTGTCTATTCCAATCATCACATCCTGCCCTTGCCATGGTGAGCTGCAGACAGGCAGGAGGATCCCCAAATTCCAGTTTCCATTATTGTTTCCTTACAAACAAATCTCTGTTTAGAACACAGTAATCAACGCAGGTACCAACAGGCCAGTACTTTACCTTTGCTTACATGGCTTCTTGAAACATTTGATTAGTTGCTATGGGTAGTGAGAATTTGCCTCAGAACAGAGCATTTCTCAGCTACATGACTTCCCCTCAAGACAGGTGCTGGCCTCCACCCGACAAATACAGCTCCTTGCCTGACCTGGCAGCAGGAATTACCAACCTCACCTCCTCGTAGCAACCAGGAACAAGAAGGAAAAATTGTTTAGTGTAAATTCAAGGTTAGTGCAGCATATTTGCTTTCAGGGGTCACAGGGTACCAGATAAGCACTCTCTTAAAATGAACAGCGAAGCCCAGCGTTGCAAGGGCTGGTGAGTTAGGAGGAGAAATGTGTCCAGACAGTTCACTGGAGTTTGTTTTAAAAATTATATGCTCTGAGGCTGCCTCTAGCAACTGGTTGTTTTACAGATGGCTCTTTGTGTCCCAGTCCTAAAGGGAAAAATATAAATTACATACAGTTCTGGCCACACAGACCAAATTCAATATGACTTGGATCCTACTCTGCCACTTGGCACGATTCATCAAAAATGATGCAGTTAATCAATTTTTGTCTTCAACAATGCAAAACCAAACCAAACCCACACATCCCAAGAACCAGATTATTCATCATGGCTATGTGTGAGGACAATTCCCCAAGCCAGCAAAGCTGCACAGGTTTAAACTTACACAAGGGAACAAATGTTTTGGCACAGAAACAATTCCAGTGTTTATTGTGGTCATCTCTATTAATCACTACATTCATGAATGGGCTCCCTACCCTACACATGACCGAGATGTCCAGTTTCAAATTACTGTGTCCTGGAAGTGTCCATTTGCATATTTCATTAAAGCTGAACATAAGCAAATAGGAAATCAATTCACTCTGCAACATTTCTGTTTAAGGAAAAAAGGCAGCTTGTTGATCAGCCAGGGTACAAAAGAGTTAATTCACAAAAATAAGGAGGAGAGAAAAACATAAAAGGATAATCCTTTAAGATTATAAAGGTTTTGTGTCATGCTTAATTTTAATCAATATATAAGACTAGACAAGGATCATCCTCACACAGGATGACATAAAAGGATTAGTGACATCCATCCAGCACGAAACCGCTCAGAGACATGGTTTTTAAAGTTTGGAATTGTTTCTTCTCCAAATAAGATTTTAAAATTCAAAAGAGACGACAAAGAGAGATACAGGTAGAAAAGGGGTTGGCTTTTATTTTTCCTATTCCTTTCAAGGTGGAAAGTTAAAATGCAAGTCAAGAGATTTAAGAACATTAGTGTAGAGCTATAGAAAGGGTGAGACCCCACAAAACTTACAAAACTTTTTCAGTTGTTCAGCATAAGTCATTGTGTCATCCTTCATTAAGGCAATTTCAAATATGTTTTCTTTTCCTTTCAGGCTTGAATTCTTAGGGTCCACTTCTCAAGTTTCCAACCAGGTTATGCCAGCTAGTCTCTTTGAAACGAAAACCGAGATTCACATGATCATACAGTTCTCTGGATGGGACCTGAAGGAAAAGGGATAAAAATACACCTGAAGCAATGGTATTGTCCAGCATACAGGCTGCACAGCAGTGAAGAAGTGATCAGAGACAGCCAGTAACAAACTCTGCTAGCTCCTCTTTCATCATCTCCTTCCCCTTGTGGAAAGCGAAATATGTTTCTTTATGCACAGCCGCTTCCCCAGACTTTCTTGTGTGCTGTAATCACTTCTCTTGTTCCAGTGTCTCATCTCCACATCTTCTTGCCTCTTTTTAGTACTTTGATCCTCTCCCCTTCATTCTCATTTTGTCTTTCTGTTTCCTACCATCTCTGTTCCCAAGTTCCACACCCAGACTCCAGCAGACGGGTATAATTTCTCAGTTTCCTGTTTTTCTGTTAGTTATGCCACTGGTGAATCTCCCTAATTGCAAAGAAAAACACGCTCCCCATCATTTGTGAATTTGGTTTACAAATCTGATTGAGTGCCAGGAACAAATACAGCACAGAATGAATATGCAGGAATTAGCTAGCCAGTGTGAACGGCACTGAGGCTGCTCATTCAGACAGAGGTATCCGGTAGGAAATCACAGGGTGCATATCCTTGTGTGGAGTTTCACAGTGCCAGGCACAGCCCACAGCCAAAACAGGATCTGGTTCTGCAGACAGCTATTGAAACTGTCTGCTCTTCGAGAAGTGCACATACAGAAGTCTCAACAGATCTGTGGGTGCTTAACAGAACAGCAAACAGAGCAAGGAGAGCTGCTGTGCTCAGGTGAGGTGCTTGGTGAAAAGAACAGCTCTCCCATACACCAGCTCAGTTCAACAACTGTCAAAGAAGCAACACTTTAGATGATAAACATGGATGGACATTAGATAGAAATTGTCAAAGTCCCCAGTAAGTTGAAATTGGTGGCACAGGTGGTTCAGATGTCAATATCAGAGCCAGGAGTCCCACATCCCACTGAGCAACCTCCACTCAGTCACTGGTAAAATCAGGAAAATGCTCTTCCTTCCAGGGATATTGCTAATTAATTAAATCTTAATTAAGTTTGCAAAATACAAATATCCTCAATTGAAAGAAACTGTAAAAGTGAAATTATTGTTAGGAGGATAAGAACTCTAGCCCGGAGAAAACCTTTGGGTGTATTTTCTCATTAACGCTAATGGAAATTAACAGCTGAATGCAAGCCAAGCTGAAAATAAGATAATTTACATTTGCATCTTAACTACATTTGGTTCATTACCTATTTAGGATCACTGATGCATGTGGGAAGGTGAGTCTCAGACCTTCAAGCCATGGTTTTTGAGTGGTCATATAGGCACAAATACATCCCAGTAAAATCTATGCAGTTGTTATGACAGTGCTCTCCTTGCAGCAACACGCCTGGCAGCATGCAGAACATGCTTTGCCAAAGGGACACACCAACCTAACAGAGGACATGAGACAGCAATCAGAAGAGGCCAAAGACTCATCCAGAAAAGAAACTTGGAGACTCTCTGGAAAAGACAAGGGGAGAGAGACACATTACAGGATTTAACTCCAGCCCAAAATTTCAATTCTGAGAGCTTTTGTTGCACCCTGGACACATTCAGGAGTGCTGGAGATCCCAGCTTTCCCTGGGCACATTCAGAATTTTCCTTCAGTTACATCCAGTTGCCTGTTCAGTCTTGACAGAGACAGAGCTGGCACCTCGTGCCTTATGCTCCCGTCCTGGTGGGGAGGGTGTCCCCTTCACACAGGGATACAGGGAGCAGCTGTACCAACACCTCTGAACAAAAGCAGAGCAGGAGGACCAGTTCTTGCAGTTTCACCTGAAAGGAGCTACATCACCCCATGGGAGCTGTTCCTGAGAGATGCCAAATCCACTCCTCTCAGGGGATCGACCACCTCACTCCACAAACACCAGCCTGTCATTTCCCACACCATGTGGAAGAGGTGAGACTTGGGGAACCTTCCTACCCCAAACCTCAGGTGAGCATCCTCATGCTAGGCTAGGGTGGTGGTTTCTGTCTTGGCCTTTCCTGAAGCCCAAACAATCTGTAATGCAAGAGCATTAAGAGAGAGAAGTGAAGCAGCCCATCCCAGGGCACAGAGAGCCCCACGAGCTTTCAACTCCCACTCATGACATGAGAGCACGTGACATGCAGATGCCTCTGCCAGACAGGCAGGGTGGCCACACAAGCAGCTCAAAATCTGAATTCTTCACGCCAGTCTGAGCTCTCTGTATTTTGCACATAAAGTTACTTCTGCCTTTAGCCAACTTCCTTTGCCCCATGGTCAGGGGCATTCCCTGGTTCTCCTACCACAGCAAACAGACACGACTGCACCAAATAGAGGTGTAAAGGAAACCAACTTTAAATGTAAAGATGCTAATTTCCCCTATGTTAAGATATTGCCTGTGTTTGGTGAGACCAGGGCAGCAAGAAAACTGGGACGTTTGCAGGAATATTGTGCTAAACACAAGGAACAAATCAGAAATTTCAAGGGAAGCCTCCAGAGATTCCCTCCCTCAAATCAAGCACTTTGAGAGAGTTATTTACTTAGTGAAAACATATGAACAGGATTAGATTTTCAACCACTGACAGGGGCTTTATTTTTCCTTCTAAAATGCAGAAATCCAAAGCATAATTTTTGGTTATCTGTAGCACACTTTCCATTCTATTTTAATTCCAAAGAATGAGGGGCCAAAATTGTGCACAACAGGAATTGTGGGAATGTAGAATAATGTGTGCCCTCTCTGCTTAATAACATTTGGGGGTATGCAAGAGTTAATGTCTTCTGCATTTTCAATTATGATAACAGCAAAAGCTGCATAAGTCAGAGCAGCATATATATTTTACTAAGGTATAATTCTAGGAAAGTCACTTTTTTTTGTTGGAGTGATTTACCACACCAGTTTATGCCTTTACCCTTAATTAATCTGTCTGAGAAAGATGTCATCTGTTCTGATGAATAAGCTAATCACCAGATTTTGCAGGCTGATAGACTGACAATGGCAAAAAGCATTTCTTGTGCCGCCTCACCCAAACACAGTCACCTGTTTTTTGCTAAGAGAATACACGTCAAGCAAGCTGTGCATAAAGCTGTGGAGCAGAGACGCTGCCAAGCACAAACTTCTTCCAAACCCCCTGAGCTCCATGCTGGGCATGAGCCCATGGGAGCATTCCTGCAGTGATGAATTTCTGTGAGGCCAGTGTGTTGTGAGCCCCACAAAGGTGTATCAAGCTCTGGGGGCTGCCAGCAGCCTCCCAGAAATGGCTTATGAAAAATTAGGGAGATGGCTGATGGGAGGTGTTTGGAAAAGCAAAAAGGTTTTAATTAAAAAGAAGACAGTAACAAACTATACAGAACAAAAGAGTAAAAGCCTTGCACGGTGCAGGGAGGTCCCTTACACCTGCTAAGACAACCAAAAAATGCCCTGAGAATCTCTGTGATCTCTCTGAAGTATTCAAGGATCCAGGAGAGGTTTTTGGCTTGCTGCCCAATAGAAAAAACCAGCCACATTTCGTGAGGAACAGCTCAAGGGTCCAACAGGTGCCTTTGTCCTAGCACTGGGCAAATTACAGTGAGAGGAGCATGGAAGTTTCTGGTTCTTCTTCCTTAAAAGTTCAGGGGTGGAACTTAAACTTTTTTCCTAATATGGGAATGCCTGTTAAAGTGTGAGGGTGCACTGCAGCACTGTGAAGGCCAGGTGGGCACTTCCAGGAGCAAACACTTCCCTGTGACACACTGCCATTGATTTACTACTTCTGGGGTTTGTCCTTCCCTCAGCACCCTCCTGCAACAGCAAACAGCTGCACAGCTCTAAGCAGAGTGAAATATCATCTGTCATCACGCTGACCTTTCAGTGCCTGCCCTCCTTCGTGCATTAAATCATGCTCTGCAATTTTGTCCACATTCTTTTGGGAAACATTTTTGTTTCTAAGCCAGTTCACAAGTTCACTTCCCACACTGGGACAGGGCTCATATCCTGTGATGACATTGCCATGAAACAGAGAAAATTTCCTAACCTCTTCATCCTTTTCTGTGCCCAAGCACTGGGAAAACACCAGCTGTGTTGTGCAGACTGACTTCCATGAAGCCATATTGGCTTCTGCCACTGGAAAGTTGTCTCCTCTCTCCTTTCTGAGGAGTTTGCACAAGTTTGCAGTATCCAGGTAAGGCTTCCTCACTCTTGGTTAAATCAGCCAAAGCTCTGTTCAGACATCTCTCACTGCTTGCCTGTTTATACTGTTCTTCATGAGAAATGTGCTTTTATGAACTGCTGTGGTGTGGGTAGGAGAATGTACATTCAAATGACTATTACCCACTATCCTAAGTATGCAGAAGATGTATTTACGCACTGTTATGATTTTTTAAATTGTAAAGTCTAAAGGCATGTTATGCATATTCTATTCCATAGAATTGCTCTCAAGGAAATATCTGGAGACAAGAAGAAATTTATCATATGAAATTATGGGTGTTAAAAGAGTGTTTTTTGTATGAAGCCACTCAGTTTGCATTCTGTATCATAAACAATGATGAGCCAAGAAACACCCAAAGGAAGGCCTACATAAATAAAAGGTTAATATTTTATACAGATTTACTTTACCAAGCTACAACAGATTCATTTCAAGTGTTAAACCAGCTGTTCTGCTAGATATTAAAGAAAACACAACACAACAACCACACCAACAAAAAGGACACAACACAACAAACCCCACTATGAGAAATGGACGTAGAGGATTCTCAAAGCCTGACTGAAAGCTCACATAATTTTGTGCATCTGTGTGCAAACTCTGAGATAAGGTGTGCTGACTTAGAAAGGCCATGGGATAGGACAGACATTGCTGAGAGAGAAATTGAACTGGACACAAGTTTCAAACGATGAAACGTCTTGCAAATAGACCAGATATTTTGGAGAAACAGAACTGTGAAAGATGCATTGTAGCAAGACCACGTGGGGTAAAATAATAAAATAATCACAGTGGGGTGATTGGTGTTAGCAGCATTATATAGCAAAAGCTGATAGGCTAAAAAACATTTATAAGGTATTGTAACAAAGAAACCGTTTGGCTTCTGATAGAATGGGGTTGAGTTTTACATCTCTTGTGTCTCACCCTTCTACGAGATTGAATATGGAATAACATAATGGAATAACATCTTTAAAAATGCCTCTCAGTTGCCCCATCTCTGTAGAGCTGGGTTTTTCCGACACCTCACAACTCTCCAAGGCCAAGGATTAGCCACTTGGAATCCAGATCACAAGCTGATTTGGAGAGAATTCTTTCCTGAAGAATCTGTTTTGTTGTTAAGCTGCTGTCCAAAACAGACTCCTGAGTCTCCTCCTGGACAGCACAGAGCAGAGGTGCTTAAGTGAGAAGGGCTGCTTACTTCAGAGATGCTGGGACTGTGCTGGTGTGCACAAGTCTGTTTGTTCTACAGGACTGGTCCAAAAGGGCTTTGTCTTTGGCAAAAATATGAAAAAATTCAGAACTAGAGAGACAGAGTCTGCAATAGCAAGTAGCATTTTAGGAAGAGGATCACTGAAGGTGCAAACAGGGAGAAGCCATCCCATTTCACAAAAACACCTCAAAAACAATCCAGAAGACATAGGGGTGGCCCTCTCCATTTCCCAGTATCTTATCACAAACCAAGGAAAGCACTCAAAACTACAGAGGTGAAAAGAATGAAATCTCAGATGGATTATTCCCACCTGGACCATCACAAGTGCTCAGCAAGGGAGGATGAGCCAAGTATGAGCACAACAAGGCAGGCACAGGGCAGCATCCTCTCCATCACAGGGAATGGCCCTGCAGCACTCAGCCTGCAGGGAGAACACAGGCTCAGGGACAAGCCAGGAAGTTAATTTAGCAGGACAAGGCCAGAATCAGCCCAGTGTGACCAGACAAGGAGCTGGGCTGGGACCTGAGCTTAACTGCAGCTCCTGAGTCCCCCAGAGACTGAGCTGGGCTCAGTCTCAGCTGCTGCCAGGCTGCAGCTGCACCTCAGCACACCTGGCCTTGATTAGAAGCAGCCAGGGCCCAGGGGTGGGGAGCAGACTGTGGCTTCTCTCAGACATTAAGACAGCCATGAAGAGAACATGGGGCATGACACAGCTTGCTGAGAAAGACAAAAGGGGACACATGCTGGTGGAAGTCAGAGAAACCAGCATGAAGTGTTTTGATCCAGAAAAGGAAGAGTCAAACTCCTTCCTTCGTCCTCCTCTGGGAGCCAGGCTTCTGAGGAGAGACAATGAGAAAGTGAGTTTTATCCACATAAACCTTTTTGCCTATTTTCTCTGTCTGACAGAAAAGTGCCAGCAGCAAGAGTGGTGGGGAGGCTGCATTGTGCCCAGATGAGCACAGTCAGTCCTCACACCTGCTGACACAGCCCTGTAAAAACACACTATTTAACCTACTCAGTATAGTCCTTTCCTGTCCCTCTTTCCCCTGCCAGGACTCCAAAGCCCCACACTCTTACAGCAAATCAAAACCCACCCCATTCTCAGTCTGCCTCCAGCAGCAGCTCCACGTGGCAGGAGCCAGGGGCAGCATGCAAGAAACAGCAGTGTGTGACACATCTGTAGCTGGTCTGATTTCATGTGAAGATTGTGCACTGGGTTTGTGAAGGATTCAGAAAAGGAGCAGATGTTTAAAAAATGATCAGTTGTTAGGAGTCACACAGCTTGTTCTTAGCCTCAACAGGTAGCCATCTGTCACACCTTTTTCTGATCATCTTACAATGGTCTATAAACACACATTAGTCATGTTATAAAAATATTAGACATTTATTTCTCATTTATTAACTATAAATGGAAATCCTCCATTAAAAAGGACTTTGTACTTATTCAAATCCGCAACCTTGATTTCCACTTTGCTTTTTTTAACCACCACTTATTGTAATAAAATGGACATTATTTTGCTTCATTTCTTTTGCTCGTTGACAAGTTTTCAGCTACATCCTTCTTTCTTCCTGTGCAGCAGAGCAGAGCAGGATATAGCACAGCACATTAGGGATAGCACTTACTGAGGGAATTGTTCTTTCTCCCTGCTCTCTTTGCAGGGAGAAAACAGTTGGTCCCAGAGGCCTGTGCTGGGAGACAGCTGGAAAAGGCAGGTAGAGGGCTGCAGGCAAGGGCAAGAATCTGCTGAAAAAGTAATAAAGTCCAAGGCTGTGCCTTGAAGGCTATAAAAATTGCATTCAGTTGGATTTGGGAGCAAGTGATGGCAGCTGAAATCCTCAAAGTGAGCAGAGACACATGGAGCAGTGGATTAACATCAGTGATCCTGGTGGCTTGTAGTGCCTCCAGAGCTTCCATATTTTCTGGAGGACTGGGTAGGCTGAAATCACTGCTATTCCATGAGAATGGGCAAGGACCACTCTCAGTATTCCTGATGATAGTCCGTGGTGAAATACCCTCCCTCATCCTCTTCACTTAATTTCTACCCTGGTAGCCTGGCACCTGATTAAACAAAAATTTTCCTGCTCAGCCAAGAGTGGGATGTCACACCAAGGTGGCTTCCTTTGTCACCATTTACAGTAGAGGGACTTGTATAATACAATTCCTCTTCAGAGGGCCTAGATCTGGCTGCTCCTGAGTGGAATTTTTGGACAATAGTTCTTTCAATCACTTTCATCCCAGCCTTTCTACATTCCCTCCTATCTACCTTTTAAAAATCCAATATTTCTGTGATGCTGGCTTTGAACATTTCCTCCTAAGTACCTCAAACAAATCCAGTGGTATAATGCCCATTTTCTCTCAGATGAAGGCTCTATTTTTTGTCACTTAGTGTTCATTTCCAGCCACTACAGCTTCTGATCTTATTGATTGCTTAAGAAAAAGCAGCAAGAAAACAGTCCTGAAATAACCACCAGAAACATTCATCCTTCCCCAGTCATTCTGTAATTCTTAATCTTAGTCAATAGTAGAGTCATTAAAACCCTCCCATGACGACTTTCCTTGACTCTTTATGAACTGCAGAAACACTGCATGCTCTGCTCTCACTTGTCATCTTGCAGGTCTGTTACAGGCTCTTCTTTATCTCTTTCAATCATTTTTATTCTTCTCTTTATTAGAGCAGCCAAGTCTGCTTTCACTGCATACCTGCTCCCAGGCTCACACACTGCTTTCCTGTGAAAGCTTCCCTTTTCCCCAGGCTCTGGTTTGTGGCAGGGGGAGTGCAGCAGCCCCTGCTGTGGGCAGTGTGACCCCACAGGTGGGAGTTTGTGCACGGTGGGAAGTGCAGCTTTGCTGGGCTGGCTGTCCCCCAGCTCCAAACACTGGAATCACCCCTGTGATCATAACAAAGCCTTTATCACCATGAGAGGGAAAGGATTTCCTCTGCTTTGAGAGGCAGCGTACAGCACACAGAAGTTTAATCATGCTCAGAAAGAAGGCTGGCACTTGAACAGTGTGCCTACTCACACCTGGCACCTAAGGAATATGCTGGCACCTATTCTCATGTTTGGGAACTCGCCATGTGATCAAGGTGTATCAAGTCATTCAAATCTGACACCTGATACATTTATGCATATCAAGCAATTTCCTTCCAGGAAAAGAATCTCCACTGATGTAATGGAGACTGCTTAAAATGCTACTTCAGGTCATCAACTTTTGGCTCACTGACTGATTTCTGGAAAGGTTTCATTGTTTTTTCTTGTGTTCAGAATACAATATAAGGCGAATATAAAACCTTCACTCTATTGCTCTTTTTGAGAATGATGTATGTAAATTTGTAATTTTAGGCTAATAATTACAGTTCTTAATTATTTTCTAGTCTAGAAAATCAGACTTTATTTTCTTGTCTTTGGAGATTTAGTTCAAATTGCTTTAATAATGAAATCTGCTTTTCATTTGTATTCTATTTCTTCTGCACTCTCATTAGTGATCCATAATTTAGGAATCAGGAGTAATTAATAGCTGCCTACACCACACAATGCAAGGAACAATGCTGTAATTCAGAAGGTTTGGAGGCTCCCCTCACTCCATGTCCCACATGTTAACCCGCACCGAAACAAATCTGCTTCATCCAAACGCAGGAGGCAGAAGGATATGGTCCAAAAACCCCACTGGAAATGATGTGGAGTTACCAGAGGAAATGCCCAGCAAATCTCATGAAGCAAAAATTAAGAAGAAGAGCAGACAGGGTGTTAGGATTTAATGATAAGTTGGCAGACAGCACCTAAAGCTTTTGTCTTGGTTTTAGCTCTGGTTGATCTGGTGTCTATTTGCATGGTGTCTAACAGATGTAAACTGGAAGGGAGCAGGGAGTGCTGGAAACACTGAGCTGGGGAGCTCCTTATCTGTCAGACAGAGCAGTCCCCCATCCCAGCACAGCATCCTGCAGCAGGCAGGGGGAAGCCTCTCCCAGCAGAATCTGAGGTGCACAGAAGTATCCACAAAGAGCTTTGTTGGTTCTTCAAGGTTATTTTGATGATGCCTTATCATCATTTGATCTTGGGATCAAATTATAACACCTGTAATGCAATTTACAGATGCAGGCCCTAAAATGGAGCATCAGCACATTCAAGTCTGCGCTGCTCAGGAGTTCTCTGGGTTCCTCCAATGCTGCAAAATGTCATGCATGTTCATTCAGCTTTTCCTAGGGGACTTGCCCTATTGCTGCAGAACCAGCTCTAATCCCAAGCCCTCTGAACTTGCACAAGTGGGGCCTGTGTGTCTGAGTGCTGAATCTATTGATCTGACAAATCTGATTTGACAAAATCGGACAATCTGACAAATCTGTGTGACAGACACTGACCACGGAATCCACCTGGGCAGTTTGGGTGAGGTGAGGGTGGCCAGGTCAGGGTCTGATTTTGCTGCAGTACTTTTATTAAAGCTTGGCCATGGGGAAGGAAGGAGTAGGTTATTGTACATATATCCAGGCAGCCAAACACACTGCAGGTGTTAGGATTTGCACTGCACAAAGCTGTGTCTAAGCAGTTTGAGATTCCACAGAACTTGTTTTGCTTGCCATATTCTTTATTTCTACTGAGTGTCATCCTAGGAAAACTTATTCCCTTAGTTTCCCACACCAGTAGAAGCACTGTCCTCTCTCCATAATACCCAGACTGTAAATAAACTTTCCATAAGCAAACACCAAGCTCAAGGGTTTTCCAGAGACCCTTCCTGTTAAGAGCTTGCCCACATGAAGGGTGGAAGAAGTCAGGACAGAGCTAAATCTCGTGGTGCTTTGAAATATGCACTGAAGAATTTAACCTTGATTTGCAAAACAGTGGTGGTGATAGCTGGGAAAAATTGGGAGTTGATATTTACCTTGTTAAGGATCTGCAGAGCCAAGAAACACAAGCAGATTGGTAAGGGTTGAAAATAGTTATCACAGTGGAGTATTGCCTCACTCTTTTGGCTCTTCAGGCAACAAGCAATGACTAAGTCCTTTCTCAGGAGACATTTGATTCAGTTTTTATTAACTTAATTTTCTGAAAATTAAGAAATGGATTAATTTCTTATTTAGTTTTCTATTAGCTCCCATGGAGTTGGCATTCCACTATTTTACTGCAGTAGGGAAGACAACTGTCTTCAAGGTCTACTGTTGTGTATTAAGTGGTGACTTAAAGTGTCCCACATCACCTGCCCCCAAAAAATGAAGAGAAACCACGTGCTGAGGGATTGCCTTGGTGCCTTCTTAAAAGTGCAGCTAGGTAAGAGATGACAACTTGATTAGCATCCCCTGAGAGTCTGTGAATAGGCACACAGTTCCTCAGACATGCTGATGAGGACGAGCCAAGTTTGAGTGTCATCACAGTGAGAAGCATCCTACCCTCATAATTCAAGTGGGTGAAGGAGATTCACTGAGAGGATGAGCTCATTTACAGCATCTGCCTGTCCTCACTGCTCCCTCCCCAGCACCATCAGCCAGGAAGGTCTGCTGCAGTCACTGAGATGTCCTCCTGCATAACACAGGCCTTGGTGTTTGTTCAGGCCTTGTCTGGAGCACTCCATGCCTTGGGCCAGTTTCAGTCTTCAGTGTACCAGTAGTGGAGAGCCCAAGCTCACTATTAAAGGGATGTTTTTTCTGGGTAGTAGTTATCACTACTGCTAAATAAATGTCAGTCATTTTTAACTTAAAAAAAAATTAACTAGATAGCTCTGCTCACTTTGAGGATTCCAGTTACATCCACTGAATCTGGAGTCATCTTCTACATTTACTGTATGAAATTGAGTGTGTTACCAAGACTGGATCCTCACCCAGCCACTCACAAAGGGACATCATGCTCCTTCTCCTCTTTTAGCTGAAAACCTCAATTTTCCAGAGCCACACTCTAATGGCACCATTTCCAGTTCCTTCAGCAATGTTTCAGTGCTGTGTGCCTCCATCCCACCCATCCCTGCCAGACCAAAGCTCCCCTTTGGAAAAGGGAATTGCAGCTGCCCCTGTGGAGAAGGGGCTGCCAATGCCACGGTGGTGAGCAGGAGGTGGCACTGGCCTGGGAGGTGTCCAAAGAGAAGTGAGGCACCCAGCACACCCAGAAGGGTCCCTGGGACCCTGACCCACTCAGCAGAGGGCCCACAACCCTTGTTCCTCCCCCAGTGCTGCATCAGCCCAACATTTTGGATTTATCCTCAGCTCTCTTCCTGGGGCAAGTCCTGAGGGCTGTCACAGCATCTCCAGGCCCACAGAGGGCTGGCTCTAGAGGCTGTGCCTCCAGCCAAACAAGGAACTCTTTGTGAGGTTTTTATCTTCTTTTCTTCGTGTTAGAGCCGGGATTAATACACAGGAGTTGCAGTTTCTTGTTTGGGCTCAGTGTTTATTAATTCTTATCCTAGTACAGGCTCACAGCTCGTGAGCTCCAGCTAGCAAGGTAGAAAATGGAGGTGTCTCTAACTCTTTCCAAGGTCTTTTAAGCACTAATTACCCAATAACGAGATGACACCTATATTATTTATACTTTTGACCCAATAATGGACCATCCAAGGTCCCTAGTGAAGACCCTTTTCACCCAGTTAGAAAAAACCACCCAAACCCATGAAGAAGGTGAAGAAGGACTTAGCCAATGCCCTAAATCTTCCATATTGCTTCACATATACTACTACACATTAAACCTCAAATTCCAAGTTTTTCACCCTGTGATATCACACACTTCTATTCAAACTACACACCCCAGTGCTATTACTTAATTTTGGAAGCCTCTTCCACGGCCTCAGGTTGAATGCAGTGTTTTCTTGAGGGTCAATGCTTTTTAGATCAGAAAGCTTGAAATTCTCAGCTTCCAGAGTTCCAACGACTTTTGGGATTTGAACAGGAAAAAAACAACATTGTCTTGGGAGTAAGAACCCCAAGTATTAAGCAATTATATTCAAGTTTTAAATCTGGGGGAAGAGGGAAACAAACAGAAAACCTCTGTTCACATTCAAACTGGTTGCTGTTTTGTTCCTAGGCAAAGAAATGAGCATTTTGTCTCTTATCTCTTAAACCTGCAACAGTGATCTTGTCTTTTAATTATTCATAACTTCCTGAGCTGCCGTGACATCTGCAAACTTTGTTCAGTACCTTCAGGTTGTCTCTTGGGGTCACTGAAAAAATATTGCAGGACCTCTCTGCAAGCACACACCAGCATGGTAATGTCTTAGTTGCCCTCAGAGGTCATCACCTATCAGCCAGAAATAAAACTTAATAGGAATGAAGGTCATCTTGTGTTGCTTCTCAAATATTCCATGGTATCAAGAAAAAGTAGATTATACAAACTTCTAATTTAATCAAGTAAGTTTACAATACTATTAAAAAGCCGGTGTAAGAGGATCTATTTTTTACAAGCCAATACCCAGCAGCTATTATTAAAGAACTTACATCTTTTTAACCATTTATTAGAAGATTACTGTATTTGTCCTCCTTTTATTTTGTCTGAGTCAGATATCAATTTTTCATTAACCTGAATTCTATTTGCACAGATCAATCCATTCCTGCTTCAAATTCTTAACAATAATTCCCCTTTAATGCCTTGAAACTCTTCCAGGGTTCTAGGAGATTTGAAAAACAAAACCAACCTGCCTAGCAAAAGACCAAACCAACCAAGAAACAAACAAACAAAACACAAACAAACAAAAAAACAAACCAAAAAACCAAAACCAACCCCAAACAAACAAATTCTTACCCCCACACAGACAAAAAGCCTCCCAAGCAAAAACCCCCTTAACATCAGTCTTGAGTCAGCTCCCTTACAACTACAGGGTGTGAATTAATCTACGTCTGCCAAACTGAAGAAGTGTAACTCCTGTACCTGAGGTTTAACAGACTCCTCATTGTGAGCGATGAAACTATCACATTCTCATATGAAAAGGATGCATCGTTTTGCCTTTCCTCAACTGGAAGATAGAAATATCTACTGAAAATTGCCTCTTCTGTGCTTTCACTGGCAGTGTTCCCACTTCCTAGGAATGGACTGTTACAACTGCTACATATTTCTTGTGGTTTAATATACCTTCAGCTCTCCACCCCAGGTCTTACAATTTCTTGCTGATGACTTAGATTTCAACTTCTATTATACCTTCTTTCGCTGAATCTCCAGTTAATGACTTACAACCCACCACCTTCCCCTTTCTTCTCTTCATTATGCATCAGACATTTAAAACCTTTTTCCTTCCTAGCTGCCTTACAGCCCCCTAAATCAGGCTCCAGAGTGCCCCTCTTTCTCACGGTGATGTTTTTTGGTGCTTGTAAGTGGAGCTGAACCACTTCCAGAGCACCCTTATGTGCTCTGCAATTTTACTTCAGCTCCTACCCACCTCAAAATTATGTGTAATACCAGGAAACAGGCAATGTTAAACCACGCAGGGAATATCCTCTGGGTTTGGACTTGCAGATGCAATCCCATCACATCAAAAATAGCAGTTTTGCAGTGCCCTCAGTTTTACAAGTGTCTCCCTGCGGGATGCCAGACTTTTTCTTACTGTCTCTGAGAACTGGCAGAAGTGGCAGAAGCGTCCCAGCAGCACGAGCAGCGCTCAGACTGAAGTCTGCCAGGAGTACACAGCCTTTTTCACCACTGAAATGACAGATGGCTGCTTGAGCAGTGGCCAACTTGCTTTCCAAAGCCGGGGGTGGGCTGTAACAACCATTAACTGGTACTCCATCTCCTGCTCCCTCTGTTAGGACATGGATTTATCAGCATTCCCGATAATTTCTTTTGAGTTCTTGATGACTCACTAACAGGGAGGGTAATTTCCATATTGAGCACCAATCCTCCTTCCCGTTTGCCCATTAAGTGCTTTCAAAAAAGGAAAGGATAAGAGCCTCAGCAGCCAAAATCACTGGGGGGAATGTATCTTGTGCACCATTACTGCCTGCCTGCTGCTGTACAGCCAGGAATTCAAGTCTGTGTCAGCTATTAAACTTGAGCAGCAGGGAATTTTCAAGAAGCCCAAAGGAACCCAACTGAATTATGTAGGGTACTCAAGGCACTCAGGCTGTCTGGAAAGTCTCCAGCCTATTGCACAGTGGAGGAGCAGTGCCTGCCCCCAGAGGGGAATGTGCAGAGAGGCAAATCCCACTGCATAGTGGGCAGAGAGCCTGCACAGACACACTTGCTCTCAGTGCCAGTGTCCTGCAAGCCCCTGACTCTTAACAGGGATTCCTCCTGGTCCCACTGTGCTGCCCATGTTCTTTAGGATCAATTCTCTTCTCTGTGAACCTCACTAGTTTTGCCATCTGGTTCAAGGTGGAGACACGGGTCTGTTTTGGCAGTCCCATTCTGGTGGTGGTATTTCCATGCTGCAAATGGGCTGAGCAGATTTACAGATTTAGAGGGACATGTTGTGGCAGGAGTTCCCACAGTGATCCTTGCACTGTGCAGCAGGGATTGCTCATCCTGCTCACAGAAACAGGAATATCTGCTCAGCTCTCAGGCAAAGATGAGGCTGATGGACCAAGGGTGTGTTTCTTGGGCTGTTAACATCGTTCCCAGTGGAGAAACCCCATAACCAGGATCCTGCCTCTCATCCTATGTTACCTTGCAATTCTTTCACTGGTTATCTTTGGTTTCATACCCTGTAGCCAAATCTTTACACCTGTGATTGAAATGACTGTGGGCAGCAGAAACCTCCTTCACAGCACCTCCTAACAGTCCCTGCAGCCTCAGGGAAAGATTCAGTCACACAATAATCCAGGCTGGAAGAACCTTCTGCTTCAGAGCAGGGTCCGCAATGAGATCAGATCAGGTCACTCAGTGCTTTACGCAAACTAGGTTGGGGAACCTTCAAAAATGGAGATGGTACACCCACCCCAAAACACAGGTTCTGTGCCTGATTATCCTTTGGGGGACAAGCTTCTCCTCATGTCCAGTCAGACCCTCTCTTGTCTCCACTGATGTCTTCTGTCTCTTGCCTGCCATGCACAACTGAGAACTGTTTGAGGGTGTGTGAAGCTCTAAGAGTCAGAGATGTGGAATGGAGGAGAGACGGCAGGAACAAAGGAGAGGATTCAAGGCATTATGCAAATCCTCCATAATGGCAAACCCCGCCCACAGCACTCTTTGCTTGCACTCAGAGTCTGTAGGGGTGCTGGGATCACTTCTCTTATGGTGGGGAAACAGGTGACACACAGAGACACAGCTCTGACAAAGCCTGTCTCAGAGGGGAAGCACAATCTCATTCTACAAGCTACCCATTAAACATATCTGCTTCTTCATTTACTTTCTGCATATTGACAAACACATTCTCACAATTCCCTCTGAGGAGACATGAATTTTATTCTCCACAGAAACACTAAGCACCATTTTCAGAGCCTCTCCCACTGAGCATCACTGCCCTATAAATGCATTAGCACTACAAATTGCAACTGAGCAGCAGACACAAAAGCAGATACAAAGCAGTGACAGCGAAAGGGGCTGCTCTCTGCAGAGATGTCCCACTGTCTGATTTTTCACTTCAACTTCACTTCAACTTTATAATATTCTCCAAAGATTACTGTGCACATGTACACATTTATTTGAAACTGCATCCATTTATCCCTGCTAACTGCAGCCTGCAGCTCACATGCCCAGCTCTGCCTGTGCCACCCCAAAGGCTGGGAAGCAGCAGGACATGGCCTTTCAGTCAAAGGGGTGGCTGTAACGTGTAACATGACAAAGTGGAGGTAGACAGGCCATTTAAAGTCACATTTGACATTTTAGTTTGCCTTACCCCAGCTGGAAAGTTCTCATTTGCATTATTCACAGCAATGGTCAAATTGAAGGAGGAAGGGGAAAACTAGGAACGAAAACAGACTTTGTTCTGTAACTACAAAGACAGATAAACATATTATTTTTCAGTTTGTGTGTGCTTCTCCCCACATATAACTGAGAGTTTGGGGGTACAGCTGCAGTGGAGGTAATGCCCATGGCCTGAGCTAACACCTGCCCCTCGGGGAGGGAGCCACTGCCTCTCACCAATGTGCCTTTGGCAAAATTTTGATCACACAATGTCTGAAATTATGGTTTAATAGAGAGGAACTCAAGGAACTTAAGAATCCTTAGAAAGAAAACCAGCACATAGCTTGGTACTTCTGTGGCTGCCACCAAGACATGGAATCTCCCCTTTCTGTCAGCAAAAAGAGAATTTAAAACCTCATGTACAGCTTTTTCTTGCCTGTCTCCATTGACTGAAGGCTTGATCTGAGTGCCTTGATGGGGGGTTGAAGCAGGCGACCCCCAGAGGTCCCTTCCAGCCCTAGAGATTCCATGACTCAGTGGTTGCTTTCCTGTGCAATTTATTCCAGCACACAACTCTCCTGCTCAGTGCTTTGTCCCACATCTCCCCTTTCTACCCTAGGACATTTCCTCCCTGGCACAGTCAAAGTGCAGAGTAGTTTATTTATCTTATTTTCAGAGTCTATACAGACATGAAGATTAATGGCTTCCTTCAGTTTCACCTTTCTTGGACTTTCAAATCCCAAACCTGCCCTCATCCATTTATAGCATCTTTGCATTTCTGGCTCTATACAAAATTATTTGCCTGGTCAGAGCCTGGTCTGCAATAGAGAGAAATGTTCCCTCCCAAACCACCCCATCACTGAGTTCAGCAGAGGCAAATGGTATTTTGCCACTTCCTCCTGCTGAGCTACACAATTCTCAGAGCATTGGAAGGGGCTGACATATGTAGGCAATGGGAAATTACCCAAAAATTCAATTAGTGCTGCGTGTCACAGCCCTTTTTAGACCTGCTGACCAAACACCTTACCAGCAGTGAGGATGAAATAGATCTGATGACATGATTCATTGACATTACACTGGGTTTTGGATCCAGAAATATATTCATCAATGTCAGTTGATAAGGACAATATTCATAAGCCTAGGCCATCTTAATGATGACTTCCTCTTTCATAATTAGGTTCTCCTGTTTTGTCCCAGTGGTACTGAGTGGAATTCTGTAATTAGTAAGAAGCACAGCACACACTTGGGGTTTGCTCTCTTAAACATTACCTAAGCTATGCCATAAATTTTATTACAGCAGAACAGCAAATATCAGACATTGCAATGCTTGGGGAAAAAAAAGTTAAACAAGAACAAACAAGATCTAAGAGAACAACATTCTGTAGATTATGAAAATGTGTTTGACTGAACAATCCCAGCTGAAAGCTATCAACCACTGCCAACATACCCAAACCAATTACTGATAAAGCTGCTATGAAGCATGGATTAGTAGGGACTTGGAGAAACCATCTTGGCAAGAAAGCTCTCCTCACTCTTTCTCTTTCAAATCTTGCCAAGGAAATGAACCCATGGAGATGTAATTAAATGCAACATAAAAAAGTCTTCTAGGAAAAAAAAAAAAACAACTCTCCAACCAAACAAGGAGCCATATTTAAATCTGTTTTGTCAAACTTTGTAAAAAGTCATTTTTCCTTCCTCTCTCCTCCAGGCTGGTCTCACAGATAAACAATTAAAAATAATGTAGTAATATCAGCAGTTTTTCAGACTTTTATTTCATTTCAGGTTCAAAAGACAAAAGGGCTCACAAGAGTTTCTGTACCAAAAGATACTCATATGCTAATTTGCATCCTTAATAAAGAACTTCTCTGTAACAATTTCCATGCATTAGGAAGCACAGAAAATATAATTCTGAATTGGCAGGTGATGACAGAGAGGACCTCAAAACCTCAGGAGATTGGAAATCCAGATGTTCCTCTGGCCAGATATAAATGAAGTGGTTGTTCTCATAATATCTTCTAGGGATAGACAACAGTATTTTGGGACATCTGGATTAATGCAAAGGCCTTTCAAATAAGCAATATAGGATTTACTTGTTGATGAATTCTGATGCAATTATAGTAGAGCAAAAGGAGAAGAGTAATCATAAAGTTTTACAGATTTTTTTGTCTTTCTTACCTACAATTATAGACTCCTGTAGAAACACTTACAAATCTGTGCAAAAAATTTCAATGAGTATTGGCCCATTTATGCTGCTGCTTCTGAAAGATTTTTCTCTTGGGAGAACTATAATTACATAGTCAGAATGGATTAATGTAATTCTTTAATCATGATTTTCAACAAGAGGGGGGGAATAAAACTTGCTGAGAAACAATTCCAGCTCCTCATGACTTTTAATCAAAACATATTGATTGTGTATGTTATGTATCAAAGGATATACCCCACTGCAATTTCCTGGCTGAAGCTTTCCCTTCAGGGCCAGACAAGCCCTTTTGTGGTCTGTATCAGTACATGTGCCACTCATTCTGTGTAACCCAGTATCTTGACTAGTGGCTCCAAGTTATGTCCATTTCAAGTATTCCAAAACAGGCTTTTCCCTTTACTGAGATGGAGAAACTCAATATATATTGTCATACTGCATTGAGCTTGCCTTGAGTGAAGCAAATTACCTCTTTCAGAATACACAGGAAAAATAGAGTTTCTGGGTGGCTGGGGTTGCAAAAAATCACTCTGCAATATTTAGCTGGAACATTGCACTAAACAGGTAGGAGATTCATAAGGGCAAGAGGGAAGAGAAAGATGGACAACAAAAGTAAAAATGTGGTTTCTATGCCAGTACAAGAAGTTCAGAGTAAAAACAGAGAAGATCAATTGAGAGGAAGAACAAATTTAGTACTTGTGATTCTAACTTTTTGTGAGTTTAAGGGTCTGATTGCCTAATTCTCACATCCTTGAACAGCACAACAGTATCAAAAGACATGCTGGAAAGCACAACTAATGACTTAAAACGCTGCCAGCAATCAGATCAATGCAAGCAATCAGATCAATTCACCTTCCTGGGCACTGGTCCTTGCTGCACAGCCATCCCAGCTGCAGAACACCTCTGTGCCAGCGCCAGGCTCGTGGCCAGGTGGGCTCCTCTCCAGAAGGACGAGCACATCACCAGGACAGCTCAGGAACTCCCAGAGTCCACGCTCAGCAGCTGCTTTCCCTCCAGACTCACCCAGGGGCAGTTTCTGTGGCAGCCTTTGCATGCAGGGACAGCAGCAGGGGAAGGGGAGCTGCTTCCAGAGCAGGGAGAGGACAGCTCAGCAGAGGCAGAGGCTGCTTGGGTGCCATCCTGGGACACAGCCTTCCCTGGGGGTGCTGGTGATGCCTTGGGGAGGCTGAGCTGGAACAGAGACTGGACAGAGCTAGAGAATAAAGCAGATATTTATTGAAAGGCCTCTAGGATACACCTCGGGCAGGACAAGAGCCTGGCCAGGGCTACACCCAAAGTGGACCCAAAATGGTCACAGAATGGACCACAGGTCACGAGGTCTCACACTTTGATAAGTTTTGGTTCATTTGCATATTGAGGTTTAATTGTCCAGTCACAGCTTCAGGTTGCGAGGTCTCATCCATCTTGTTCCTCCCTTCAGGCACTCTTGTTTGTGCTTTTGGGCCTGAAAGGTGTCCTTGATCTTCAGCAGGAAAAGAATTTTTCTACCTACTCTGTGAAGAGAGCTCACCAGCACTTAATGTGAGGCTCAGAACTGCACCCCTGGGCAGCACAGAATCTGAAGAACACAAAAGCTCAAACTTAAGGCATCACTGGCTGTGTGCTGCTGGTCCCTGGAACAGAGGAGTTCCCCAGCAGGGCCCTGCAGGGCTCTGGGCAGCAGCAGGGCCTGAGAGCAGAGCAGCTCTGGTTGTTACCAACACCTGCCTGCTGAACGCTGCCTGCACAGCGTGCTGCCTCTGCAACAGATGCTGAGTCTGTCTAAAGCAGAAAATGCAAATAAAGAGCTGGAGAGGAGACCTTACAGTGAACAGATGTGCTGCTGCTGGGCTGCCTTCGGCCCCTGCAGCACTGTACAACGCCGCGCTGTCACTACGGAAAGGCAGCTCCCTGCTGGGGGACAGGGGCCATGCCTTAGGATTTTAGCTTTTATATTTTTCATATATTTGTCATCCTGCAACTCTGTAGTGTAGAACTCTAAACTCCATACACAGGGTGAGCTGCTGCTTCCCCATTTTGGTCAGACACAGCAATTCCTCTCCAGGCCTGGGAATCAAGGACACCTCACTGGTCAGGCACTGAGAGATGTAGAACAAAAGTGTGTTGTGGAGGCAGCAAACTTGGGGTAAATGACTTCATTACCTGAAGCTGCAATTGGAGCATTACCTCTGATATGTAAATGGACCAAACTTACAATTGTATGAAAAACTTGTGATCATGTTGGGTGTAGCTTCAGGGGCTTCTGACTGCCCCAGGTGTATCTATGGAAGGCCTTTAATAAATACCCACCTTTATTCTCTTAATTTTGTCTAGCCTCTGTTTTAGGTAGCCACTCCAAGGCATCAGCAGGAGCATCACTCAAAGCAGCACCCCTGGGTGTGAGCACATGTGGGTGCAGGCTGCACCAGGAGGGGCAAAGCTAAGGGAGTTTTCTTCTCTAAGAAGTTCCTGTTCACATACAGAGTTTTTCACTCTGTTCGCTCTCTAAGAAAACAGAAACTTCACTGCTCACAGCAGCCTGCAGGTTGTTGTCTGAGTCCATCTGAAATAGGACTGGCAAGGAAGCTGCTTTGCTGATCACACTGGAGTGAAAATGATGGCTTGGGAGATCAGATTTGTTATGGACCAGGCTAGAGCTGCTCACTACAGGCAGCTCAGTTCCAGTTGTGTCACCATGATTCTGGGGGGACTCTTCAGGCATAAACTGCCATTCTCTTCTGCATTTCCAGCCACAGAATCATTATCCAGAACTTAAATTAATACTGATCCTTTAAAAAAGCACATAATTATATTTGCCCTCTTTCTGTAAATATTTTGTAGCTAGAAATGCTTAAAGCTCTACAAAGTGAATGCCCAAAATGTCACGGGAAAAACTAAATGCAATTGCTTTGTTCCAGTTTTAATACAGTGCATTACAATAACATTAATTGCCTGGTTTTATTTCAAAACAGATTTGTGATATATCAGCATTAGAGTCAAGTTGACATTTCCCAACAAATCACTTCTCCAGCTGAAAAATGTTTCAACGACAATAAGACTTCCAAAGAAAGAAATTAATTTGGACTATGTGTTGTGATTTGGATTTGTTTTTAAATGAAATTTAGAGTTCTGATAAAATTAACTTTTAAAATCCAATTTCAATATCTTGACTCAAGTTTACTGTTCATTTTTTAGGTTCTTTTAATAACAGAAACATATTAGAAATCAAATTAAAAATGAATAGCTTTGATGAAAATGTATTAACTGTTCTCACCCCCTGCTATTTTAAATTGTTAGCGCTTTAGAAGCCCCGTGAAGACAGAACGTAAAAACTGACATTTTGGCATTTTGTACAAAAAAGAGGCACATGTGGATGCAATTGAGGAGACAACATTAGGCAGATAACATTAGCTAAAAGTGGCAATGCTTTGGTCTTTCTTCTGCAAATACTTCAGACAGCTAATCAAATACTGAAATTTGAGCAAGTGCTTACGTGCTTTGTTGAGGAGAGTGATTTGAGCACATTCTGAAGGTTAATCATGTACTTCACATGCTTTACTGAATTTATTTGTGTGGGTCTGATCCAAAGCCCTTGAAGTCAGTGACCTTTTTTTCTGACTGAATTTGTGTATCACACTTGAGAAGCAGAAGCTAATTCTTTCTCTTCAAAAATCTTTTTCTCTGTAAATAATAATTTAAAACCATCTAGTACAAGCTATTAGTATAGTAAAAAATATTAGCATAGTAATTATTATGTTTAAAAAGGAGAACAATTCTCTCATTTTTTTTGTGGTAGGCATCTCTTGACTTTTTAAATTAAACTTATCTGCACTTAGAATGTTCATGGAGTATAGGGAGCAATGGAATCAAAATGATGAGTTACTGAATGTAAAGTTTAATAATAAAAAAAAAATCACTCAGTTGCGAAAACCTGCAAAGTAATTACATAACAAAATCTATCTGCTGTTTAGCCATCCTCCAAGGTGTTGGTTCCCTACACCTCCCCTACACCTTGGATCCGTGTTCTTGATACCACATCACTACATCTGCCAGGTGGAATAACCCCTTCTGGTTTTTAGGTGGAGACAGGCAGTGATTCTGAATCATAAATACCTGACATTTACACAGCAAACAAACCTGGGCCACAGGAAATGCAGGAATGGGCACGGCCAGAGCCATGAGTGCTCCTCCAGCCATCGTACCTGGAAAGTTCTAGTGCGGCAAGAACACAGGAACCTTACCCATACCAAGTGTTCTCCACACTTCAGGATGCCAGAGGAAAAGCCATTTTAATGCAATTCTGCTCTCTTGACTCCCTGCCCAGCCACTCCCTCACAGCCAGGCATGTGAGAAGGTGCTCTCAGCTGCCTCTGGAATATCCAGTGCGGACCAGTTTGAAAGACTCTTAGAGAAAGGAGAAGCAGACCACAGGTTGTCTTACATGTTCCTACCAGATTCTGCCTTGAAGGCAGATAAGCTGCAGTCATAGCTACATTTCAGTGAACGTGTGCTGAAAAAGAAAAATCATTTCAGCATCAGAAAATCCAGAATTGCTCCACAGATACTGCAGTAAAGTGTCTCCTGCCCAGAATGCTTAGGAGAAATAAAATTAGGCTCTGACCTTGCAGGTAACCACATTACACATTACCAGAAAGCTGTTTCTTGCTTAGATTTCATTCAAACACACTAGCTTAATTCTCATGATTTATAGAACTGCAGAAAACTCCCCAGATTTTTTCTGCCCCTCTTAGCCCTCTGGTTTAAATATAACACAGTAAGTAAAGCTGAGAAACTGGGAAGGCAATTTACTTTACTAATATATAATAAACCAAAGGAAAAAAAAATCAATTTTTTGTACTCTCAAAGGAAGAAGAAAATCAGACTGTTCCTCTATCTTTAATGCTATCTGAAACCATCCTTCCAGTATAAACTATCAGTAAGATGAGTCTAAGTTTCTCATCTGCCTTTGGCAAAGCAGACTCACTGTCATTCCAAAGGATCCTGGCAGAAATCACAAAATGCAAAGCACAAAGACATTATAGAAAAAGTCTAACATGTCAGACTGTTTTATTGAGTAAGTGAAGGCCACAGAAAGAAATCTCTGCAAGGACAAAAGCACCTGGTTATGGAGAAGAAAATGTAATTAAGTTCTTAGGGAAGTTCATGCTGCCTGCCCCATAAAGGGCACTCTACCCCTCCTATGAGCGGAGCCAAGGGTTGCCAGAACAAATCCAAGGATTTCATCAGGGCTTACTGTAAACTTCAAAGCAGCACCAGGCACCCTGGCATCAAGATACTCCCTAAGTCACTACACAGCCATGACTTGGAAAGGTCATTCATTATCAAAGAATCAAAACCCAGCACCATAAATTACCTCTCGCTTTTTATCTGCTAAGTGAAATTTAGTTGTGACTAGACACAACATTACTTAACCATCAGATATGCCAAAGTGCCCTAAAGGCCTGGGGTACATTATACACTTGCTGTTGCCATGGAAATAATGATTCTGATTTGAGAAGTGATAGGCAGCAACCTGTCAGGGTGTCATTCTTCAACGTCCCAGGGGAACCTTGGCAATGAATGCTAGGCTGAAATGCCTCGTTGCCATTCCTCTGAAACCTCTATCTCCAGGAAGACTTTGCTGATGCAATCGTGACTCCACTGTTATGTTTTCTGATGCCTTTTGTACCATCATTCTGTGCAGTTTACTGTGGGATTTACTAACACTGATGGCTGGAAAGGCAAACTTGTATTTCACACCTTATAAAGCCAGTAAGCCTTGGTGGAGGAGATGCAGCCACAGAATAGCTGTGTTAGACCAGAGATGGTTCATTTCTGCTTTGAAGTGTGAAGTGTTGCTCAGCTGTGACCATAGAGCCAAGACAAGACTCCACAGTTCAACCAAACTGGAAACAGTGACAGTACTGGGATTCTTCTGTTTGCCATGTTTCCACACACTCATTTTTCATGGCCCAGACTCCTACCTTGCTGCATTAAATGTGAAATCATGAGCATATGGGCCTTGCCACAGTAAAAAAAAATGCATCTTCACATTCTCTCAAAGTATTGCCCAATTGCATAAGTTTTCTTTACTGTAAAGGCAGTACATATTGTAGGCAAATCCTTTTTATGAACATTATTGCCACTTCTTGAAAATCTTATTTACCATTTTCATATTGGATCCTTGCCAGAATGATAAATTTCCCCCCAGGTACTTCTGCCATAAAACATTTCACCCTGTGCAAGGCTGAGGTACTGCTGATCACACTGCACAGCGGGTCAAAAACTTCCCATTTGGGAAAAACATCCCTGATAGTCCACAATCTGTGCTATACAAGGGCTATCCTTCCTTCCTAAGCACATGGCAGGCCAAGGGTAAAACTTCCAGGCCCCATCAGCTGAAGATATAAAATCCTGTCATATCCCAATAACAGCCTCATTTCTAACACATGGCAAAATGAGTAAACCCCTATGAATGGTTATGCTTTTCAGCCCATTTGATTTCTCTCTTTCACTGGAATCTACTCCTCAGTCCTGTTGATGCCACTGTAGCTGAAACCACATCAGCACTTGCAGGACTTTTATGTACCACCAGGCCAGACTCTCAGCAAGTGACAAATCTACCTTCGTATTTCTGCTTCACTCTGTTTTACAAAAGGTTGCTTTAACAACAGGAAAAGGACAGACACACACAAGAAGCATTTTCCTAGGCTCAGAACACTGCTCTGATGAGCATGACAGTATCTGACCCTGCAGCTTTCACTTCCTTGCCCCGAGAGGCAAAGGTGCCTCACGACTCCCGGCTGCCTCCCATCACCAGCTCTCAGTTGTGATGCCTTAAGATTTCAGCCTTTATATTTTTCAAATCCTGCACTGCATTAGTGCATAACTCCATATAAAGTGTTAGCTACTGTCTTCACACTTTGGTCAGACAAAACAATTCCTCTCTAGGCCTCGGAATCAAGGATACTCTCAGTGTCTCAGGTCCCAAAAAATAGAAACAAAAGTGAGTTAGGGGTATATGACTTCATTACCTGAAGCTGTAATTGGAGCATTAACCCCCAGTATGTAAACAGACCAAAATGATAATTGTCTGAAAAACTCGTGACCATTGTCCACCTTGGGTGTAGCCTCTGGGAGGCTCTGACTGCCCAAGGTGTATCTGTTGAAGGCCTTTAATAAATACCCACTTTATTCTCTTAATTTTGTTCTAGCCTCTGTTCTAGGGATCCATTTCAAGGCATTGGTTTCTTTGTACCTGCAGGTCTGCTCAGCCCTCCTAGAGCCAGCATCTTGTCTGTCCTGGGAGGCCACATTCCCTCCCCTAAGCAATGTTTTCTTTATAACCTTCAGGGCCTTTCTAAAAGAGGTTTGATGTTCACATTTCCAATTCAGTGTTATGCCAACTGCCTGGTTCCTCTGTGTTTATTCACTGGGTATTTCTTGATAGAAATCCTCAACAGCTGTAAAACTGTAGAACCCCCTGGCTTCAATGGAATTTTGTCGTTTTGTATCCATTGAAGACTTGACCTGTCTGGAGAGAAGAAATTTAAAATCATCCTAAAGGGGAAAGAAAAAAAAATGACTGGATGACTGGTGAAGTATTTCTTCTTTTCTCAAACCCCATGCACCCTGGAGGAAAACCTTAAATACAAAATTGTAGCACACTTAAAATATCTATCTGTCCAGCAATTCAATAGCCTGTAAAATTACCAAGGCTTTTTCAAAAAGCAAACAGAAGAAAATAGCACAGATCCAATCAGGTTTTCCCAAGTACTCCACTACTTTCCTGTTAACATCCAATCTGCTGTTTACATGCACAGGAGACAGAAGTTCATTTCATGTGTTTGAATCAAACAGTGGCCTCAATGGCAGAGTACAATAATATTTGATTCCAAGGTTTTCATCTTCTGTGGTTTATTGTCCCCTCTGCAGAGAACATGATCTGGCTCAGCTCACTTACTTGGGGAAAAAGAAAAAAAACCCTCTTGGTGTGTCCTTTAGCAAGCACAATTTCCTGTTGATATCAAGGATGTCTCAACCCATGTTTACCTTTTTAATTTTTAATCATAATAAAACTTGCCTTTATTTCTCAGTTTAGCTATTCTCTAGTGTATGTATGAAATTTTGATTCACCTTCTTTACATTCTTTTGGCATCTTTCCAAAACACTTGCAAAGTTTAAGGGCTTTGCATTCAGCTATTTATTTACTGCAGAACCCCAGAGAAAGGACAATGCAATATTGTTCCAACCTGGGAGCAAACCAGGACCTTAAACACTGACATAAAAAATCACTGTTTACATTCTATCCACTGCTCTTCCCACCCCAGGCATGGGAAGATGCTTGCCCCAAAAATCACAGAATGGTTTGGGTTGGAAGGGACCTTAAAAATCATCTTGTTCCAGTCCCCTCTCATGAGCAGGGCCACCTTCCACTATTGCAGGTTGCTCAGGGCCCAGTGCAGCATCCCCAGCTCCTTAGGGACACAGCCTCCTTTCCCCAGGACACTGTTCCAGCAGCTCTGGTGATGTCTTAGAGGGGGAAGCACCGTGAGTGTCTCCAGGAGATGCAGAACAGCCATCATGCAGAGATGGAAGTGATGCAAGGTTATAATTTTTTCCCCTTCTATTGCAAATAGGCCCACTAAAATCGATGAGGACAGCTGCAAACTACCAGCTGAGTAGCAGACAGAACCCAACTCTAGTAATTTTTATTTCATGTTTTGCACTCAAATTGTCATTTTGATGACTGCTGCCAGACACTGCAAGTCACTTATGTCAGCAGAGCATATTGTCTGTGCAAATGGCATGCTGTTCCTTTTCATGTGACTCAGAACTTTCCTCCGTCTGCCCTGGACCTCTTACTGAACAGTGACTGTGGGGCTGTGGGACTCTGCCCAGACAGGGGTTTTAGGCACCATTTCTACAGCAGCAGCTGTGGTCTGACCTGCTCTCCCACACAGCATTCCATCCCTCCCCTGCTCTGAAGAGGGGGTGCCATGCTGTGGCTGATGCCTTGGGATTTTAGCATTTATATTTTCCAAATCCTGCACTGCATTAGGCCATAACTCCAAACTCCATATAAAGTGTTTGTTACTGTCTTCACACTTTGGTCAGACAAAACAATCCCTCTGGGCCTGGGATCCAAGGATACCCTACAGCCTCAGGCCCCAAAGAGTATAAACAAAAGTGAATTGGGGGGGAAGCAAACTGGGGGTAAATGACTTCATTACCTGAAGCTGTAATTGGAGAATTAATATGTAAGTGGACCAAACTTATAATTGTCTGAAAATCTTGTGACCGTCGTCCACCTTGGGTGTAGCCTCTGAGAGGCTCTGACTGCCCAAGGTGTATCTGTTGAAGGTCTTTAATAAATACCCACTTTATTCTCTTCATCCTGACTAGCCCCTGTTCTAGGGAGCCACCCAAAGGCATCATGGCCATGGACTGTGAACCCTCACACTCCTAAGGGCAGCAATGAGAAAAGAGTCACACATACCTCACAGGGGCAGGTATTTGATGAATGAGGAGGATGAGATTGTCTTTTAACCCATCATTAGACAACCATAAACTTGATTTTTGCTGATTACATAGTATATAAATCTTAAAGTAAGAGAGTTTAACACAGTACTTAAGACTGGTTTTAGGAAGGGGATAAAATGTACTGCCTAAAAGTATAAAAGAATGAAGCACTTATTTTCTGACTTATTTATAATATTTAAGACTGTTCTTACTCTTTTTTTAGCTTGAAAAATATTACATCATTGAGACCATTTAAATAAATGTAAGGCAAGCATGATTTTCTTTTTATTACTTTCTAGTTATTTAATAATAAAATGTAAAGCAATTATTTTGCTTAAATCAGTGACTCAGACACTTAAGGTAAAAGAGAAAGACGAAGTAAAAAATTCAGCACTGACAATGCAGTCATTAGATTCTTTCCTGAAAGAACAACATTTGCAGAGTATCTGAGCATTTAAATTTGTCCTGCAAGTTCAAGGACTGTTATCTCTGATACACTACTTTTGAGTCTGTGATGTCAATACTGACGAGATAGTTTAAGAGTCAATATAAAGTGTGTTTTAATTCTGTGAACTTTGGCAGCCACTGAATTATTTATATGATGTCATTTACTTACTACAATTGAGTTTGACACTTCCAGATTTAGTATCACACATAAACCTTCCTTTCTGAGACAATGCTAACATCACAGCTCTGCAACACTTGTAAGAACTCCAGGTGTAATAAATGTGTTTCACCTTTGAATCTGAAAAGCAGGAGGAGTAGATACAGCCCCATGGCATTCCATTTCCTGTTAGTTTACTGAAAATCACACACATATTTTAGAAAAATGAACCATCTAAGTTGATAAAAGCCTGGTGATGATCACAACTTGCGCAATTTCCTGTTCTTCAGGAATGTTTCTTTGTTCTGCTTTTTTCATCCACCTAGTATTTGTGGTGTGTACTGGTCTGGGTTGCAGCTGTTCAGCCACTGGATCCAGGTGATCTGGACAAAGTTCCAGCCCTGGCCATTGTTGCATCATACTAAAATCCCCACAATTTTAATAATTTCTTTAGTGAGGAAAAGAGAGTGTGATGAATATCTCAGAGCAGAGATATTCCTCTGACACACAGCAAGTGAGAAAAAGGCCAGTGGAAGGAGTGTAGCTCTGACTCTGCCTGCAGTCTCAAGCATTACATGCAGCTGGAAAAAGAGCACTCATCAACCATTACATTTAAGGCTCAGTCTAACACAAAATTGAAAAGAACGTGTTAACAGAATGTCAAGCTTGCTGCTGCCTTGTAAAAAAATTGGTGTCTGCTGCTCATGTACTAAAAATGGTTCCACTATTATGGGTGAAGCAGCTCAGTATTTCCAGCACTGCTGCAGGTTTAAAAAGCCCTCAGACATTCATTGTCTAGCAGGGCTTAATTGGTACCAGCAAACAGACAGACCATTTGGAAATCCAGGCTCCAATTAAAATATAGCAAACCTAGACATGCTAAATTTAAACATATTTTTAAAGTACAGTTCTGAAGTGCTTTTACTCTCATGGAACAGTAGGAATAAGGAAGGCCATCCCATCAATCTTTGCTCTATTAAATGCAAGCACACACCATCACCATCATCCCTGAATTGTTTGGGTTACAAGGAACATCAAATCTCATCTTGTTCCACCCCCTGCCAGGGGAAGGGACACATTCCACAATTCCAGGTTGCTCCAAGCTCCATCCAACCCTTCCAAGGATGGTGTAGTCACAGCTGCTCTGGACAACCTGTGTCAGGGCCTCACCACCCTCACAGGGAACAATTTCTTCCTAACACCTAATCTAAACCTACTCTTATTTTAAAGACATTCTGCCTTGTCCTGTCAGTGCATCCCCTTGAAGTGCCTCCCCAGCTCTCCTGTAGGCACCTGCTGCCTGGTCAGTTGTCTTGCACTTAAGATCAACTCCATCTAAGAAAATGTTTCAGAATTTCTGTATAGCAGGAACAACAACCACTGAAAATCCTAAACTGATTTTGCAGAGAGGACACATGGTTCATAAATATCTCAGCTTAAAAGCTGTATCACGTGTAGTCGCATATGTTGGGTAATAATTAGAACACAATTAAATTGGGCACCAAAGGAATCTCTGTAATTTTATTTATGATATTAACTTGGAGAATTTTTTCCCCCAGCTGTGTAAGAGACATTAAGGCTATTTATCATCCTGGTAGCAATATGATAGTTTTCTACAGGGACATATGGAACTAAATTGAGCCTGTATTTTCTAGGTATGACTTTTAAAAACCAATCTATTCAGATTTGTTTTTATTTCTATCAAAATTTTTCAGCCATCAAATCCATCACTGCTTTCCTAAATGAGTGATATCTAAATTTACCCAGAGTGGGAAGCACAATTTAATTCACATGAAGCACAGGTATATAACAGTACCGAGATCCAAAGAGACCAAAATACAAGGATGTTTCCCTAACTGCAGTCATGGGCTTGAGTCATGAATTTCTGCTAGATTTCCTTTCTTTGTCCACCTTATTTTTTGAAATCAGACCCTTTCAATTAGCTTTTTCATTTATCTTTCTGTTCAAAACAAAGAGAATAAATTTATGTTACAGAGTTCTCTTGAAGACGCTTTTCTGATCCCAGGTGTAGAACACAAAGCTCCGTGTATTTATTGGAGTGACCCAAATAAAACTAAAGTATACACAAAGATTATTATTTCAAACCCAAATATTTGTAGGGATTTGCTACAAAACTGTTCTAAATTAACAGAAATATTTTCTCAGCGACAGGGGTATGACCTAAAGAACAGACATAAATTAATCAAGTTTTATTCAAAAATCGTGACTAGAGTATAATATGCAGGAATTTCGGTGAATTAGAAACAACCTTATGCATTATCATTGCTCTCAATATTTTCTTTAGCTTCTCTGTTACTATGTCAAAATCAAGAATCCAATTTTATGTAATGTATCTTCAACTTTTTAGAATTCAGTTAAAACTCTTAAAACTCCAGCCAATTCAAATCTGCAGGTAACAGTGACAGGTTGGTGCAGTGATACCCACATCAGCACGAGCTCTGCTGCTGAGCTGATGTGAAGAAAAGCTTTGCCCAATTTCTCACACCACAGGGGTTGAAACAGCAGATTGTTTCACATTTAAGTGTGTAGGACATGACAACCAGCCCAAAATAGTTAAGTGCACACTTCAAAAATTCCTTTACAGAGCTCTCACTACATTCCTTAAGTTGCATTTACTGGATTTCCCAGTAACATGAAGCTAAAAGAAAAAATGTTTTCAAGTCTGAAAGGCTGTAGCCTTGTTGCTTCTTCCTCAAGCAGATGCACCAAGATCTCACTCCCCATGCAGTCCATATTTAACAGTACACTGAAGTTTCCACCAGATTTAAGCAGTTTTGTAAAATACGTGCCATACACATGAGCAAAATAACGTTATTATGTCACATTTCTTTCTGTGATGTTTTAATCCTTTCATTTTTATTTACTATGCCAATGTTTGCACTGTAAACAAGTAGAATGAAGCTGACAGATACGTCAAAGGAAACTTTATAAACAAGGAACAAATGTGGGTGTGCCTCTGAGGACAGAGATCTCTGTGGAACTCCTTGCACTTGGGAAGAGAGTGCTGAACTAATAAAATAAACTTCTTAAAAAAGATTGTGCTTTTCAGCATCTGCACCAGATGCCCAGGTATATGTGTCATTACCATAAACATTTCTAAAGTGCAGAGGTACTTGGAACAAATGAAAAAAGGCATTTGAAAAGCCTTTTTTTTTTTTTTTTTTGCATCCCACAGACTTGCAAAACCCACCGCTGATTTTAGAAACTTAAGTATATACATACATTTCTTACAAATGAATTTTTTTTAAGGCAAACCTTTTCAGGACATTATATAAATCCTTGAAGCCAGAGACTTATGATGAAAACAGCATCAGACTCATAACAAAGGCAGTGTGATTGCTGAAGCTATAAGGAAAAAACTTATCTACTTGCACAGCCATGTCTCAGATGGGCTTGCTGGTACCTTGTCATTGCTGGAGCTTCCCTTAGCACAGTTTTTAGTGGCAAGTTGTTAAACATTGAATTTGCATTGCAATTTCTTTACTGCCTCCAATACCAACATATGAATAGTCTCCTGCAATCTGTGTCCTTTTCTCCAGGCTGTGGGAGATGTAGCTGGTTTCTTTACTGGAGAGGATGTGAGAACTGCCTGAAGAAGTACACAAGGTAAAGCAGGCTTCCTGTCCAGTTTGTCTCTAGCATGGTTTCCTCTCCTCTCTGCTGGTATTTATTTCAGAAACATTGCTCAGATCACTACCAGATTTGGCAGTCTGAGACAGCTGAAAAGGTCAATTAGAAGAACATATCCTACTATCAAATTCCATGCCATAAAATCACTCCTCGCAAACACATGAAAGAGGATAATGATTATTACAAATTGTGCATTCAGCTAGGTTTGTGGCTTTGCCAAAAGATTTATGTAGGAAGAGCTGTAGAGGTACCAGAAGGCAAAATATGCTTGGAGTATGAATTCCTGCTTGCCATTCCTGTTAGACAGACAAGTGCTTGTTTGCCATGGCAAGCAGCTCCAGAAACCCTGTCACAGGGAATTTCTGCTCTGCTGGAGCACTCAGTCTTGTATCTCCCGCCTCTGACTGCTGAGAACATCTGCATGGGTTGAGCCACTGCAATCCCACTTTGAGGACATCTGAGCCTCTAGTAGTTTTGAGACAGGATATTCTTCCAGACAGTGTAACCACCTTCTTGTAGACTCCATTTTAGACATTTTCTTTATTAAGCGCTTAGCAAAACCCAGCATCCAAAATTCTTCCAAAGACTTTTGGGTGGAAACTAAAATCAAAACTTGCAGTTCTTCAGATTTTTGTACCTGATACTTCTTGATAGCTGAGTTCAGTTGTATCTGTACTCATAAAATAAAACAGAAGAAGGATGGAGTGTAACACAATTTGGAAAGACCCGGAGATAGAAGAAAGGATAGCAGTCAGAAAGAAATGCAAACATCAGAGCAAGGTGAGAGACTGCCCAAGCCGTGAGAGTTGGTACAGGGTGCACAAGTCAAAGACCCTTAAGCTCAGAAAAGCAGCCCTTTTAAAGTCAGAATGGCAACAAGCAGAGGGTTTTTCTTCTTTTTTCCTAGATTGGTACTTCACTTCTGTCCCCAGGGAGAGTAAATACATAGCAGAGATGCACAACCTGAAGGATCTGTAACCGAGCAGCCCAGGTCACACATTGCTGTAAGAAAGGCGAGGGATCAGGTCCCGAGGGGAGCCCTCTCCTGGAAAGTGGATCCTGCCTTTATGGGAGCAGGTCTGAGCCCTGGTAGATCCACTAGGAAAGATCTCTGCTAGATCCAGACCTCTCAGACAGAAATTAGAATAGATGCTCTACATGAAAAATGGTCCCAGGTTACTCAGGCATTCATTTAATTGTCTTTCTTCCCAAGATCAATTGTTTGGGATATGAATTTTATTGATTAAGTTAATTAAAAGTCATATAATCAGAAAATAAGGTAATTTTGGCTGCATTGGCACTTTATAAATTGTTGGTAATTTGCTAAACTATGAAAACTGTTCAAAACGCTTTCTCACATTTTATTACCTTTTTATTCTCCAAGAACCCAGTTACATATTGAAATTACAAAAATAATGGTACAGTTAAAACAAGATTTATTATACAGCCTTATGAAATACGTCCAACAAGTTTTCAGAAGCCACTCACCCATATAGAAACAAATCTTGCACATGTACCTCCATCTTACCAGCTCCAATCCATGTCAACAGATGAGCTTCCATTGAAAAGAAACATGTGGGCAAGTGCTTACAGGGATGGAGCAGAAGTTTCCCCAAGCAAAAAAACCCTTTAAGCTAGAGTTGGAATATATGCAATATATCCTTACTCCAAAGTGAATTTAAGTCCAACTAAAGGTTGGAGGCTGGAGAACAGTGACAGTGAGCCTTTGTTTTTTGTAGCTTCTATTATTGCTAGTACAGAAGTACTAAGCAGTGTCTCACCTCTGCCTGGCCAAGTGCTGAAATAAAGGTGTCCAGAAAAATAATTTTGTCAGAAAAATCTCAGAAGAAATCAGAAATCTGTTTTCAGCCTGTGTTTTATGCAGAATACACATAGATGTTAAAGCTTAAAAATCTAAGAACTATTTTTCTTTAAAAGCATTTTCACAGACCATTAAGGACTTCTGTAGTTTGAAAGACTCAGGGTGTATTTGACAGCTGTTCAGCTTAGTAACTGATGTTATTAGACTATGCACAAAAAAAAAAAAAAGAGTGCTAATTTTTCTTTTGGCACAGTCAGAGTTTATTGTATTGTAGTTCATCATTTATAGAGTTTGGAAGAAAATGAAGTATAATGTTCATTCAGGCAATATCAAGAGATAAAAACTGAAGTTGCTGAATTACTAACAAGAACAGAATCAGAGTCAGCAGGAACAATTTTTCTCCCCCAAAGACTTCATAACAGTGCAATTGAATAGCCATTCAGGTGTGAATTTTATAGTTTCTGGCTATTGACCTGCTTTCTTCCATGCATGCACACTTCAAGGAGCAGAAAAGAAAGAAATAGTGCTGCTGCAAACTCCAGGGGCAAAAAGAAATGACTCCTTTAAAGAGCATATGGATGAAAGAATGCATGTGTGTACACAAGGGGAAGGGAAAGAGGTTTAATATTTAAATGTTGGCTTCCTCACTGCAAAGCTACAGGTTTTTGTTTCTTTCTCTTTCTAGAGAAGGGTAACAGTGCAGAGAACACGTTCAGGACTGTTCAGGTGCACCACTTCTTTTTGGGGAGGTTCCTGTGTGCTTAGAACAAACGACCTGAATTTTTAGCTTTGCACAGCACTTGTAGGAGTAAACAATTTTCACCTTACTAGTGCAGTGCTCCAGTTTCAGGCCTAGTGGAGGTTGCTGCCTCCATCTCTTTCTCCAGATAATGATAGTTTTTGTAGATGAGCTCCCAAAGCAGCTGCACAGCCTCTCAAGAAGATAAACACTTGGTGGATAAGACCCGATCTCTAGCACTGTTGAGGGAGCAGTGAGTCCTCCCACAGCTCAGGTTCAGTTTTTGCCTCTAATGAGCTTTGGGCTTTTAACACATCACTCCTTTCCCTGTACTGAAAAATACATTACTCAATACTACTACTACTTATATTACTAAAATACTAAACTTCCTTACTTATATATTGGAAGAAGGATTCAGTGCAGCCCAACAGTCTTTCATGAGTGACTGGAGTAGGTTACTCACAGGCAGCAATTTCCAACATGTTTATATGTGTATAAATAAAATAAATAGAAAGAAGAGTAAAATAAATAAAAAGTAGGGTGCATCAGAATTTCCAGTTCACTGAGGTTTATCTTGGAGGAAGTGTACCAAAACTCAGCTTCCTAGAGTGGAAAAACTCCACCAACAATATTTTTCCCCTGCTTCTCCTAACTGCTTTCCTTAAATATTTGTGGCACTAGGAATTCTCCACCTCTTCAGAGCACATATCCATTCATCTTCCATACATTTCCCTCTCTGCATGCCAGAATATAAAGCTATTCATGACTTTCAAATTGAAGGTCAAGCACAGCAGGAAACAAGAGAAAATTCAGTAGAACAAGCATCATATCGTGCCTCTTGTCCTGCAGCAGAAGTTTAGGCATGTCCCAGCATCCCTGAACAGCACAGCTGACCTGTCCTCAGGAACACCTGCTGCTTCTGAGCCCACACTGTGAATCACTGCTTAACCATGAACAAGCCTTTAGCTTCCAATTCCTTTAACTTCATTCCATATCCAATAAACACTGCAAATAATTTAATTTTTTTTTGTTCTTTAAACAACCTTTTTTAAGTTTCTGTTAGGCTACCCCTTAGTCTTTAAACATGACAAGTTCATTTGTTCTGTTCTCATAGATTGCATTTCCTCATTTAAATTTATGAATTATTCTCATTCACAAATCCAATTAACTCTCTACCAAGTTCCTTTAAAAGCAGCCAGTGGTTCAGAAGAGCAAAATAGTAAGAGATCAGATAATCACATTTAGTTCCAAAACACAAGGGTTACAGGACAGCAAGATATACATGGAGCACACAACAGAAACCTTTGGGACTTCTGCACCAAAAGCTGCAAAGGAAAACTCCCCTGAGCTATCTTCCCTGAGCTTTGGCAGCAAAAGTTTGGTATTTCTGTACCAGACCTCTGTTGCTGCTCAGGAATTCAGGCCTGCTCCCATCATTCCTATCTACAGAAAACAGCCTCAGCTTATTTCGTTGCTCTGCTCTGGTACTGAAGTAGAAGCCCTGCAGATCAGTTTACTTTTGTATTCCCTGGAAACGGTAACCTGGAAATGACCAGCCAATTCTTCTGAGTGCCAGGAAAACAGCTTCAAGCAGAAAAATTGCTCAATTTACTCTGTCAAACTGAATTGGAAAGCAGGCTGCCCTGCTGGTGCCTGTTTGGGAGGCTGTGTTGTCCACGTGTTTTACTTTGTGTGGCCTTTCCTTCCTATTTCTGCTCCTTCTGAGTCCACATGGAGAAAATCCTTTATATGGCCACTGCTTAACAACCACAGAGCAACTAGTGAGGAAGGTGAATGGTTTTGTCTGTCTTAACCCCACACTTTTTTTTGGAAAAGCCATGATTCTTCCTATACACCTACACTTGGCTCTTTAGAAAACTTTGCTCTAATATACGCTGAAAATCAAGTCCCTGCATGAACAGGAAAAGATTAATAAATTGGATGTTTAACTAGGAAATTAATTGAAAAACAGTTTAAAAAGCATTCTTCTCTGACCAGAGCAACACAGATCTAATAAAAATCTCCAGTTACCCCAGTTTGTCTATATTAAAAAAATACTGTTGTCATCCAGCATTATGTAGTGGATATAATATTGTCTTTTCCATAGTGGTGACTGAATTTAATGTTTGCACCTTGGCTCCCAGCTCAACTTCTGTCCTGTCAAGCAGGCAAACTTTGAGAACTTCCCTTCCCCAGCTATACTGAAAGAGACAGCCTAGGAAAAGGCTGAGATGACAGCAGGACTCTTTGCAAAACAAAACCATGGGGTTAAAAGCTGACATCTCCTGCCAAAGCAGGAGGCCAAGGTTGCCACATGGAAGACAAATAGTTGACATCAGCATCAGTGGTTTTCCAATGCCTTTTCCTGAACCTAGGGAGAACAGTTCCTGCCTCAAGCAGAGAGTCACACCTTTCCTTTTGCTGTGACTGCATCTAATTACAGTTCTGCTGCAGTCTCTTGAGGGGAGAACACTGCAATTACAGCAGCATTAGCACTGGGCATTGGGATGGACTGATGCTCTAACACAATTCAGAGAATGTCCACAGCAGTGGCCATCACAGGAAATCATCTCCAAGGGGATGAGCACTGAGGGGCAAAGGTGGTGTGGTAAAAGGAAAGGTCCAGAGAAAGAGCAATCTAGGGCTGCACAGTGTGAATGGAGCTGTCACAGCTGTCATGCAGTGCACGATTCTTTGATGCCTTTAAATTTGAAGCAAAACATGGACAAAATAGACAAAGTTTTAGAAGCTTTCAGGAAAAACATGCCCATAACCTTTCAGACACTTACTTTGGTTCCTGAAGACCTGAAGAGAGAAGAACTGCACAGCATTTACAGCATTAATACATGACATGAATAACGTAACACCATCAAATGTACATCAGAGAGATTTGTGGCAAGGGAATACTTAAAACATAGATGTTTGGCTGAGCAAATGCAACTATGTTTGGAACAGAGGATTTTTAAAATAAAGTATATTCAATTAGCTATTTCAGATAATCTACATACAATATTAATATTCAGTAAGGACTACCAGTGAATCCAGAGAATGTTGAGCAAGTTTTGCACTTCAGAAGGGTCACTCTGAAATCTAATGCTATACACACAGGGCAGTCAGGAAAATTCACCATGCCAAAATTAAGTAAGAATCCAAAATCTATAAGAAATGAGTGTACAGCTCCTAAAGCCTCCTGAGTAGGCAATTGCATGGTTTCCACAGAAAATAAACCTCCTGCAGCTGTAGTTCAAACAAGCAAATATTTAAGAAGAAAACCCTCATCTCACAATACTGGCATCCATCTCCTCATTTTCCAATTTCTGAAACAGCCAGTACTAAGTTTTCTTCAGTATTTTATGTGCAATACCTATGTCCAGCCTAGCTGCTTTATGGAACTGCTGTACCTGTGGCATGACCTTGGGGGAAGACAGACCTAAGTCTGTTTTCAGACTCCAAACCATGGAGCAATGAGAATTCCCAGTGGCTGTGCCAGGCAGCCATGAAATAACAGATCCCCAGGGTGGTCTAAAGGCACTGGAGACACAGAACAAGCTCATATTAGGATATCAGATTTGTATCATTCTATTTTCCTCATTCCTGCTGGCTGAAAGGTCCACATGTGACTTTTAGAAGTCTCTTACATAATCTTACCCATAATTCTCTGGACAATTTATAACCAGTGTCCTGAGGATACAGCCTGGCAGATTGGTACAAAAGAAACTGCACTGAATCCTCCCCATGCTGGCTGTCTTTTAGCCATCACTGTAAGCAGAGAGAAATTTGAAATCAGTTTGCTTTTCTAGATGGAAAAACTAACTGCTTACTCCTATACTGCTTTTAAAGCTGAGAACAGTCATCTGCTCTAACTGATGAAAGCAGAGAAATTGGCAATTTTAGGGCCTTGGCAGACATTCTCTGACAAATGCTTATATCAAAACTCCTTAGTGTTAGCATATAATCTATATGAATGGTCTTTGTGTCAATGATTAATTGGTGCAGGTCCTTCAGAAAGATGGTACTTTGCAAAGTACACTCAAAGTATCCCCTGACGAATTTAAATATAGGTGCCCAGTAATCCAAAGTAGCAAGGCAAATCAGATAAGAGAAGGGGATCACAGGAAACTGTTTTGGATAAATAAAGCAGGGCTCAGAAAGAGAAAGAAGTGCAATGCACGAAGTCTCACCCCCCCTACAGCTGTTCCCTTGGACTGAACACTCTGGGGTGTGCCCTGCCCCACTTTCAACTTCATTCCTCAGCTGAGAAGTGTGCTGGCAAATTTCACACACTGACATTCACAAATCTTCTTTGAGCAGAGGGAATAACTCCAAGTCCCCTTTAGCTACACTACTCCCACTACAAAACAGAGCAAAATGAAAAAAAACAAGCAAAACACCCAACCAAAAACACCTCCAGTGAGCATCAGAGCAGCAGCAACCAGATGAGCTCCAAAATTAGGACCTACTCAAGTCAGTAAATTGTAATGTCACATACAATATCAAACCAGATTTTCCTTTCTGGTGTTTTATTCATTAGTATGTAATCCTCCTGAGGAGCAGGATTGATTTTTGGAAATAGACCTAATAGACTTATTTTATTGGAAGTACATTTACTGAGCAGGACTGGGGCTGCTTTGGGATCAGTTCCTGGAAGTACACATATTATTGTAACAGCTTCTCAGTGCCTGGCTACTAATGGGCTGGATGTTCTCCTGGGAAAGCATGTTGAATAATTATCTTAGAAAAGACAATGTGATGGAAATGTCATTTCACCCTCACCCACCCTCAGACTGCATCAGGGAATACGAATCTTCTAAAATGTTCCCACAGTGTGCCATTTGTGAATTACCATCCGTGCCTCAAATCCATGTGTGCTTTGGAATATATTTTGTCTTTTTTTAAGATGGCTGAAAAAACTAATTTTAGGAAAATATGACAGAGAGTGAAACTGTCTCCATTGCAAACAGTAATACAATGCTTTCCCATTATTTCAGTTTGTAGCTTGTTAGGTTGTTACTGTCTTCAGGGATACATTCCAATATAATGTTCCTAATCTCCCCGAACTGGCTAATTCTCCCCATGAAGAAGGGAACTCTTGCAATCATTGCCCATAGCAAATGAGGAATAAAAGGGGTGACAGTAGGGAACAATTGAGCTCTATTCTTTTGCATTATTTTCTCTGCTGAAGTACCTCCTCGTAATCAGCCCAGCTACCTAAACACTTTGAAATACATGTAAGTCTTTAGATGCACAGAGAAACCTCTGCTGAAGGTGTCCAGAGGCCAAGCCTCCTGACAAAAGTGTGGTGCCACAGGTGCAGGGGGATGACACGGGGCTGCACCGTGTCATAGGGGTTCAAACTCACAGAGGCACTTTGATGGAGAGGGCACTGCCACCTGCCTGGCTCTGATAATACAGAAAATACACCTGATACCATGGCTTAGATGGTGGCTTGGCACTTGCTCACTCTACTCAGGCAGTCTTGTGTTGCACAGAACATCATGGGAAGGTTTAGAGACCTCACCTTCTGTGCAGCCTCTCACTGAATCTCACAGCAAACTGCTTAATTCCCTCTACACACACACACAAAAAAAAGGGCTTTAAAGCATGTTCCCATCTGCAAAGGGCTGTGTTTTGTCAGAAGGAGGTTGTATAAAAATAGTGCTGATGGGCTTTAATAGACTAATCCATAGTCAGAGGACAATGATAAATAGAACAATTCCATTAAAATATTAACAAATAAATACAAGTTAAAACTTGGTAATAGGATCAGCACAGAGCAGAACACAAAACCAAATTTAGTCAGCTGGGGGCGTGGGGGGAAGGGACAATTAGAGGAATTTCATCTATGCTTAAAAAGAAAGGAATAAACCCCAAATCCACTCATCAACAGTGTCCCACTCAATAATCCCTCTGGGATATTAGCTCAGCAGCTTTTCTTGGAAAGGAGTCATCTCTTCATCATCACAGAATATCTTGGTTTAACTCTTTTTAGGCATATCAGCTGCAATAGTCAGAGCAGTGAGTGACCCAAGTCGTACCAAAGGCAGGAGCGTGTCCATCACAATTACAAAGGCCATGCTCAGTGGGAAGTACAGACCAGCTGGGATCTCCTGGCATCTGTCAGGAGTGGATTTGATTTCCTGGCAGAAACGTGTAAGGGTTTCTCATGAAAACATTCAGACAGCCTCTCTTGAGGGTGGCAATGGCACGAGCCTTTCAGTGAGCAGCAAAGAGCTCGTTCTCCTGGAACAGGGAAGGAATGCAAAGAAAGATTCCTTCCCTCCCTTCCCACTGGAAAGGGTTCCCTCCTGCTGCTTCCAGAACCAAGTCATTGCTGAGAAACATGACAATTAAACACGGTGTTGGGACAAGCTGACTCACACCTGCTGAACCAATGTGACTCACAGTGTGGTACCAGCAGGGTTTTGTATCATCACATCTCAGCACTGAGGAGTTTCACAGACACATGGAAGAGACCTCTCACAGCTGAGATTCTCCCCCTCACTTTTAAATAATTGAGATAAAATAGCAGTAATTCTAAACTGTCCCAGTTTTTAATATGCCTAGATTCTGGTAAGATTTAATTTAATCTCCATGTTCTCTCCATCAACTGGGAGAATGATGACACATCTGAGTCCTGTTATGGTTGAAAGTAATTAGTTCTAAATTTCAGAGCCTGTTTTCAATTGACGCAGAAATTATTTATTCAATGAAATTTTGATAATCTTGAGGAGATCTTAATACCCTTATGGGTCAATACCTTCAGAACTAAGAGGAGATTCTTTATTCTTGACATGGGAAAAAAGCCTCATTTCCCACAAATTAGGAAGGTTTTTTTTGGTTTTCAGGGTTTCAAGCAACACTTCAGCATTTAATACTGTCATATAGAGGGTGTCTAGGAGGGAAGTGGATGCCAGATTATCCTTTCCTACTGCTTTAGAGGTTTGTTAGTTTTATTTCTCTTTACCTTCCTCTGATTTGATTGGCAATAAATTAATTTCCCCAAGCCAAGCCTGCGACAGAACTCAGTGAGTGATCTCTGCCTGCCCTTGTCTCAACCCAGGAGCTGCTCCTGTATTTTCTGGCCCCTGTCCAGTTGAGGAGGGGACAGCTCAGGTGGGCATCCAGCCAGGGCAGCCCACCAGTCCTGTCCAAGGAGACCTGCAGGGGGTGGGATACTGAGCCTTAAGGTGGAAATCAGAGCATCCAAATTATGGCAGTCCTGTCCTGACTGCCACAAGCATGTGTGACTCAAATGGACTTGATCCCGAACACAGCTCCTCATCATTTCTAAATCCTGACTAATGAATAACTGATATGATATGAATCCTGCTGTGGTGTCTGGTAATGTTTGTGTTGTCTGAAATATGGTGGGTAGGATTGTCTGACTTTCCTGAGTTTCTCACAAAAATGATTTTTCTCAAGAAGCTCTTTCAAATAGTCACATTTCCAATCATTCACAAAGAGGGTGAGGCTACAAGCTTTTTCCTTCAAATGGGTTTCAGCATATCCATGCTACTCCATTAGGTATGAGTGCAAAGGATGTATGAACAAATTTTGCTTGTGCTGATCCCCCTCCTCAGCTCAATACATTTAGGAGAAAGAAGAGAAAGAGTGAAACTTGCACCCTGTTGTAGTCTTCTCTCTGTCCTTCCCAGTGGCACTATTGCTTCCTCAGCAGCAGCCTCTTTTCTCCAGGTGTCCTGCCAGAAAATTCTGGAAGATGCTCCCAGTTAAAGGGAACAAAATTCTGGAAGATGCTCCCAGTTGAAGGGAACAAAGCAGGAACCACAGGAACACTTGGCACAGCCCAGGGTCAGAAGGTGGGGAGGGAACATGTGCAATGGGGTGGCAGCCAAGCAACAAGAAACTACAAATTAGAAGTGAGGAAAAAAGATATTTCAAATGAAATGGCACCTGCTGCAATATGTCCCCCTGGCCACAAGCACCCCTTCTTAGGAGAGGCAGCACAGCCACAAAACAGGAATGACAGGACGGGCCCCAAAAGCTTTTGTCCATCTGGTGGTGGCAAAAGGACTTTAAATGGCAGATAGAAACACTCTGTGATTATCATGGAGAGTCAAATAACAATCGCTGAACTGTGCTTCAGTGCCTGGAAATATCCTCACTAATGAGTAATTTCACTGTTTTCTCCAATATGGTTCAGGAAGTGCTCAAACACAATGCAGTAAATCCAAAGTGGTGGGCAGGTTTCAGTGGTGATTACAAACCAAATTCTCCCATCAGCTACGACCCTAAACTGCAGCTGCCAAGTGCAAAGGGTTGTCTAGCACTGGTGAAGAGCTTTAATCTGTGGTACTGATCATTAATATTCATTACTGTATATGCATAATTGTGATATAAACGTTCAAAAAGCTAAAACAAGCAAATAAATACAAATGTGGCCCATAACAAAGGCACAAGGTGTATTTCTGCTTATTTGGATTTGGCACATTGCTGTACTGACTTTTGAATCATGGAAACACACTGATGTTGCAGGATGTTTGCACAATAGTCCCCTGCAGACTCTCCTGCCAATCTCTGAAATTAGTAACAAGCCACCATCACTAAATTTAGGAGCAAGGACTCATATTTCTGTGACATCTTCTGTCAAAAGCCCAGAGAAAAGATGTATTTATAGCCATGTATTTCAGGAAAGTTCACAATTTAAAGCAAAACTGACAAAAAATGCAGACTAACAATCAATAGAGGACACTAGTCGGTTTTGAACAGGGGAGATAAAACAGGTACAAACAAAATTGTCTTTATTTAGGTGTCTGTAGCCACGCTGTGTTTCAGTCACAAGAATAGCAGAATCCAAATATTTTTCCTCAGAACATTTTTTTAACATTATATTCAGGTCCTATTGCACGAGTTATCCAATCTGATGCAGTTTGGAGGCCTCCCAGAAGACAAGGACACACTATTAGTGACAGACTGACAGCACTGAACACAGGCACTCGTTAGTTATTCCCCCACAGAAGCTCTCCTGGAAAAGGGCACAACTTTCTCCCACTCTGACCAGAGGGCAAAATCTGATACAGAATTGTGTGCTGCATTTGAAGCTTGGCGGAGAATACATTTTTACTCATTCAGTCAGTGTGTGTGTAGGGGAATTTAGGGAAAAGAGTTGCTGTGTGTAAACATTTGTCTTCTATCACTAGCATTTAAATACAAAGATTTCAGGAAGTACGCATACCTTTTATTGTCAGAAGTCCAAACAATCTGCTTCTTAAGTCTAGGTGTGCATGGTAACCACTGATCCACAAGCAGCGTTTGTATTTAAGATTCTTTTCTTCACAAAATGACACAGTGACACAGGCTGCATTCTAGTTCTGACTGTCTAAATCTGGGAGTACATTAAAAACAATTCTCGGTTGCACTTGTGAAGTTTTTGTTACTTCTGGTAATAAATCTCGTTGTTCTTGTGATTATTGCAACATCCACACATGACAAGTGAACACAGATTTGTTCAGAGAGATTTGCCAGTCCTGAGCTTTCCCACCTGCTCACCTCTTAGCTCCCTAATTTGCTGCAGGTTTCATAAAGAGCTGTTTGGCTGGGTAGGGATGTAGGGGTGTCTTGGGTCCAATGCAACGTGTACTCTATTCCCATCTGTTAGAACTAGTTAAACATGTGTTTTTTCTTTATCTCATAACTCTGGGAGGAGGGGGAGGGTGTCTTCTGTTAATGGCCACCTGTTAAACCAGCTGGGGCAGTGTTCTTTATCCCTTCCAGGACCCATCCTCCCTCCAGGGGATATCTGCTGTTCATGGGCCATCCAGGCTCACTGCAGGGCTGAGACAATTCCATCATCCCACTGGGAGAGGCTCCACCCAGGGGGAGGAGCCCAGCATTCCCACCTGGATAAAAGCTGGGATTCAGAACTCCAGCACAGCCTGTTTGCACTGCATTCCCAGAGGGAGACCAGACCCATCTCACCACCACTGGACCTTCAGAGGAAAACTACACCCTTGTACAGGATCATTGCTCCAACAGAACCACATCTGTCACTGCAGGAGGACTGGACTGCACTGCTCCCAACACCCTGACCAACAGGGTGTCAGGTTGTGTTCTGACTCTGTCAGGGTTTTCTTTTTTGTTGTTTGTTTGCTTTTTTTACTACTTCATTTTTAATATTCCTAGTAAAGAACTGTTCTTCCTATTCCCACATCTTTGCCTGAGAGGTCCTTAATTTCAAAATTATAATAATTCAGAGGGTGGAGATTTACATTCTCCATTCTAAAGGAAGCTCTGGCTTTTCCCTGGCAGACACTTGTCTTTCCAAACTAAGACAAAGGGAGAGCTGGCAGGCAGCACCTCTGAATGAGGGAGCAGTGAGCAGATGACTCAGCTCTGCTCCCCTCCAGGGCAGCACAGGCAGCTCTCCTGCCTCTCCAGGGAGAGGAGAGGCACTGCCCCAACATCCCTGCCACCTGTCTGGCAGTGAGCAGCCCCAGCAGGATAACCTACCTCAGCCATTATCTTAAATAACACTAGCGGGAGCTCAAACCAAATGAAAATAAATGTAGCTGGTTCAGCTTTGTCCTGCTGCAAGCCTGCTGCAAAATACAAAGGATGCATCAAACACAGGAACAGATACTCAGGGTCTGACTGTAGATTTATCTGCGAACTTTACTCCTCTGTGGCTAGTAGCAAATTTTTACCTCTCCTTCCTTCAGAAAAACTCCTTACAGAATGTTTATTTCCCTGCTACACACTCCAGGAATCAGTAGCTGAGGGATTTCTAGATGTGTCCAGACCCTCAGGCTTCTTGTCACTGATGGAAGCTCTCATCCTTGAACCTGTCAGTTATTTTTCTAAATCCACTTCCAGTCTCCTCTACAGCCTCTGGCAACATTCCAGAGCCGTTGGAGTGCAATGCATGACAAAATACCTCCTCCTAGCTTGTTTCAAACATGTTCATAGCATTGCATCAGCAGCACTTTCTGACTCCTGAAAGGTAAGAAACTGTATATTTTCCCCATCCTCCCTCTCCACTTGTGATAATGGAGATGTCTGCCCTAGCTCCATTCTCTCACTTCTTCAGCTGTCTCTGTCTATATCCAGCCTCTCCTAAAACATGCCATGTCCCTCATTTCCGATGCACTACTCTGAGCTGACTCCACTGTACCCAAACTCCTAATGCTCACATGGTAGAAGGAACCAAGAATTTCAGTTCTTGGGTTCAAACAAACACCTCAACTTCTCTGATCTCCCAATATCAAACCACTCCTGACAGCTGAGACGAGAGAGCCCACCCTCACACTGACCAGCAGAGCACACTGACACACATGTGGGGGCCCAATTTGTTACCCTAAAGGGAGTGGAGGAGATCTGTTCCCTCCTTGGCATCAGAGGAGAGACAGGAATGGCCGTGCCACCTCACTGGAGAATGGTGTGACTTCAGAGGAGCTGGACTTCAATTCCACAGGCTATGATCAGCAGCTTGGTGTACAATTACAAAAAATCCAAGACAAGATTAGATCAGTTTATTGTAGCAAACTGCAGAAGATCAACTCACCTGAAGGCACCAGTGACAGAAGAGTTGAGCTGTCAACCCTCACTACTATGAGGTAGGATCACTCTCTTATAATAATAATTGTGCCCTTGGAAATCCTGGATCTCTGCAGCTCTGTCTGCCAAAGGAACTCACTCTAGGATCAGGGCCAGGTTCAGGTTATTGCCTAGGAAAAGGAAGAAATGTAGTTTTTAGAGACAACTTTCCTTCTAAGTTTGACATGACTCAGTGGCAGCTGTTTCAAAATTAACCTGTGGTTTCTTTAACAGACTTCTTGAAAGGGCTGTGCAGTTTCCACCACTGGAGGTTTTTAAGAGCAGTTTAGAATTGGAGTCCCTGCATTCAAGCCAACAGCTCCCTAATCTCCCACTATCAGGTAGAGCTTCGTCAGACGTGGGCATCTGAGAGAATAATGGAAAATATTCCAGCTTCATGATTCTGCAGATGGAAATCATAGGCAACTTCAGTGAGGAAGGAACTCACTGCATGCCTGACTCACAGTTTTGGGACTGCACTTAAAGAGCAGTGTTTGGATGGGAACATACATCTTGAATACTCAGAGTCTGACACATTGCAGATGTAAAAAAATTAGGCACCAATAATATTCAATTTAGTCTAGACTGCAAGAAAAGCTCCTGTTATTTGTAGAGTGGCTGAAAAGCCAGAATTTTTACTGCATCAGTGATTCCTGTGGGTTAAGCAAAAGTAGAGAAATAGAAAATGAAGTACATAGTGCAGTAGTAGTGAAGTGGTAAAGTAGTGACTTCATAGTAATGTAAAACCATAAAAATGACTGTTCACATTTAATGGTAGAATTTTTTACATCGCAATTCTTTGCAGAAAAAGAACAAAAAGAAAAATTTCACTTGGCATCTTAGCTTGGGTTGCACCACTGATTTAAACAGAAGGCTGTCATGGCCAGGTACAATTTTATGGAAAACTGATCCAGAATTATTTCTTCAGGAGCAGGACCCTCAAAGGAAATAACCAATGGCATCATACTCAAGTACAAGAGACATCATTTCTCCCCACCAAAAACCACTCAAACAGACAGCCAACAAGAGCTGGCTTAAGTTTGAGATTCATCCATAATAAGAGCATGGTATATGAATGCTGCTTACATAATATACTAAAGACTGCATAAAATTTGAATTAATGAATGTAATTTTACAAGTACAGTTAAACAGTAATATTTACCAATGGAAAGAGCTCAACAAAAATTAGATGCCTCTGCAAAACAGCTATTTCAATGAAAGAGTATTTGGAGCTTACAAGTTCTTCCCAAACAGAACTTGTCCATAACAAGCCTGAATTGAACCCACCTGGAGGCCAACTGTTCTTGATAGCACAAAAAAGATAAACATTTAAGTTAATGATGAGGAGGGTAACTGAATAAGGCACAGTAAGCTTTTTAAAAGATCACTTTATAATATCCAGGTTTGTTATTATGGTTACATCAGTTTGTAATTCCAGCCTCTTTTATTTGATTTTTTTCTGCAAATTTCTTGATTTATTGAGCAATAAGCAGCTTTCAGGATATTGCTCTGAATCAAAGAATCCTAAAATGTTTCCATCAAGGAGATTATAATCCCAACTCTGGCCAAGACACTCTGGATAATGCCAGGACAGAAATGGTTTTATTGTGTAAAACATTTTTCTTAAAACAGCAGCTCTGACCCCTCCTGAAGTCTCCCCAGTACTATCTTTATCTTCCCCATTTTGCATAGGGAGAGATTTTATAACAGCATTGGGAGAAACTCCAATTTTCTCTGCAATGCAATGTATTGCATCACACACCACGGGATCAACTGCTACATTTTTGGCACAAATATTTGGGAAAGCCTGTTACAGCACAGGAGAGACTAGCTGCTGCATTCACACTGGCTGATAACAACAGCACCAAAGAATTCTGTGAATGTGGAGCATATATCTGTCAGCTTTCTGGTTGTAAATATGGATTTATTCTCCATTGCAGCTTTGCACTGCTAGGGGCACACTCACATACATGCACACGTATATATAAACACACTGAAGGAAATATAACGTGTGTGAATTATTATGCATATATAATGCATAATATATATTATATTTATATAGATAGAAACATATAATTATATAAATTAATACATAAATAGATACATTTATATTATATGTAGAATATATTATAATACAATATGATAGAAAATATAATATAAAAACATTATATAAATAGTACATATATATGAATATATTTTATATTATAAATATAATACAACATAATAATTAACAGTATAATTTAGTACTATATATAATATATGGTATACATGTTATACATATTACATAATTTTTATGCATAAAAAGTAGTATATAAATATAAAAAATTAATATTTATGTAGATATAAACTGGGGGAAATATTACATGTGTGCTGCAATAGTATAAACATAAAATACCTGTCTAGATGAATGGCTCATGTGCACTGTAGAGCTGAGATTCAGGCCACCCTGCACAATTTGGAGACCCTAAAAGCATCCTGGTCCCTAGATGGTGCTATTCACTGCGCTAACGAGGCAACCACAGCTCCTTACCAGGCAGCCAGCACTTAGGGACAAAAATCGTTTCTTGGTCCAAAATTCCAGAAGCTGAATACAGACACGAGTAATGCTGTTCTGTATTTATATATGTTTGCCTGCAACCCTAAGCCCAGGTAACTTCTGTGGGTTATAGGAACAGAGATTCCATTAAAGCAGCACCAGTGAAACCAGGGTCAGGCGCTGTCACCAAGGCTTGTGAGGAGCAGCGTTTGCAATATCCTGGATTGGCTTCCTGTCCCTGCACATTGCAGCTGCCATCCCATAATCCCCATCCTTAACAGGAATTACACTGTGGGAAACAGGAAAAGCAGAAAACTCTCAGAGTTGTGTAGATGTAGACCTAGAGATAGAAAGATACAGGATCAAGGACATGCAATAATAAAACTGTGTTTCTGTGCTGTGTAGAGGTAGGCTCTAGTAAGCAGAAAAATATGTCAAGCAAGATAACAGAAAAGTTTAATAACGAGGCTCTGTGCTTTGTTTATAGAAGAGTATAAAAAGTTTCTGAATAACAAGAAATATAAGACAAGCACCCATTGTTAGATATAAGGTATATGTTTAGTTTTAATGGGGGGTTTATCCAGATGTCTGTAAGCTCTTAACAATTTGCTATGGGTTAGAAAACTTTTAAAAGGCCTTGTAACAAAGAACTTTGGCTGCTGCTGGCAGGACGTGAGCTGGTGCCATCTTTCAATTGTCTCACCCTGTACTGAGGCTGATGTTGCCATAAAAGCTCGAGGTACCTCTCCCAGAAGTCCAGATCCAACATTACACACTGGTTTCACCCTGTCCTGTGCCCCTCAGGCACCTTTCCCACCACATTTAGGTCAACACATTTTTACAAGGAGTTGAGCAAACGGCAGCCATGGAGCTGAGGTGTGTTAGGAATTGGATTTGCTTCTGCTTCTTCCAGACTTGGTAAGTGGTTTTGGGCAATCCATAAAATCTCCCACGGTGGGATTTAAAGGCCATGGGAGTTAGAAGGAGCTCCTCTATTAGTTTGAAGTAAGTTTTATGGGGGACATAAAGGACACCCTGTCCTTTCCCCATAAGGTGGGAATGTGCCTATGACTGCATAACAAAGAAAAAAAACCACATATTTTTAAGTTTCTCAGGCATAGAAATATTAAATAAATAGATACATTTTTTAAAAAGTGCATTTATTGTACTTTGCTCTGATTCCCTGCCTTTATAAAAGGGTAGCTATAGCTGTCTAATTGTTTAGGCACTTGACTGTCATAAATGTAGTATTTGAGCATCTCATAAACATCAACATTTCTCAGACTATGCTATTGGGGATTTTTTAGGACTTCTGAAAGTGATTAGATTGACAGCATGGGCTAGTAACTGTCTTAGCACAGACAGATGAACTGCACATATCTCTTCCAATACACTTCACATCAGATGCTCCAGGCATGAATTTCTCAAATGGAAAACAGCAACTGTGACATTCTGTTGACAAAACTTGAGGTGATGTTGTGGTAAACAACTGCCCTCCATGGCCCAACTTCCAAGCTGGCAATCTGAACTGGAACTATAACCACATACAAATTCTTTAACCCACTGAACTTTCTAAAGATGTTTCGCAGACCTCTGTTCTGGACTTTGCATAGGCATGTCATTTGTCTTTACATATTGGTGTTTCCTAACAACTCACCCTGACATTTTGAAAACTTCTTGAAGGTTTGTCATCGAAGACATGAGTCCCCACACTCCTTAAGCATGTTTGAAAACTTCTGGTTAAGTTATAAACTTGTCACAAAATATAAAACTCTTGATGAGAGCTGTTTCAAAGTTTCTGAGTAAAGCGTGCCAAATGTTAAGTGCATAAAAATGCCAAAGAACTGAATTAGATGAGAAAGAGAATGAGTACCAGCTTGGAAGAGAGAGGTTAGCATCATCTTTGCAAGGTAGCAGAGGGAGTGCTTCATGGGGATTACACAAATTTAGTGTGGAGGAAAGATCAGAACACAGAGATGGTCATGCTCCTTGCAGCCCCTTGTTTGTGGAGAGATTTTGGGTGGAAGGATTGACAGAGGCTAACAAAAAAGCCATCACCCAGCTGGCACATTGGGCCACAATGATTAAAAAAAAAATAAATCCCCAAATGGACAGGCTTCATTTCAATTTCAGGAGGAAATCAAAAGGAACATCAGTGGTAAATCCCTGGTAGATCTCAATTTCCTGCCTTGGAGAGTCAGGGCATTAGGTTTCTTCAAAGGAGAATTTTAGCAGAAGTGAATGTGTTCTGTCCCAGCCTCGTTCTTGACAATGGCACAATTTTCTGGCTCTGTGCTGCAGAAGTCATCCCCTCTCCCCTCCACCAGAAAAACCCCAAACCAAACATCCAATCCCTCAAACAACCAAGTAATTACTCTTTGGAAAATACCTTACCCTGAAAATGTCAGTCTCTTGATGTTCAAAGTAAGACCTTTTCTCAGGAGGTGTCTGGCACCATCACTGGACAATGCTGCCAAGTGTCCCAGAGTAAGCCCTACCCTGATGCTCCAGGATGCATTTTACATACAGACACACACATGTAACTTACAGCAACCCTAAGCCCTCCAAAAAATCAACAATAAGCTTTTTGCATGTTGAAGGTACTTATTAATATTGTGGCCATGGTTAATAGACATCAACGAAGGAGTGTTTTAAAATATCCAGGAGCCTAAATTTTAAATTGAATAAGGCTGCTTGAAAGTCCACTCCTACATCAGTCAGTCATTCGGCAAGTAATACCAGCAAAGAAGCTGAAAACAAAAAACTTCTCCACATTAAAAGAAGCAACTGGAATCCTTTTCAGTTTTATCCTTGAGAATTAGTTTAGATGCCATTCTCCCTGCCTTTTACTGAAATCCCAGACTTTAAAGGAGTACTATGATAATTCATTGCTAAGTGACAATGGAATTCCTCCATAATTGCACATTACATGCATCCACATTGATATACAAGATAATTTCATTAGTCTGTTACTACAGTGAATACCAAATACAAAATGTGGGTCCAGAGATCATTTTCCTAATCAGAAGTATCACACCCCCTGAACTTTCAGAGAATAGGGCTATTAAAATGTAAATAGTTTCTTTGAAATTTAAATTGCCATTTTCAAAACCAGATGTTCTTCTTGATCATTCCCTGCATAGATTTCCAAAAGTTCTACCCATGATGGCTAACTGAAAATCAACTGGATATTAGCCTCAGAAACTCTCCCTACAACAGTTTCATTAGAATACACAGCTACATTTTATCAGCACCTTTGATGAAGCGGTTTAAAACTAAGAAATCATAAATTTTATTATAATGCACGCACATTTCTCTCAATCAGCCTAAAACCACATGTTGTGATAGGGCAGAAAAACATCTGGTATGACCTAAAAGCACTGGACAAACTGGACAGAAAACTGTGTGCCTGATAATTTAACACATCAGCTTTAAAACCACAGAGCTGAACGATGCACATCTGCATTATCTACCTCTTCAGTGAGATGGGAGAAGTCAGGAGGAAAACTTCCTATTGCCACAGGGGAGAGAGGGCTCAAGTTCTGATTTCTGGGGTCAGCAGTGGGTTCTAGAAGCAAAACTGGCATCACTGCACAAATGGGTCACAGCTCACTGCTACAAGCAGGAATTCTCCAGCTGAGGAGGATGGTGGGTGGGGAGGCTGTGCCACAGGCTGTGTACCAACAGCTGATGAAAAAATCCAAACCTTTTGGTTCAGCTTTCTTTTATGAAGTGCCCCAAGACTCTAAAATCTGGCACAATATTTCTATAGGTCACACGAAGACATGATTCTGGCTCCCTGTTGCTTTTAGGCCATTATGTGTGTTATTTAATATCATCTGCAGAGCAATAACTCTTTCAAGTTTTGCTTTTGTCAAGCACTGCTTTTCCTCAGACATCAGTAATTACAGCCTTCGAAAGCACTTCATCAACAGTGACTTTTTATTGCTTAGCTTCCCCAGCAGTGGAAGAACTGAGCTCCCAGTGACCTTTGGTCTGATCCTTAACATTCCTGCTTCTTACAGCATGGGCACTTCTGCAAATTAGTCTTTAACTGTGCCTGTACATAATATTTGCTTTAAAGGAGAAAGCTTTGATATGGGTCCACAGTCACCAGTTTTCTGTGCCTTAAAAACAACTTGAACCCCAGTCTCCATGGTAACAGATACCACCAGTGAGCCCTAGCAAATCTTGGTTATTTTTATGGAGAAGATGAACAGGGAAACCATAAGGTTTCAATGAAATCTCTCAGTACTGCCAGAGTTTTACTTCTTCTTTAATCCTCAGTTCATGGTGTGCACTAAAGGGTTCTATGCCCACACAGAGCCATGTCTAAATAACATTATCCTTCCTGTACTTTCATTAAAAAGCCAGAGAGCTAACAACAATTCCCTGAAATATTTTATCCCATTAAAAACTGATCAAGACACACTCTACTCTGTGCATTATAGAGGGACTCCACAATGTAGAATAAAAACCTCTGACTTGTTAGGCTTTATGGCAAATTGTTGTCCCATGAGCTGTCATTTCATGAAAGTCATTCAGGAAAAAAAAAATCTGCCATGTGACAAAGTTTCCTCACATGTGTCAAAGACACTGAGGTTAGCCCATGAAAATGCCATGCAGATTTTTATTTTTTTTTAACTGATCCAGACTCTCGCGTGGCTGAACCATTGAAGCAGTTATGAGTATGGTCCCCAAATTTTACTGGGAAGCCTTTCAACCACCACAGCTTTCCTGATGAAAAGAACCAGCATCAGGGCACAAGTGTAGCCTCTCCTCACTCTGAGGAGCTGCAGCACAAGGCCCAGTCTGCTCAGATTTCAGGTGGAGATTAAGAAGGTTTCTGAACTGCAGTCCAAACCTTTTTTTTACTCAGCCACACAAAACTCTGTAGCAGAATGCACTACTGTTTCTTTTCTTTCTTTCATTTTCTTTAGAGCCTTTAAAAATGCAGATACTTTCAGTGCTTTAGAAAACCCAGACTATAAATGAAAGTTTTAGTTAGAAGAACATATGTTCTCATTTGGTTTTAACTGTATATACTATCAGTAACTGCAGGGTAAAATTTAATCAAGAATTATATTGCTATGTCTAAAGCCTCATGATCCAGCCTAGCTCCAGCCAAAGAGACCAAATGTTAAACAGCCCCTGCATGCCTCGAAGTCTTGTCCAGCTAAGTGGCACCTCAGCAACTTCCCCAGAATCAGTAAATGCAGGGTACAGCTCTTTGTTTGCCACTGCAGAATTTCCTGCTGTTTTTAAAGCACCTGTCTCTTCAAAAGCAGCACAAGTGGCCCTCAGATATTCAGTTCCCTCTGCCAGGCAGGGATCCTTGCAGCACCACTCTTCTTTCAAGACATCTCCCCACAGAACAGCCTGTGGTGACATTGCCAGAGGCAGCAGGAGACACAGGATGAATCTGCCCATCTAATGTTTGCCCTCGGGAAGAAATACAATGATCCAAACTCTACAAAACCATTAATTCCCAATTTGAGATCTCCAGCACAAGTTTAATAAAGGCTCTCAGACTATGCTACATAATTTATATGGTATTCACAGGCAGAATTCTCTGCGTAAAGTTCTTCTTGGCTTGAAAAGTAAAGTAACTAATCCTAAGGAAATAAATTCTAAATTGAGAGACACTGGGAATAACTACTTGAGGGGCTCTTCCAGACTGCCTGAGGCATTAAAAACTCAGAGATCTTTGAAAAGCTATTTATTTAAGAAAGAAAAATAAAAACCTATTAAAATAAAAAGAGGGAAAAAAGGATAATGAAAAGAAGACAGAAATAAAGTGATTTATTTAAAACTTGACTCACTTTGGAAAGAGCAGCAGAAAAAAACAGGAACTTACAAAACCCGAAAAAAGGACTAACAAGATTTAAGCAGCCTTTCCAATAATTTGGCTGTTGCCTTCATTTAGACTGTAAGTTCTCAAAGGTAAATCCCTTTCCTTACCACACATCTGTGCAGCTCTCAGCATGGTATGGACTCCATCCCACTGGCAGTCACCAGCCTTGGGTGGAACACAACTGGGCAATGGCAGTCTTCAGCTTGGACTAATGGAAGGAAACACAAGAAGGAGACTTTATTATCTTTACATTCCCACTTTTGGCAAAAAACGCAGTTTTCTTCTGCTTCCGTGTTAACAAGTAGGTTCTATTATTTCTTACTTTCTTTTCAGAAGCTTCAAACATGGCCACCAAGGGTATGAAAGAAAGATGCACTGATAAATGTCTTCCAAATTGGCAGCCAGAGAAGAAAAGATACAAAATATATTGCTTAAATAAACACTTATTTTAAAAGCCTTTGGTTGGTAAACTGAAATGTTTGGGTAAGGGCTGTCATATCTGCCCAAAGTCCATTTATAATAAGCAACACTAGTCTTCCTGATTTGAATTCAGTTAATGATAATCCACAAGGTTTTTAATCTAAGTGCCTCATTCATCATCTCCAGGCTACCTGAAGGTGCAGTCAAAAGCAGAGAAGAGATGCCATTAGAGCAGATGTGTTCTATATTGTCCTTTTAATGTACACTCAGCTCATTAACTTTGATTGGTGCCCTAGTGCAGGTCAGCTTCAAAACTATTAACATTGCAACCCTTTTCCTAATGTGCACCAGACCCATCAGTCACGTTGTGCTACTTTTTCTAAAATAAAGATTTATGCCTTTGCACGTATTGTTTGTTTTTCAGTCCCTTCCTTTCTACACTCTTTTATTAAGCACACAGAAGGATCTGCCAAGGTCTGGCACAGTAAATAAAGAGGATCCTCCTGTGGCGACCACAAGAAAGAACCAGCATTTCTTTCACCTGGTTTTAACAGGTAATTTTTTCCTGGATTTTGCAGAAAAACCATGAGAGAGAAACCACACTGAGAAGTCACCTTGCTTATTTATTGGATGGAGTCTATAGATCTGCTTGCAAAGGTCTCACTACTTCTGAGTCTAGAAATCCTCCCTCACGTGTATTTGGACTATCCAGACCATCAATGCTGCTGTCTTTTCACAACATTTTTCAAACCATTCCAATATAGCCCTTCATCTTTGCCCAGTTAAACATGATCCAATCTGTGCCTGCCTGTCAGGTGAGTATTTCTACTGAGTTTCTTTGCAATGAGCCTCAAACAAATGACAAATGTAAACAAAGCCCAGTATAACAGAATCATACTATTTCCTACTTGCTGACTTGGATAACTTGTTTTTTGCCTTTGCTGCTCCTGTTGCCTTTGTGCTTCTAGTTTTTAGTTCTATGTATTTATCACCTTTAGAGCACAGACTTCCTTGCACTTTGTCTAACACTAATGCATTACTTTTCAGGAAAACACCAGAGCAACTTATCTGAAGAGCTCATATTTGTGCAAGCAACAAACAGAAATATGGATGAATGAAAGCCAGAAGCAACATGGCCACAACTCCTTTGGATAATCAGGAGTCTTCTGTACTTTTGCATATATTCAGAAGTACTTTTGTATTTCTGCATATATTCAGAGGTGGCTGCAGGGAGTGCAGTTTAAAGCCTGACATATGCTCTGTGGGAGCTCCTGTCAAAAGTACTGAAAAACCTTCTGGGAGACAGCCAAGGCCAGCCAAGGGTAACCAAGCCATGGGATGTGCAGAGGTCACCACGTGTGAGTGTTGGAGAGCTCCCTCTGCCACACTGAAGTCACTCTGAAGATGAAGTGCTCCTACTTCCAGGCATAACACCTTTCCAAATGCTGCAATTTCCACTGCTACAGCTGAAGTGGCTCCAAATAAGCCACCAATTTTTAACCACATTTGATTTCATATTCTACCCTGTTAAACAATCCCTTCTCTTGGCTCGAGCCAAGAATGAGGAACACTAAAATCAAAACCACTAAAATCTAGTGGCCAATTCTCAGCTCATTCTGAGGTATAAATTTTTTTCAACTCAAGTTTTTAAGAAACAGTTGGTCATTTAGAGACAGTACAGACTCAATGGCACTTACAAGCAAAGAACTCAGACACTTAAGAGAACTGAGCTCAACCAGATAATTCCAGAAAATTTGCAAGGGTGTAAGCAGATTGCCATATCTCAGAGTCCCACTGGCTACTCCAATTTTATCCATGTAAAGCTTTATCACACAATCAAAAACACATATATGAGGTCTTCCACTTCCCAGGTATATATTTTGGAAAGGACAAAGCAAGGTCAATAAGAACAAAGAGATCGTGAAAAGAGATGACAGAGCAGGTTGAATGTCTACTGCAAAATAAAGGGTGACAGAAACCTCCCAGATATGTGGGACTGAAAGGACACACAAAATCCATATTCCTACCACCTGCTTGTAACATCACACAGAGGAAATGGAGTCAGGAGTCAGCACACCTTGACCACACCAAGTTTTAATGCCTCAAAAGGAGCAGGTTGTTCTTTGGCTACCCTTTTACAGCAACTGCTGTGCCAAAGACTGACTTTATAATTATCCTGCATTCATGGGCTTTTTCTCCTCTGACTACACACAGAAAACTGGCTGTTGATTAGAACTTTATTCAAGCGTCCCTTGGTATCCAGCTCATCTGAAGCATGAGAAGGTAATTTAATTTTCACTCTTCTAGTCCCACAAGCTACACTCTGGGGGACAATAGAAAAGGAAGCAGTCTGTGGGTCTCAGCTATTCTCCTTATTAGCTTAGTGACACACAAAAAGAGATGAACTATCAATGAATGCTGCCTTTCCCGAGCCGATTCTCTGCAGTTTATGATTTCTGTACACCCAGGAGACTGTAATTTCAATTGGATAGGAGTTTCTCACATTGAGTATGTCACCTTGTAGTGCAAAAGTAGCAGTAACGCAGCAGCAGAGCTTGTCTCTAAAATACCCCCACTTTTCCTTATCCAGTGTTTGCTTAAAGGGGTCATAAACCCCTGTTTTCACCAAAAGAAAAATAGCTCATTTAGTAGTGAGATGGAGGGACATGCCACCAAAACCAGACCTTATGAAATGCTAGGTAAAACTCATTTTGTACAGAGGACTTGACGCAGAAAGTCCCAGATTCACACAGAAAACAGACAGCAGATATCTCAGTTCACTAAACCACAGGAGGTAATTGTGAAAGAAGGTAAGGGGCCCCAGAAATGAGGATACAAAACTTCTGCTTTCATTTATCTTTGACAGTGAGTGAAGAACGTTTTATCTGTCAAGTCATTAAGCAAATGCACTCCTTGTGGATGCAGAAAGGAGAACTGGTTTGCTGCCAATGGAATAAAAGTGGTGTTTGCTAAAAGAGAAGCTCAGAGCTGGGCAAGCCATTCCCTGTGTTCAACAATCCCAGTGTCCATGTTTCCTGCTAAATCCTACTACATTCCAGTTCTGTCCTTAAAACTGTTTTTTTCCACTCTCAGAAAGTTTGAAAGATGTTTGTTTCAAACCACCAAGCGAAGCCTCTGAGACAAAGCTGGGTTTTTGCAGTGTTCTTACAACCTGTGAGAACCCTCTCAGAAAGGTATCAGGTCACTGCTTGATTGATGCAAATCGTGTTAATCTCGCTCTGCCAAACTGCTGCAGTGTCTTCAGAAGGTGCATTATCGTCAGTGATTACAGAAACTGAACTCTGTTTTGGTGCCTTCTGGGTTTCAAGTACCGACTGACAAGACCCTGCAGGTAAATATTAATCAGCAGAAAGCAACTGCTGTTGAAGTGCTCTTGACTTAAGATGTGGATAACAACTGAGGTGACAAACCTGATGTTTACTGAAAATTAGAATTGTGCGTGTTTATACAAGTGTCAGAGGCAACTTCATAATAACACTGCCTTGAAATGGAGCTTATATTTATGTTTCAACTTTCAGAAGTCAGCTCAGGAACTTCAGGCAGGACATGAAGGGGAAGTATGAATAAAAACAATAAACCGAGACCTTCTAAAAGTACCTGCAGGATGACCTCATATAACTGCATTATGATTTTTAAGCCACAACTTCAACTGAAAGTTGCCCATCACTAATGAAATCAATATTATTGTTTGGTTCACCTTACCCCAAAAATTGTCACTGCTTTGCAAAATAAACCATGACAAGTTCACCTATCTGCATAATAATTGAATAATTAGCTAATTAGCTGGAAAGCAGATATCCAATGATGTATACTGGTACATTCATTAGCAGCAAGCATTTCCTGATACAAGGCACTGAAGGAAATCCCAATTTGAGAAATAAAAACAACTTTCTTTTCCCTTTCGAGAGACTGAACACAAACAGATTTCAGAAAAAAAATCAGCAGTGATTAACCTAAAATAAAATGCCTGTTCAAAAAGACCGGTTTAAACATGTGATGATGAGGAAGTTAATTTCCTGAAATTTATAGGTTCTTGTAAAACCTATAGAAGCACATCATGAATTAGATTAACTTTATTTTAAAGTGATATTGTGCAGAACGAAGGAGCTGTAATTCTTTAACATCTTTTGGGCTTGCTGCTTAGTATTAAACAGGTTTTATGGGCAGAAAAAAGAGCCCACTAATTTAACGTCTAGTCACTCACCTTGTTTTTGGTGACTGTTTAATATAAAGTGTATTAATAACATTATTAAAAACATCAAATTACAAAGAAGTGGACTCCTATGTTTTAATTTCCCTTTCTAGCTACAAATTATGGCAGCTACCAGTTGGCTGGCTTCCCATAAGCTAAAATCATCTGTTTCTCATACCTGCTCCCCCAGGAAGTGCACTGCCTAAATTCTTGTTTTGTCCACTCCCCATGAGGGTTGATATTGTTTGTAAAACATGCAAAGCACAACTTCCAAATGAGACAGTCCCACCTAGCCCAACCACTCACCCTCTTTTCTGCAGGGACCACTATTGCAATATTCTGTGAACTCCAACACAGTTCTTTACCAATGTACATTTCAGACATATTTTCTTCTGGTTTGCTGAATCTTGCCCTGTATCCAGCCTAATGCATTTATTGGGCATGAGATGCAAACCTTAGACTGAGCACCTGTAAAACCTTAATGACATAGTTCAGAATACTGAAAGCTGGCAGCCTTTTTTGGATTATGTATCACTTATCCTCTTAACTGGCACGGATTCTGAACAGGCATGACAGGCCAGAAAAGCAGCTCGGATTCCAGGTGTCTGCAATGACAATCTGAACTCCAATGCCTGGCAATCCTGAGGTCCAGGTGTGCATTCCTGATAAAATCAGCTGACACTTCTGCTGCTGATTTCAGTGAGGTCAGCATTTCATACCAGGGTGGCTAACGTGGTGTTAGCTCTGGGAAGGTTCTGAGCTCTGATGTATGGTCACCACAGCAGTTCCTCAGCTGGAGCCAGATGGATTAAGATTCTCTTTTCCCTTGGGGCAGTTTGGGAGACCTTTTTAACCATGCACTGCTGTTCCTCTGAGCGTGGGACAACCCAACCTGAGCTAAGAAAGCCTGCAGCCTAAAGCTCCCATCACACCTGCACGTAGAGCACATCCCCCAGTTTTGCTGTGCCCTGCAGGACTGCATATTTTTGGAAAGGTGGACCAGTGTAAGACTGATATAATAAGTGGATTCCATATCCCTGTCATCTATGCAAAAATCCCTTAAAGTCTGTGTTGCAATTCCCACACTGGAATGCATTTTGTGCTTGGCACCTTTAAAGCACAAACAAAGCCAAGCCTTGGGAATTTTTCAAGCTGGAAAGATGAGACAATGGGCAAGCAAGGAGAGAGCCAGCAAAAGGCAATGGCATTTGTCAAGGTCACCCAATTCCTCAGTGCAAATGTTGAAAGAAAACAGAAATTATATCAGGCCCACCTGACACTGATTTAAAGGTTAGTCCAGAGCCATTCAATATTCCATTGAAGACATAGTGCTGGGGAGGCCACTCCTTCAATTTCCTAACTTCAGGAATTTAAGAAATATTAACCTTTAAGTACAAAATCCCACAAGATAATTCTCCAAGGCTTAAAAAAATCCTCTAAGAAGGAAAATTGTAAAGATCTATCACAGCAGAAAACCTTGTCAGATTAATGAGATACCTCTGTCTGTAATACAGTCAGGGATTTCAGCTGGATCACACTAATTGCCATTAAATGAAATCATCAGCCTGCTCTCTACTCCAGACTGTGTGGCAAGCCTGACAATGAATATATTCCCATTGAGGAAAGCAAATGACAATATAAGGACAGAATGGAACAGAGTAATTTCCATTCCAAAAACTGTTTCCCAGCCTATGAAATCACTAACTCTGTACTAAACAGAGATGATTACCAAGTGCAGTGTGTGCTCATTTATATTGGCCTTCCAGGAATTTTCACTGCATACAGATGTGTTACCAAGAGATTTATGTTATCTGGACATGACAGCAGCACAGACCCATATTTGGGATGATATTTGGGATAATATGAGTTAAGACCCATATTATTTCAGGATTATTTGTAATTTTATATCTACTTAGATATACCAAATATTAAGTGGAATTTTATGAAGAAAAGGTTCAACACTTGGACAGAATATGCAATATTTGACATCACAGTTAACTGCACATTAGAGATGCAAGTTTTGCAATAGTATTGCTCACCTTTCCAGCTCATACTTCTTTGCATTCTCATCCAATATTTGATGTGGCATTGATGCTAACTGAAGGTACAGTGAAATCCTCAGCAATGACAAATGAGGACAGTCTTGTAACTAGAGAGCAAATCTGGGTCCAAATTGGACCCAAGTCAAATGAGGGCCATGGAGATTTGTCTTAAAAGCTTTCTTAACAGGTTTCAAATCAGACGTGACTTGTCTTTGCCACTGATGGACTCTGGCAGGTGACAACTGACAGCAAGTCACATCAACCCAGATTTTCAGAACATGAGCATCCAAAAGGAACCTGAGGCAGAGACTTCTGTGCCCCATTTACAATTCCCAAAATCACATACAAAGTCCAGGAAAAGTCTACTAGTAAAATACTTTGTACTCCAAATGCCAAATTGTACTTCTGTATCTTTTTAGAAACATTCAGATCTGATCAGATCCCACAGGCCAGATGTATCTCCATGCCAGTTTTTAGAAACCCAGTGAACTTCTAACATAAATTGGATCAGCAGGTTTGGCATAATTGTTGCAGCATATAAAATATTTTACTTTAGTGAAAAACAAGCAAAAAAAAGAAGTCCCAAACCATTTTTATAAAATATGGGTTAGAGTAGTCATAGAGAATAGAGATTCTTCAGACAAAATGTACCTCTGATTCTCAATCCTTCCTGGACACTATCATTTTCTCACTTGAGCAACCAACAATTTCCAGAGGCAGAAAATGGACTGAGGCTTGGAGCAGTTGAACTGACTAATGGAGACATCATCAGCTTATTACTCTTTGATTATTTGTGCACATTTTTAGTATCCTGCCATTTGTACCTAGCACAAACAATAAAGAACCAGTCTGCTTGAAAAGGAGATGCTTAGCACATCCAGCTATCTGGAGATACTCTGGACTTATCATATTGATAATATAAATATCCTCTTGGAAGAAATACATACATGTGAGTCTCCAAAGCTCATGAATACCATTGAACCTGCTTCATCCACTGTGGGTTCTCCAAAGCACTCCCTTGCTCCAGACAACATTTCATTAGCTCCAGCAGGTGGGTCAGTAAGCCAGCTCACCTGGAGAGCTCAGCTAACAAGCATGCTACCTTTATTAAGAGGCAATTTCACCATCATTTGTGTAGTAGTCCTGTTATTCCATAAAAAGCATACCTAGAGAAAACAGCACTGCAGTGATTTTAAACCAGCAGTCTTTGGTATGGTAAAAGCTTTAATGGCAGACAGTGCTGAAAGATTTGAAGAAATTACAAAGGTTTGGGTTTGCAGTTTACTGTTCCATATTTCAGACTTGACAGTCTGGAGAGATAAGAAAACAGAAAAGAAGGTAAATGTGAACAGAAAACTCAGAGAAAACTTAACTTCTATCTTTCTTTCAATGAGACTAACACCCAATAAGAAGTTAAATACCCTTGCCCAAAAGAAGAATCTGTATCTTGCTGCAGGCAAATAGTCAGTGGGAATGGGATCATTTAGAAGATTAGGGGTTGTTTGGCTTTAAGGCTTTCTGTGCCTTGTTAGTCTTCTCCTGTGTTGGTCTGGCTCTCAACACAAACCTCATTCTGAGCCCTAAGTGACAGAGTTGTTTGTTCCTTATATCTTCCTTTCTGCCCATTGTTCACCAACAGTCTCAGCATCAGCAGCATACATAAATAATGTTAGAGACTTGCCATTTCCCTTGAAATACATGAACTGTAAGATTTCGTATATTTTTTAGCTGGTGGAATTCAGTACAGCAGCTCACATGTAAACACAAAGAAACATTCCAAATTACAATCAGAAACTATATTGTTAATGCAAAACAAAGGTAAACATCTTTAAGGGCAATTTGCTATTCATAATGCTGAGGGGCACCTGAACAGTCAGAATATGCAAGTCACAAAATCATGAGTTCTTATTTTGATCTATTTGGACTGTGAAATTCCTGATTTTAAATGAACAATTCCATGCTATCACGCTCCTAAAAGTTAAAAAAATCAATGATGTGAATTAAATGCTTTTAACAAAAATAAAAAATAAAGCCCCTTCTGATATTTGGTAGCTCATGAGAAAAGGTCAAGTGTTCCATGCAAATTAAAAAAAAAATTATAAAGACAGCTTCTGCCAGTCACTAAGCTATTAAAATTTAAAGATAATGAAGCAGGGCAGGTTTTTGCCTTCTTTATCAATGTTCAATTTTGTTAAAACCTTTGTGTTGTCCTGGTTACTGCAACTGTGGACTTCAATCTGCCTCCTTGCAGCTGTCCCCATTAAAATATTAAAAAAAAAAAATAATCCTTCCTGCTTCAATTTATAGCTTGTTTTAAGCTTAGTGAACTAAACTCATCAAGTCTTGTATCAGCTGACAAATTCTAGAGGTCTCATTTTATATTGTCTTTAAGCCCAAGGTAGAAGCTTCATTTTTCGTCAGTAGTTGGATTTTCAGGCAGAAAAATCCATGTACCTCCTTTGTAGTCAGTATTGCTCAGCCTGTTCATCTTTGCCACCCAAAGTCACCTCACGGCACACACCTAAAACAGCAAAGGTTCTCTCCCCACCACTGCACCTGGCATGAGCTTAGGGAGGATAAGGTTAACTGTAATGACTGAGACATGGGCCCAGACCAGCATGGTATGTGAACAGTTTATCTAAAGAAACAAGCTGGTTTTATACACTTTTCAAGGCTCAGTATTTCCTTACATGGTAATTCTCACTACGTGACCTATCCCATTGTCTTGGTTTGGAAAGACAGGTGTCTGCTAAGGAAGGCAGGAGCCTCCCTTGAATATGTAAACCCCCTCCTTCTGAATTATAATTTTGAAATTAAGGGGCTCTCAGGTAAAGATATGGGAATAGGAAGAACAGATCTGTACTAGGAAAATTAAAATAAAAATGTAGTAGTACAAAAAAAAGAAATCCCTGACAGAGTCAGAACACAACCTGACACCCTGTTGGTCAGGGTGTTGGGAGCAGTCCAATCCAGTCCTCCTGCAGTGACAGATGTGGTTCTGTTGGAGCAGAGATGATCCTGTACAAGGGTGCAGTTTTCCTCTGAAGGTCCAGTGGTGGTGAGANAAGCAGCTTTTGCTTTCTCTGCTTCGGCTGTGTTTCTTTGCTCGGGGAACAAGCTCTCTTGCTTTTCTGCTTTCCCAGCAAGCAAAGAAGCAACTGCAGCAGTTCTCTAGTGTTTTCCAGCACTGGAGCAGATTCTGCTCCACTTGCAGTTTTCCATGTCTGCAGCAGCTAGAGCAAAGGCATTTCCTTGTGCCATATATACAAAAAATCCCTGTAAAATATATGTCAGTGACATTTGCAGTGCTCTGAAGTTTAAGTCACCAATTATTCAGCCAGTCCCTTGTTTATTGCCTCAATAACCCATGAAAGAAAGGTGAAAGGCTAGCCAATGAAAACACTGAATATTAAAAAGATTAAAGGGCCTTAAAAGTTTATGGTTCTGCTGCTGATTACATGAGTCTATAAATGATCTTGTATTGTTCTCATGACAATGACAAAGAAGCAGGACAAAAACCTGTTCTTGTGGTAAAAACTCTACAGGAAATCAAGTGTTGCAAATTTAACTCCTTCTGTTTGCAGTCTGCAGGGTTTCACCTCTTGAGATATACCAAATGTCATAATCTGGGTGAGAGGATTCAATAGCCCTCAGTTAGAATTCAGATGACTGATCTCCATATTGATTGCACCTCTCATAGACGTAGTTTGAATATGTAGTTTGAATATGTTATTGGATATCTGAATGCCATATTATCTATCCACTGTGGTTAAATAGATACAGTGAATAATGCATTCCTACTTGACTCTCTTTGATCATTTCATTTTTGTTTCAAAGCTGGCACAGAACAGCTGCTTAAGGTAGAGAGCTCAAAAGACACTGGAAATTTAAATGATAGACACTTGATGAGGCACAAAGCCTGCAGGATGTCTCCCTGCAAGGACATACAATGCTCAGGACTGCAGATTATTATTATTATTATTGTTATTATTATTAATCACTCACGTTGGAAAGTATATTGAAACAAATTATCTCAACTACTCCTTAGAAAAAACAACCTCAGAGATCTTATTTGCTGAGGACAGAAAAATTGGTCAGTTAATTTAAGTCCAGTGGAACTTTAAAGCAAATGAAACAAATATAGTGAAGTTTTGCAAGAATTTTGATTAATTCAGCAGTACTTTTTCCTGTCAAAGAAATCAGAAACAAAATAAGTTCTAATGGAAACATGAGATTGTTACTTACAGTTTAATCATGTCCATTTAATTACATATTTAGGATAAAATATTTAATGACTATTTAAGTCATATTCCAAGAAGTAATATCATGTGTTCCCAACAACTTAGCTGAAAATGGTAAAAACCTGTCATCTCAGCCTTTGGTAATGTACTTGAAAGTCACTTAACAGTCTGAGTACTCTAACCCTACAGCACCCCAATGTTAAACAGATTACAGGTAATGAAAAGAATTAAAGAATTAATTTTCAGTGAGAAATCCTACTGGAATGTGAGAGCTGTAATGACAAACTGATGCAAATCAGTGTATTTTATTCCATCTTAAAAGGTCAGCAGTTGAAAGACGACTGAAAAGATATGAATAAAATTATGGGTAATTTTTCAAAGTACTTTTATTGTTAGTATGGTAGGCCAATTAAAGAGATTAATTTAAAAACAAAAAATATTTTATCCTAAAATGTATTTTAGCCCTTCTTCATATTTAACAATATAGGACATAGAAGGAAATCCATGGACTAGAGAGATGTAAATTCATTCTAAAAGTAATACATTCCCTAAGAGTGAAGAGCAGTTGAATGTATTGCCCCTAAGTGCTGCTAGAGGACCAGTAAGGTCACAGCAAAGAGGATCTGACAGATATTTTTAGGCTACTGTACAGCAGTGCTGGAACAACTATCAAAACATTGTGGCCACCCCTTGTGCCCACATCTTCCAAATAAATATTTTAAATATTTGAAAAGATTTCGGAGAAGAAAACTGCATTCAAAGCCTGGGTTAAAGCCTTTGGAGAGAAAAGTGATCTTAAATGGTACAAGATAGATCAGCTTATGGGAGAAAGAGATCTACTGAAGAACTCTTTAATTTGGTCGAAGGTGGCATAACAAGAAACTCTAGGAGAAAGTCACGCCTGACAAATGCAAACTCTGTTTCAACAGAGAGGGTAATTAACTAGTAAAAAAAAGAAATAAAAAAGAACAAAAATCTGAAAACCATCACTTGATTCGTGTCTGGAAGCTGGGCAGAGACAGATTATACCGTGTCATCATGACTAGAAAATGTAATATACAAAAAAGCTTCTTCTGATGTTCAACTCCATGGAAGAGAAATTTCATTTAGTGAAGACAGAGGTTATACAAAGGATCTTATAATTTTATGAACCACAGTATTTTGAAGAGCAAGTGTGAATTACACACAGTTGCATCATGCTTTTAGAGCAGAGTTGTAAGCCTGGACATTTTCCTGTCAAACTGGTTTTGACTAAATTAATGCACTGCATGAAAGGAACAGTTTTCTCTCCTCTAAAAACAACCTCCACATCCTGAAATTGTTCAAGCAGAGAAAAACAAAGGATTAGGAAGTGCAGCTAATATAACTCACATCCCAAAACTCAGCCAGCCAGTTTCAGCTTCCTGATGAGCACTAACCTGCCCTTCCAGGTGGAGTGTCAGTCCAGCTGTCTGAGGCATCAGTCAAGGATGCAGGTGGAGAGGATCAAGCTTCTACTTCATCTTTGCTCCAGTAAAATGCTCCCACGTGGGGCAGATGCTGCTCTGTTGGGAGCCAAGAGAGATAACCCCCACTTCAGCTTCTCAGCACCCACCATAAAAGCCAGCTAGATGGGGTCTACTGCTACAGGTCTTAATGCCTCTTTGGGACTACCTAAAAATAGAGGCCAGACAGAATTAAGGGAATAAAAAGCTGTTCTATTTATTGAAGGGCCTTCAGGTACATTTGGGCCAGATGAAGCCCACCCAGGGGCTGCACCCAAAAATGGACAACAGCTCATGGGTTTTCACACTTTTATAAGTTTGGCTCATTTGTATATTGGGGGTTAATCTTCCAATTACAGCTTCAGGGAATGAAGTAACTTACCCTAAGCTTTTCTCCCCCCCACAGCTCACTTTTGTTTACATTTCTTGGGGCCTGAGGCAGTGAGGTGTCCTTGATTCCCAGGCCTGGAGAGGAATTGTTGTGTCTGACCAAAATGGGAAAGCAGCAGCTCACACTGTGTATGGAGTTTACTGTTCTACACTAAAGAATTGCAGGATTACAAATATACAAAAAACATAAAAGCTAAAATCCTAAGGCATCATCATTTCAAAGGTAATTCAGCCAAACACTAGACAAAGGTCTAAAATCCTGGACTGTGTAACCAAAAAAGGAGCTCATGGTATTAGGGGAAGGGGCTGCCAGGCCCTGGGGGCTCAGCCCAGTGTCCCCTCCACACCACCCAGACCCACAGAGACCAACCTGCACCACAGCACAGCTTCCAGGTGCTGCCAGGCCATTTTAAAGGGTGTTTCAAAACACCTCCCAGAGGCTGGCACAAGGCTCCTAGGGGCTCTGTCCCTGTCAGCTGTACAGAGCGTCACTGTCCCTGCCACACAGAGCCCACACACTCCAAGTGATTATAAGAATTCAGCTCCAGCATTCAAGAGCTAATGAAAAGGCTCATTTTCACCAACTTTGACTGAAGTTACCCCTCCAATAGGAATATTTTATCTTTATAACATGCAGAACCACAGCCGCACTTTTTTACTCATTTACTGAATTGCCCAAGTAATTAGAGATTTGGAAAGCAGATTTAAATTCTCAAACATTACAAAAAACACACATAGGTTCCAAAATCGGTTAAATGTGACTGTTAAATGCTGCAGCATCTTTAAATATTGATTACATCATTATTTATGCCAAAGCATATCTGCAGAAGTCTGAGAATTTAGGAATACTCCATGAAGGTCTCCATCAGTCTGTCAGAGGTCTATAGCTGTCTCTCATGCTCCTCTTTAACATTAAAATAACACATCCTGGAAGGCACCCACTCATCACTGGTTGTGCCTGACAGGAGGTCTCAGAGGAGTCCCAACCAGCTGATGATTGACTGCCAGCTCCATGTGACACAGGCAGGATCCATATATAGATTCCCAGGGCTGCAGCTTGCCTGCTTTGTCTAGAGAAATGAAGCTGCATAAAAGGCATTAAATGCACATGGCTGAAAGGGAAGAGAAAAGCATAGGAATGATGCAGGTTTACAGCGTCTCAGAAGAAAGGTTTCAAGGGTAAAATAACAAGATCACAAGTTTTCCTATCAGCAGCACAGCAGCTGCTGCTAAAGGAGCACTTGTTTTTGTACCCAGTGGTTTGGGGTGTGGTAATGTGGTAGATGAGCATTCCCCATGCACTCACTGTGCACTGGGGGGGCTGTCCCATTCCATGCTGCACTGCATCACTTTAATCAGTGTCCTGCTGCTCTGTCAAGCATCCTAAAGCACCAGCTCTAGGCTTTCCCTGAGCTCTTCAACTCAAGTTATACTGTGCACAGGACACAGGGAATGGATAACCCAGGTACAACCTGCAGCTGCTGTGATAGGAGTGAAGATAACCTACAGTGGACAGCTCATCTCTGTAGTAGAAGTAATTTACAAGTCAAGAAGAGATATCAAGTTTTTCCTTATTAATGAAGAAAAAGCACAAGTTAACATGGATCAGCACTTGATATGTTTAAGTGAATGTTTTATTTTATTTTTTAATTTTATGATAATGCTGATTTAGGAATGGAAAGGGCTCCTACGACAGAGGTGTAGAATGGATTGTTTGGAAACAATGATGCAGAGTTAAGTACGTGCAAGGTTGCAGTTAAGCACATGCAAATCATTTTAGCTTGAATATCAAGACTATCCCCTGTTCATTTTAGAGTTACAATTCCATAAATCAGTCAAGAGACCATCTGAGAAAATATAAATAAGAATGGACTGGGGAAGAACTTCCAAAAGTCCAAGGTGTAAACTCTGCTTCTATAAATCTTGCCCTTTTTTGCTCAAACTTTACTATATTGTTCCCAATTTCCACTGGCTCGTTCAAATCAAAGCAAAAGCAGCTTCTGGCTGCTTTGTTGACAGTTGAACATTGAGACTAGAAGCTCTTAGAATGTGAGACTGAAAGTTCCCTTTCCCCAGCATCCTTCTGTGGTGAAAGCAAGAGGCATTTGCAAGCCTGAAACACACTGTGGCACTTTCTATTCTGACAAATGGTTTCTCTCAATGATGTTGCCTGAAAGACCACTACTACAACACACTGTACAAGTGTCATCACTGTCAGACTAGAGGAAAAATGGTGAACTGCAAGGGAATCCCAAAGAGGTATTTTACACAGTACTTTCACTATTCATCTGGAGTTAAATTTCTGATCACAAAATACTCACAAAACCTGTCTTCTTTACTGTTGGCTCATCAAGAATCTAAAACTCTTTACAGTCCTGTGTACCTCACAGCACAGTCACCTGACCCAGAGCCAACCTGACAAGAAAATGAGCACCTGTAGTTGTCCCAAGGGTCATTCTGGGAAGCAGCTACCTACCATGACCATCCCACCTGGGCAGCAGTGGCTGCTGCTCTGTTGGGAGCTCACTTTTAACCTGTCAGGCTGAAGAACTGCTCAGGACTTCCCAGCTGGGAAGTGTGGGTGATACCCAGCCTTGGGAGCTGGTCCTCCATCACTCTGCAGCACAGGACACCGTGCTGCCCGTGAGCAGAGAGCAGATTCCAGGCTCACGTGCTGCTTCTTGGCAGAACAGCCAAGCTCACACACAGCCATGGGCTGCCAAGGGTCTTGGGTTGCAAGATGCAACCAAAGGAATGTATTTGACTGCCATCTATTGAAACCAGCTGGGGAGTTGTTTTCCTTTTCTCTTCCATGACCCATCCCTCATAACTCCAGGGGAAGGGGGAGGGTGTCTTCTGTTAATGGGCAGCTGTTAAATCAGGTGGGGCAGTGTTCTTATCCCTTCCAGGACCCATCCTCCCTCCAGGGGATATCTGCTGTTCATGGGCCATCCAGGCTCACTGCAGGGCTGAGACAATTCCATCATCCCATTGGGAGAGGCTCCACCCAGGGGGAGGAGCCCAGCATTCCCACCTGGATAAAAGCTGGGATTCAGAACTCCAGCACAGCCTGTTTGCACTGCATTCCCAGAGGGAGAACAGACCCACCTCACCACCATTGGACCTTCAGAGGAAAACTACACCCTTGTACAGGATCATCTCTGCTCCAACAGAACCACATCTGTCACTGCAGGAGGACTTGACTGAACTGCTCCCAACATCCTGACCAACAGGGTGTCAGGTTGTGTTCTGTCTCTGTCAGTGTTTTCTTTTTTTTGTACTACTACATTTTTATTTTTAATATTCCTAGTAAAGAACTGTTCTTCCTATTCCCATATCTTTGCCTGAGAGGTCCTTAATTTCAAAATTATAATTCAGAGGGTGGAGATTTACATTCTCCATTCCAAGGGAGGCTCCTGCCTTCTTTAGCAGACACCTGTCTTTCCAAACCAAGACACCATGGATCAACTGCTTTCAGTGCCAATGCCAAATCATTAAATAAAAACCAGCAGATTGAAGTGTTGAGATACTAACAGACTAGATACCTTTCTCTGTTGCCAGAATGGAATAAGCAACTTTGCATAGTCACTCTTAGGACGGTGTAGAGTAAATATGGAGTAAATTCATGTGCTGGCTCATAAACTGTGTACTTGTAAAAAGAGCCATGAGATGATCAGGGTTTGCATTTGCCACCTACCTTGTATGGAAAGTCAAAGGCAGAGCCAATCATTGAATCCAATATATAAAACAGGGCTTTATTGCATGCTGACCCATAGCTGTGCTTAGCATCTTGTAACCCCACTGTCATGGGTTGTATTCCTTCTGTGTCGTCCATTTCCTCATCACGTGTTTTTTACAGCTTCTGTGACACCCAGCATAGAGGAAAAGATTGAATACTGAAAACTTAGCTTGTCACAAATAATATTTGAAAAATACTCACCTCTGTCACCCCAGGCAGTGCACAGATCTGTTGGGATGGTGAGGAATATCTATGGGTACCCCTCTATGTTTTCTTCCTGTGTGCAGTGTATGTGAAAATTTCAGCAGAAGAAAAGTTAAAAAAGCAAAGAAGCACCCAGTGCTGTGCACATGGATTCATTTCAGCCAGGGATATCCCCAGGCCACCTCCAGCAACCCAGACAAGCAAACCTGAGCTGCAAAACTGTGGGCCTGATATTTCTGAGTCTAAAATTTTAGGCTGTTAATAGCTAAAAATTTTCCCAAGGGAGAATTTCTCAGGAAGGTTTCTTCTCGAAACAAACTTGGTAAACAACTGTCATTTCTCAAAACAATCCTGCACAGCTGGTGCTTCTGTGTTTCTCCAATGGGAGAAATTGACCAGTGGGATTAGAGAGGTGTTGTTCCTGTTCACCAATCGTGTTAAGTCTGTATCAGAACACCTTAGTAGTACGAATTAGACAATAAAGCCTTTTCTATGCTCTTTGCCTTCTGAAATATTTGGAGTCTCTCATGTCCTACAGCAAAACCTCGTTCATCACCATCACTCTGAAATCACACAGCTGTAGCTACCAGAAATCCACTGCACAAGTGTCCAGGGCAACTTTGGTGGAAACACAACTCCACAGGAAATGAAAACTTAAAATAAAAGATACAGCAGATTACGCCATTAATTGGAAAATATTTTTTGCGATAGCAGTCCAGTTGGTAAAGCTTTAGACTAGGCATCAGTCTGGGTTTAATTTCCACTGCTAAAGCTAGTTTGTCTGTGTCCCTTAAAAACAGGCACCTTAATGTGCAGCTACTGAAGCTTCACACACACATCCTGCCGAGTGTTCAGGAACATATAAAAGGAATTAATCTGACCCAATGGATTTGTAGCAAAGACATACAGGATAACCCACCAAACCAAGCATGAGAACCACAGTATTGGTCATCTAAAGAATCAGCAGTTATTAGAAGTCTTTTTCTCCACAACATTCAAAAATTTGGACCCCACAGGGAGAAATCTGATCCCTAGTATGTTTCAGGCTTTTTCACCTCTCATGTCTCTGCCTTCTGTTTTGCTCACACAGAGCTCAAGGACAGAGCACTGGCCCCACTCTTACTGCAATCAGCAGCCAAAGGAAAGCTCTTTAAAGCTCTGTTCCTCCTCATTCCTCTCACTTGCCTTGGCCATTGAGGCTGGAGGCTTTTGAGGAAAGGACTGTTCTGTAAGATTTTATACTTTATATATGAATATATGGATTCATTTCCATATATAAATTTTCTACTCCCTAACTGCAGCCTCAGATACAACACACACTCTTTAAGCATAACTTATGAATATCCTGTATTAACCTTTCATTTTATACCTTGATTTAACCTCAAAGCATAGCATTTCAGTGTGTATATTTGTGTATATTAACTTTAATTCTTATTCACAAGGTAAACTTTCAACTTACTGTGTTCTATTTGCACAATGCAAAGACAGACATAGTTTAGTGAGGGGTAAATTGGTGAATGACACAAGCTGAAAGGGCTGCTCATTAGCAGGCCCAGTGAAAAATTCACCTCTCAGTGACCTAAAGCAAAAAAAAAGTAAATCTATAATTGTGAAAGGTATACAGTTACTGCACTTGGAAAGCTTTTTGGACAGCACCTAGAGAGCTGAGGTGTCCATGGCAGAAGACTGAACAAGAAAGTCATGAGCTGAAATACTGTGCCCACATGTGTGCCATGCTCTGGCACTGTGGGCTGTCCCTTGGCTCTTTTGTAGTAAGAGAAGGATGGATGGTGAAAAGAAAACAAACAAAAAAGAAATCTATGTGCTGTGTACCCAACATGTTGGAAGTTTTTATTTATAATATTCTGGACCGCAAACAGAGTTGGACGGCAAAAGCACACACTGTGGGGTGAAGTGTATCAAGTATTTTGCAATAAATGCATGGAACAAGTGCCCACTTCCTATTATTGGACTGCTCCAAAATCCATGTAAAGCAGTGATTTGGAAAGAAAGCTCATTTCCTAAGTACAATATTCTGGAGCTGAAGGTTTTGAGTTTAATTTTGGGAAGCTAGGTATAGGACTTGGGTATGAGCTTTCTCCATTTGTATTGCAAATCAATTTCTCACACGCTAAATTTACCATTTTGTTGAAAAGTTGCTAAAAGCAACTGAAAGTAATGAATTCTCCAAGTCATCGCTACCATTGTTATCTGTGATATAAAGGAGGATTTTAAGTAAGTTTAATTAAAAAGCAGATGTCAAGGCTTTGGGTACATCTGTAACATGACTGAACTCGGAGCGAGGCAACCCTTGACCAGCAAGCTGAGAGAGACACTGGAGTTGGTGACATTAAAGCCCCTGGCTCTTGCAAACCCAAAAAGATGAACCAAATGCAATTAGTGTGATTTTTGCATGCTTTACATGCTGTCAAAAAGCAAACAGTGCTGCACAGGTGCCACTACAGCTCCAGGCACCAATGTGAGGATTTCCCTCTCCAACAACAGCGTGTGGTAAGAACTGGATCCACTTCTGCACTTTGTTTAACGTCAAGATCTGCCACCAGGGAAGTGTAATTCAAGTGAGTTTTATCAGTTTCAGAAATCCCACCTGGCTGATCCCACACAGGCATCAGTAAGCCCATAGCAGATGAGCGTGTCAGGAAAAGAGATAATGGCAAATAAGGATGGAGACTCTTAATGCCTGAAGCTTTATCAGTGAAAATTCAAGATGTTAGAGCAGAATTTTCAAGAACATTCAAAGTCACTGTAGCTTTGGGGAAAGGTCATGGAAGCTGCACCAAGCAATGACTTCAGCAGAACTGGTGCATTCACATGTCTGGCTTTCACTGTGAAAAGGGTATTTTTCCCGATGACAATGATAAATGGAGTTTCAGGTTTGATATTTCTTTCCCAGCAAGTATTTGGGTCTTTCAATGAATACAAGGAACTGGCAAAAGAGATAGGTTTTTTAAATGATTTTTTCAAAATTCTCCTCTACCTGGAAGCAATGAACACCACCTACCTGGCTACACACTGCACTGTACTTCTGAGCCCTCAGCAAATAAAACCAGTGCCATGCTCCATGTTGACTGCATAAATCCCACTTTTACTAGATCCAGGCTTGCTTGTGCAAAGAGTAAGAGCACAGAACAAAATCAGAATCCTTCAAATGGTCTAGAAGGTGAGATTGAGAATATGAAACATATTATTCTACGGGAAAAAAAGGAAGAAGAGAGATTAGAGTAAGAAAATACTAAATTATAATGACACATTTATTTAATTATTTGTACTCCTACAATAAGGAAAGAAGGGAAAGGAAATAATAGTGTTGATATCAGGAGCCCAAAGTCCCCCTATTCCCCACAGCACCCAGCAAGGCTACCACAGATAACGAGGCATATGCTGATCAATAAGATGCTCTCAGCCTGCTCATTTATGCATTAATGAAATGTGCGCAGCAGTTCACTCAGCTGATAAAGGCTCCCACGGGGAACTATGTCCAGGGGAAAACAAATTATCAAAATGAACAAAAGTGATTAGAGGAAGAAAAGAGCTGATGGAGAGCAGCTAGGGGAGCGGTCAGACCCGACAGTCTGACTGCCCCTTTCATCCCTCTGCACACCCTTCCTCTCACCAGCTCACAGGGGAGAGCAAGGAAATTTCCCAACACGGAGCTGTCTGTACACAGAAAAGCAGCCTGGATTTCACCCAGTCTAACCCGTTTATTTTAACAGTGTCCTACACATGGATACTTCTCCTTAACCCAACAGGAAACATTCCTATGAGCAGCTACTGAAGCAGTGCCAAAAACCTGGCTCTGGCTTTAGAAACCACATTTCCAGTGCACCTTTGGCATTAAAGGCCACTTGGGAAGAAATCAGGCTAGGTCCAGTGGCTAATATAATTATCCATGGCCTCTGGTAACAGCATCAGGTCAAACTTCTGAATGCAGAGAGTTGCTGTGCAGAGCCCTACGCCCAGCCCAGAAGAAGTGGTGCCTTTTTGGAACTACCTAAAAACAGAGGCAGACAGAACTAAGGGAATAAAAAGCAGTTCTATTTATTGAAGGGCCTGCAGGTACATTTAAAGCAGGTAAAGCCAACCCAGGGGCTACACCAAAAAATGGAGTAGTGGTCACAGGTATTCACACTTTTATAAGTTTGTTCCATTTGCATATTGGGGGTTAATCTTCCAATTCCAGCTTCAGGTAATGAAGTCATTTACCCCAAGTTTGCTCCTCCCCTACTCATTTTTGTTTTCCATCTCTCAGGGCCTGAGACAGTGAGGCTTCCTTGTTTTCCAGGCCTGGAGAGGAATTGTTGTGTCTGACCAAAGTGTGAGGACAGCAACTAACACTCTATATGGAGTTTATACACTAAAGAATTGCAGGATTACAAATATATGAAAAATATAGAGGCTAAAATCCTAAGGTATCACAGCACCAGGCCCCCAGAGCTCAGAAGGGCAGCCCCCATGCTGCTCCATGTGCAGGGCTGCCCAGCTTCAGATTACTTTCTGTTGCCTCAAAGAAACCCAAACCCCAACCAAACATCTCACTGCCTCCTCCAGCTTCTGCAGAGAAAATGAGCCTTTGGAGCATTCAGAGGAGCAGTGGATTTTTTCAATTGGTAGCACATATCCTGAATTCATTATGGCACAAATACCTTTGTGCAGCCTGTGAGGGAATCACATTGCTGCATATGTAAGGTATGGATTTTTAATACAGTGATTTGGTACTGAGGAAGCTACAGTTCGCTTTTAGAGATGTCATGGGTTCTCACAAATGAGGTCAAGGTCAGTAATTCTGGTCACTATCTGCATTCAAGCTCTGGTTCTGCTTGTTTCAATTCACCCTGTCATTGCCTGGACAATTGGGTAGCTGTGCTGTGAAATAACATCATTTTACCAAAAAAACCCCAACTGCTCCAGCACTGAAAGGAATAATGATATACTAAAATAATCTCTAAAAACTACATGACAATGAGAAGTTCTTTATAAGCAGATGATCTTATTATAATAGAGCTTGAATATCAAGTTGCCCTAAACAGCAGTGAGGTACATATAAAACCTATGTAATGCAGAATCAGTTTCAGCTGAGATCAGAGATAACAAATCTGCATGTGTAGGCTGTCTAAAGCAGTACAATTCATTCCACAATAAAAAGGAGAGAAGAGCCATGCTCCCTGTCTCTTCCTGCTGGAGCATTTTACAGCACTGTAGGTGCACATATTGCATGTGGAATTGTGGAGCTTGTTCTCCCTTTTAGAGAGCTGTGCTTAGAAAGAAAGGGTATCAGATGTAGGGAGAGAGAACTCATTTCTAAGCTGCATCGTGAATGACTTAGCGTGGCTTCCCAAAGGAGAGAAATGAATCTGAGGACAGTGGCAAGCAGAGCAGCTGAAGTTACAAGGAAGGCACTACTGGGACCAGCAAAAGGGGAATTTGCCTGCAGTTTCCCATCACTGAGTCTTTCCCAATTGACTGAAAGCTAAGGCAGCAGCTCCATTAGTGTTTTATAGAGTTCACAAATCAATGTGAAATTCCATATGCTTTGCTGAGACACCAGCACAAACGTGTTTAGGAGTATTTATACACATCTACAGTGTGCATGTAAGTACACAGAGAGATGGGGCCCCTCCCCTGCCTCCCATTTGCATGAAGTCAAACAAAATTGATGTGGTGTTTGGCAGGGGATGTAGGAGGATTTGCAGAGCCATGCAGCTGAACTTGTCAGCTAGAGTATTTCATTCTGTTATTGGAAATCATTATTCTCACTCTCTAGAAATCTTCCTGTATTTTGAGTGGTTTGTGGAGCAAATGGAAGTGCACCAGTAAAGCCATTCAGAATAGAAAGTGTCATGCCATAAATGCAGTGTATCTTGAGAATTAAACATTGGTATTGAGCTCCTTGCCAAGTTAATCACTCTTCTACCAGCAGTTGTATTTCATCTTTCCAAACTCTGTTAACACAGATACACCTTCCTTCAGTAATCAAACATGGAGAACACAGTCTGTTTCAGCTGAAGGAAACTCATGACTTCCAGTGCTCAGAAGTAACTTGTAGTGACCCCAGAAAGGGAAATGCCCTTTGTTTCACACTCCCTGTGCTGATCCCAGGAGTGCCTGCCTGGTCATTTCAGCCATTCTGGTTTCCACCCTCTGCTAAAAAACTTTAGTGTTTTTTTAAAATACTGCATTAGGATCAGGGAGATAGATGGAACCAGCAAAGATGGGCAGTGAAATTTAGCTAAACTCAGGAAATAGCTGTGTACCTTTACATACCAGACAGAGACACAAGATAAACCTACAAGTTGTTACAGGGGATGCCTACTCAGATTTTTCCCAACATCTTTTCAGTCCATTCCCATATTAATTCAGAAGATGGGTTCCTGGAACACTTCTGAGGTAGCATTTCCATAAGCAGCACACTGATCTTGTAGGGCTGTGCTGCTCCTTGGAAGGGGCTGGATAGTTACACAAAGGTGCAACTCTCCTTTGTCCTGTGTCACAGGCAGCAGCCCGGGTCAAGCTGCTGCCTCATAAGCTTTCACCATCTTACCCTGATGAAAGGCACCTTCATTAATTTAATCATTATTGCAAGCAGCGTCAGTGCATCTAAAAATAAGCCACTTGAACACAGAGAAATTTTCCAAATTCTGTATTTCTATTTCTTTTTAATAATGCTCAAGCTTGCTAACAATATGCTGCAGCACAATGGAAAATTGTCATTTATAAAATAATGTAAAATCTAGCTGGTCTGTCAGAATAAGATAAGGGCTGTTTATCAACAGGAATGAAATGACTGAACTTGGAAATATGATGGTGGATATCCTTCATTTGCAGGCTGCACAGATGCAATTAGCAACACAAAGAAGGTATTCACCATTTCAAAAATCTTAGTGCACTGATGCATCTTACTAAAACTATCTCCAATGAAAGGTTCTGCTTCATAATACTATTAATTTTAAATGCAGAAAATTTAAAATTCATCTCAAGTGAAGTATTCTAAGCAAAGTTGATCTGTTTAAATGACGTATGTATTCTTGATACTTGCACACAAATATATATGCTTGTACTTCCCTGTGATAAGGTTTCAGTCATTTTTATTTTCTATTAAATATCTATGTAATTGACACCAACATTTTTTATCTCATTTCATTCAGCATGCACAGTCATTTATAGTTCTAGACAAATACCATCTGAAGTGAGAATACAAAATAAAGCCTTTTCTCTTAATGTGAAAATTTAAAAACTCTTTCTATAATTTATTTTCTCATTTCTTTTCTACCAGATTGTACTTGCATTTAGTATCACTTCAGCTGAAGTATAAAGTAAATTTCTCACCCAGAGACTCCATCTTCAGGAGAAATGTCTATTTCCAAGCTTTGTACAGCCTATTTAACATTTTTCATATTAAATCTCTCCTAGATGAATCCAGTATATTGCTCAGCAGTTATTGAAATTTATGAACATGTTTAAGCTTTTTCATGCTGCTGTTAACCATTATGATTGCCTCCTTTAAATCCTTCATTTCGTAGCAATCACTTCAGCAGACTGTGTTGGTGACATTCATGAGTTCCTCAGATCACAGCCGTGCCCATACTTCACATTTTGGGGTAGAGTTTTGCCTCCAAAGCCATTCCTATGCTGTCTGTTTAAACTCTGGTCTAAAACCCCAAAGTACTGCAAGAGGGATGTGGGGAAAGGCAGGTCTGCTGTCAGGACACTTGCACCCACTTCCCAGAAACCTGCATTGCTCTCCTGGCAAACTTGTGGATTCCCCACACACACCCCTCACCAAACACACTCTGAGGAGCACACAGAAACTGAGAGTGCAAGAAAAAATCAGAGACGACTTGCCAGCTAGGGGGAAATGCCTCCCTTTCTCTGTAGAGAAACACTGTAGGTTTTTTACAGCTGGAGCAAGTTCCTTCAAATTGCAACAGAAAAGAGAAACTCAGGTGAAAACAATTCTGTAATCAAGTATGCAGATTCAGGCTTGCCAAATACCAGGGCTGGAAGGACAAGGCTGACCTTTACAACACAAAATCCCAGTTCTGCTCTCACTCATGCAGCCAAGTCTGAAGCTGATGAAGACACAAACTATACAATGCACATAAATGCTTCTCTTCTCCCCACCTCCCCCAGTCCTTTGAGTTGTAGGGCAGCAACCACCCCAGCACACAAACATATTCTTGTAGCTAATCCTGCAGAACAAAGTCAGCATCTCTCCCTTTTTGTACAATACAGACACACTCAGAGTTCCCAGCAAGAAAACACAGAATTTCTATGCAAAAACTATAGAGAATCCAGCAGTGATTATTAGTGAATTTTATTTGTTCCAAACGCTAGGGCTGTTTTACACCAGGGATATACCCTGTTGATTCCTTTCTGAGGACTTGATTCAGACCTCAGGACTGGAATAGTTCAGAGCCCAAGAGGGCTCCTTACTTGTGGAGTAAAACACAGTTCTGCTAGAAATGCTAACAACTCTGAACATGCTGTGTTTAGGCATGATTTATAATTCTTCCCAGCCTCACTACCCCTTACATTACTGCTTAATTTTTCCTGGTTATAAACAGTGGTGAATCAGCATTGAAAGAAAAGTCTCAAATTTACATTTAAAAGTTAAATTACATGCTGAAATGTCTGTCTCGTTAATTGCTAGTGATATTAAAACTGCACAATTTTTCATGAGAACATTTTCCATTTTTTTTGTTATGTCACACGAACCTGGCAAAAATATTTGGTAGACCTTAATGTTTAATTACAACAAGTTTTAATAAGGTAATTTTTTCCCCCAGATTCCTTGCAAGAGTGATTGTAATTTGCTCCAGCTCATTTAACCATAGCTCAGTGGGAAGAAGAAGCAAAGACCCTGCAGTGCAAGGACAGAGTGCAGCTGCTCTGTTCTGCCCAGACTTGGAAGGATGCTTGTTCTGTTACTCTTCAAAAGTGTGAAGCTTTAGGCACAAATAAACTGGCAGAAGCATTTGCTGAATTAGGAAGCACTGACATTTTTAACAGTTTGCTCTTTTCCTTATGTGGTCATTTCCTGAGTGGCCCTTTCACAAAAGTAAATAATTTACTTAGATGTTAGATGGTGCACCTTTCTGAGGGATCTTTAGTGATCAGGCACTTTTCTTAGGCCTTAAAAATGAAATAAAAGGGTCAGCAAGAGTAGGCAGGTGACATGATACTTCTAGAAAGTGAACACCTTGCTTCAACTTTCAGCAACAATCACAATGAAAGAACAAACTTACTACAACTTCCTACTATAACTTTATATGGGATAAGTTAAAGCAGTATTAATTGCAAAGTGAAGATCACTGCTTTGAGAAGTCATCCACTTGGGGCTGTTTCCCATGGAAACTGAGGATGCAAAAATAAACATGGGGAAAAAATTGCCTCTTGGTAACTGCTTAAAAAGTTTTCTAATTTTTACTTAGTTATTAAAGATTGCTAAATACAGTATTATTATTAAGCAGACAGGCACTTGGGTCCCAAATCTACTTTAAATACATATTTAAATTGAAGTTTTGCTTAAATAAATTGGTATATCAATGGCTGTGGGCTGAATACACTTATGAGAGTAGTCAAATTTCTGAATAGAAAACTTCTTGTAGGAAACCTCTAACCTACTTGTCAGCTAGATGGGAACTATAAACAACATTTGTGATTCTGCTTCAGAAGAATGTTATGTTTTGCAAGACCCTGGCCACCTCCACTTCCTAATCATCCATTCCTCATACCCAGCATGAGATCATTGATTGCCAGGTAGAGTCTCACAATTTCACATTGCTGATTCATCAGCCATGAGATGAACCAAGTGACTCTGTGAGAATTCTCACATGGTAAACAAGGAAAATGGGTTCTTATTTATAATAATAATACAAGCACAAAATCTATTGAGTCTTTCCAGTTTAAAATAGCTTGTTTTACTCAACATCAGGAAAGGAAGGAGACTTACTTTACCATGTCAATCACAAACCATAATTTATTACATGCCTGTTTGATTTTCCAAGTTAGTATAATTACATGCTGTTGCTTCTAAATACAATTTAAGGAAAGGCAGGTATCAAAAAATACCCACACATTCTGATTCATTGGTATGCTATGCAGCCAAAAACTTGTAGAAGCTGTTAATGATACATGAATTATGTATGCTACAGCTCAATATAACATTTGGTGTGATTTAAACAGCATGAACTTTTAGTGAAAGTCATTTTGATTCTGTGATGTATTACACTTCCAAAACCCTTAGCAGGAGGTGGGAATTGAATGATGTTCTCTGAAAGCTTTTATTTGTTAAGCATACACAATGCAGCTGCAACTAGATCCCAAATAAAGGCAAGGAGCAAAATGGAACACCTGATATAAAATTAAGTTCCTGCACAATTTGATTCTGAGGGTGTCATTGGGGGAATGGGAAGCAGGAAAGGGGAAGAAGAGAGACAGGAATCACCATTCCCCTTTTTCTCTGGAGCAGCTGCACTTCCAGCTACCCAGCAATACTTTTCATTTCATCACTGATCACCTGAACATTTCTCTCTGCACCACCAACCAGCTGGCTCTCAGCCCCGTGGTCAGGCTGCCAGCTCAGTAACAGAGCCAGGAATCACCAGATGAAAACACCATCCAGGGGCTTACAAGGAGTGAAAAAGGGATTTGCCTAAGTACATCACTCATTTTTAAAAAGTTAGATGCAAGAAATAATAAAAAAAAATAAATTAAAACTTGGATGATCTTTATTTTCATTTTCTCTTTAAATGCCCAAGATTGTCTGGAAATAATTTAAATACATCTGAACATGACAGCACCCATTTCTGATGCCCAAGGAAAGCTTTAAGTAACAACCCATTTCTCACATAAGTATCTTCAGCAATCCTTCAGAGGAAACTATTATTAAGATTTACAAAAGGTGTCCATGGACAAAGATGCTTCTTTACAAGCTCTGTTACTGCCAAGCATGGGTTTATTACTGTGGTATTATAAAACAGCCTTTTCAGCACACATCCCAAAAGAGGGACCCAATCTATTAAACTTTGAATTTTTCATAGTACAGGAGTTTCTCTCCTTACTAATATTTGGTAATTTCTCTCCAACAGCATTTAGCATTGGGAAATCTGCTCTGTAAGGTATTAAAGAGAAACCTGTCACTGACATGGTAGTTGGTACAAGAGTAGCCCAAAACATACTCTGAAAACCTTGTCTTGGAACTACCAGGCAAGGACAAAACCCAAGTTCTGCCCCTGTTTTATGAGTGGAAATTCAAGCAGTCTCCTTCAACATCATTTTAAATACTTGTAATTTAGCAGAGAAATAAGCGAGGTCTGTCATGCCACTCACTAGCTTTGACAAATAAACTACCTCACTGTACAAAAGCTTAAATTTACTCATAAAATAGGATCATTGTTTTCGGGTTGAGTTTGAACCTACATAGGGGTTTTCTGACTGAATTAATCCCTCCTTCTGGAGACGGAAGCATAAACGTTATGATTTTCTTGCCAGATACTTATAAACTGCCACAAAGCACGATGCCAAACAGTATCAGTTCCCTCTCACAACCAGCCCCTAACAAAGGCAGCCTCTTTTAATCCTGAAAACAAGCAGTAGTCAGGCAAATAATGTGGGGCTTGTGTGAGGGATAACATTGCTTCAGCATAACCTCTTAGGAGTTGACCACTGAGTGCAATCTGATACAAACAGCGCCTGCAATTATCTGTCTACTAGAAACATGATTATAGTCTTGAAAGACAGAATGGCACAGAACCTTACTCAATAAAATGAAGTGAAAAAATAACTCAGGTATCTGCTCCCTGGGCCTAGAAGTGTTTGGTTATGTTCTGTGGAAAGGACACTTCTCTAATGCCTTGGGTACACACTTCAGAAAATCTTCCAAGATTTTTTCCAGACACACACAGCATCAACTGAAGGATTAACATGTGCATACAATTACTTGCTCTACACACAGAAAGAATTACAGAGAAGGTTTATAAAATCAAATCAATATGAGCACAAGTAGATGTCAAAGAGAATCAGAGTAGTTGGTTGTACTGTTCAAAGAAAATAGAAATTCATCTGAGTGTGCTTATTCTCAGCACACTCGGTAAAGGTTTCAGGCTTCATTTTGTGCAAATGCTTGAGGCATATTTACGAGGAGTGGTGTGTTCAGCAAAGGCATAAGAGCACCTGGTCTGGAGACACAATTATTTCCAATAGCAGAGTTTCTGTTTTGCCACAATCTAATCATCAGAAGATACAGCTTCTCAGGCACAAAGCTCATATGCTCTTGCCTGCTTCTAGAAAGCAAGAAAAACTCCTGGAAGAATTTTCAAGATTTCAAAAGCTTTCTTCAGCTGTATCCCCTGTGACACTGTTATGGACTCTGAATTGAGTCCTTCTGTTTCAATGATGAGTCACTTTATAAACTGAACTCATCCAAAGAGAATCAAAATTGTCATTGCCAATATTTTGGACCTCTCCAAGAGAAAAACAATTGAACAGTAGTCCTCAATCCATTGCAGACTGGTACACTCTACCTGTTATTCTGAAAGAACACACCAGTTAGGCTCTTGGCATGTTAAATTAATACATTTTTATTCTGACCATGGAGAAATGGGAAGAAATAAAAGATTCGTAGGACACAAAGATGACAGTAATACAACAGATCAGCAATTGCACTGTTTGCCAGGGTGATTTCACACAGTAGATCACTGTACATGTAACTTGGAGTCTTCTTTTATTAGAGCTCAGTCTTGTTCACATTGGCCAGACTTCTTCAAAAATTCACTCAAGTTTGTATTAAAACCCCTGAATTTAAACAGATATATATCTAGGTGTATACTATAGTCATGGTATATAGTCATAGATATATAGTCACTACTATATGTAATGACTTCAACTTTTTCAGGTTAGCTCACTAAAAATTAGCATGTTGAGTTAGAGACTCATTATCCTGAAAAACATTAGCCTTATACTTAATTTTAGAGATCCTGTAATAAAAAGTAAATTAAGTGTGTGATTTTTGAAGCATGTCCTTATACAGAAAGCATTTTTTTCTTTCCTGAAGGCAGTGGAGCAAGAGGAGATGGTGATCCATCCAGACTCTGCAAGATGCAAATTCCAAACCTGTGTTTACAAAAACAAAAGTCTAACAATGTTACCCTAAAAACAGGAATGAAATGTTCTTTACCCTTGAATTGCATGGCTGGATGTACAAATTTCTGTGAATGTAGTTGCCAACACAGGGGAATGCTCCAAACTTGTTGGTTGCATATTATTACCACAGGATTTGTCTGGACAGCTGCCAGCACTGTGGTTCACTCAGTTATGCAAGTCATTTCTGCCCAGTGTGAGACTGAACTCAGAACTCCTTTTGTCCAAGCATTGAGGCTGTCAGTTCACTCCAGACTAGGAGAAAAACTCACAAAAAAAAGAATAGTACTGAGTATGGCAGCATTCCCCACTAGGCCTCATGAAAGGATGGAGTTCTTCCTTGTTTTGCTAGGTCACAGCATTCTAAACAGAACATGCTCAGTAACAGGACTTGAGATGCAGTAGAGGAAGGGGCCAAAATTATTAAAAATACAGACATCTCATCTGCTGCAGCATACAAGTATAATTACTGCCGTGGTAGGTTGTTAATCTGACAGCAGTCACAACTAGGCAAAAAAATAGAAAAATATTTTATTGATTTTCCTTTCTCCTAATACCAACTCTTTTTGCAAAACCACTCACTTCAGAAAAAGAAAAGAAAAAGACACTTTCACTAGCTTTTAGAAAAGGAAGAATTGGAGTTTTGACATTTTTTTCTCCTATATTTTCTTCTTCTTTGTCTTAGCGCAATAAAAATTCTGCAGGAACTGTGTTTTCTTCCCATTCTTCTTGCTGTTCTCCTCCGTCTGTCTCAGCTTTTCCATTTTCAAAGCTTTGCCAGCTTCAATAAGTTAGTGGCAGAAGGCAGAATTTCATTTCTCTTTTGTCCCTAACTTTTCCAAAGCTGGAGAAGTTTTGCAGTGTGTGTAGGAGCACAGGGAGGGGGAAAAAAAGCTTGTCTGAATCCTTTGGTTTGTGTTTAGAAATTCTGTTTCTTTCTTATTTACCTAAAACTGAAGTTGAAAAAGATCTGTTAACTCAAAAATGCATGTGTTGAGCTTTGGGTGGAGGAGAAACATGATGGAAGTAGCCGAGCATTTGTTACAGTACAAAGCCAGGGAGAAACCTCATCCAAAGATCAGGAAAAGGCATTTCTTCTTGCTCCTGTCACCAGAGGTACAAATGAATATCACCAGCGTTGCTTCTGAGGGATGCTTGATGTATTCACAACAACCTGGAAGAGCTACTAGATGTGAGACAAGTATCTCAAATTAGAAAAGATAGAAATTCCTGGAAGACAGCCAAAGCTCTTCCTTCCACTGTTTCCTCCACGGTCAGTGGGGAAAGACAAGTTTTGTTATAAGGGTGATCTCAACTCACCCAGACATGTGTTTGTCTCTTTTAGGAGAGGATAAATCAGATTTTGAAGATGCCCCTTCTCTCACTGGAAATTCAAGCTAGAAGCCTAAGCTGAGATTGTTGAAGACACCCAGGTATTTGGTATCTTACCTGAAGTTACCCAGGGTAAATCCTACCCTGAGTGGCAAACTGAAGAGGACCCAATATGGCAGGTGTCTTCCTGCCACTGACAGCTAAGTATTCCCTCCTGGAGTAAAAAGCAGAGGGAATTGAGTCTGCCTGCAGCTCTGTTCTGCATTTCACTGCTGGCTGTTAATGGGAGGACAGTGCTTTCAGACAGGAGTTCCACTGGGAGATCATCTCAGGGGAAAGGATGGGGGATGTGCCTCTTCCTAGGCCTCAGAAAAAATTACTTCTAAGAAAAGAAGCTTATTGGATGTATTAGAAATATAAAGACAGTCAGAAAAGTCTACTAAAAGCTTTGCTCTCTCTTTTCTTTTACGATTCCTTCCACATCCCCCTTCCCTAGTTCATCCTTATAGCAGGCCAAAAACTGAAACAAAACCCTGTAAGCTCTTAAATACTTCTGCTTTTCTTATTTTTTTAAAAAAAGAAAAGTTATCAGAATTAAATCCGTGATTTTCAGTGCTGTGAATTTTTTTTTTTTTTTACTCTTTCTGTCGTTCTATTCTCATCCAAAGCTGGGGCACAGCCTGCATTTCACAGCTGGAGGTGTGGGCTGGCAGCAGCCTGGGAGCACCAGGAAAACAAACACTCAAAGAGGCATTCACATAGGAACACCTGTGCTGTCCAGGTGACTGGGACTGCCCTTAGACTGTTGACCCAAAGCTGCCAAACAGAACAGCAGGTCACAGGAAAAAGAAAGGATTGAAAGCTGGAGAAGCAAAGCTGGCAAATCTACAGGTGAAAACTGCTCTCATGCTGTGCCTGGGGCTGAATTATATGGAGAAAAAAGGCTACAAAGTGCCTGGAAAGTGAGAAAAAGCTCCTCATCCAATTCTAATACGCTGTGTCTGTGCAACAAGAACTCAAAGCTTCTTACACAAAGTGAAACAGAACAATCCCAAAGCCCCACATGCTGTAATGCTGCAGTTAATCTGATGAAACCTAAAAACACTGCACCAAATGAAGGTCAGTGTGTTCATAAATGGAGTATGAGGGGCACCCAACCAGGTGCCTTGCTTGACAGAGGCTCCCCCAAAGCCAGGGTGGGGTGAGCACCCCGTGTCCTGGCAGCCCTGGAGCAGCACAGAGCTCACACACAGCCAGGTCACACAGCTGGGTGTCACCCAGAGCTGCACAGTGACCTCCTGGCAGCCCTGGAGCAGCACAAAGCTCACACACAGCCAGGTCACACAGCTGGGTGTCACCCAGAACTGCACAGTGACCTCCTGTTGAACCTTACCTTGGGGCTTCAAGAGAATAGCAATTCCTACAGCATTTTAAGCTCTCCTCTAAGAACCCATCTGAAAAATCCCAATCTTTTCCCACCCTTTTTTTTTTGTATTTACATGGAAAGGCAGACAACATTGTGGGAAAATTGAACACAAACCAGAGTGTGATGCTGTGGGAAAGCATTGGGATTCTTCAGCATAACCTCAAGGAATCTGACACGCCCCATTGTGTTTGGAAAGATGTTACACATCTCAGAATAAAAGGCTTTGCCTTCATAGTTACATGGACAGCGTTGACCAGTGCTCCATAAAGGTGTAAAGAACTCATAAGCTGTTCTGGAGACAATGGTATTTCTCCCCCTGAACTCTTGAGAAAAGCCAGATCAAAGCTCCATCTCCCCCATGCCATGCAGTGACACAGCTGCAGCCCCAGGGAGAAGCCTGGCAGCACTGCACCCATCCCCCTCTTCTCCAGGGAGAGCCACCACACCTGCCCCAGGCTCCCCACGGACTCCAGGAACTCCTCAGACCCTGCTGCAGGTCATAGCTGCCCAGAAAGAACAGATTTCTGTTTCCATAAATACAAGTGAGCAACTGTGGCCCCGTGTCTTTTAGCAGATGGCCAATTTATAGTTCTCCGAAGTAAAGAAGCAGATATCCTTTTCCCAAAATATCAGGGAAGCAACAGGCTGCACAAAGGGTCTCTAAATTATTTTTTTATTTGATATGAATGCTTTTCAAGCTCAATTGCTGCACAGATGAGAAAGGAGGGCCATTATGGTGTGTTGCAGCAATTAAATGCTGCCAGTAGCTTTCCTCCTGTGATGCACATCCAAAGCGTGGTCAGGTTTTTTTGGAAAGCAAGAAAACAGCCCCCATTGGTAACAGCTAGCCATTCTTAATGTCAGAAATTCTGCAAACCGCAGTTGCTGAAGATTGACCCCTTCATATCAAAAGATGCTGACCTAGGGTTTGCTAGTTAGGAGGAAAAAGAAAGAAATTCAAAAAAGCCATAAAAAGTTTTGTTTTCATCTAAACGGGCATAAGAATTCTAAGCCTCAGATGATGCACCTCAATTAATCTTGAAGTAAATGCTCAAGAAACACAAGAACAAACAACCCTTTAGTAGAGGCTTGTTAGAAGCAGCAAGAGGGTCTTCTCACTGCCCCCCTGCCCTCCAGCCCCTCAGCCCTGCTCTGCAGCCACGGCTGCTGTGTCCCCACAGCTG